>CAEMYA010000018.1:309702-357294 GCA_903131615.1 Diplodus sargus | reverse complement strand
TCTACTTAAGCAAAACAGGGTGGTGATAAAATAAATATATAGTCATTAAAAAACAGCTATAATTTTGAAAACATATTCTGTCAGTCTAATTAACTGAAGTGCTCAAATATACAGCATGTGACAAGGACACTTGAACTATGATGTCCATTAAAACAGGACCGTATCATGCCGGAGCTTGTCTACAGCCAGCATCCACACCTCCTTCTTTACCATCTGTTTTATTGCTTCCCTTCCCCTGTCTTTTTTCCTCGTTGCAGCAGAGGTCACGTACCTGAACCACATCCCTGCATCCAGCTGACGGAGATGTAATCGATAGAAAGCAAAGTTTTGCATCCCCTTTGACGACTGACCTTTTTTTGTTTTCTCCCCAAGAGGACACCATGTAATTTGATAAAGACAAGACTATCACCGGGATTTGATGTTAGAGGCGATTTGCTTTAAGTGTTGCCGTCTACTCTTAAAGATGTGAGTGAATCACTTCTGTACGAGCACCATGAGGATCCCAAACGGCTGCTGTTACAGACCGGACACTTTCGGTTAAAAACGCGGCACTCCTGTTGTGGAGGGTTAATTAAAAACATAACATAACATACATAAACATAAACATAACACAAACATAAACATAACACAAACACATTAATATAAACAAATATAATGGCAAGATGAAGTGTGCTCAGGCACAGGTAATTCACTTGCAATAAGAAGTGACTTTGCATCGGGAGCAAACAGACTCCTTACTTAAAAATGTTCAACTTGAGCACAAACGCTTCCACCAATCCCAAAGCGCAACAAATCTGCTTTATGAGTATACCGGCCTTATTGCCACAACACGTTTCAACTACAGAAGTGTTGAAACCTTTCAAGGAACCAAAACGAGTCCAGTTGCCTACAATTTAGCACTTAGACTCAACCATGATCTGGATGACTGAGAACCCTGTATCAGCCTTTAACATGTTACAACTTGATGTTTCTTCAGCTTTGTAAACACTTTGCAAAAAACAAACAAACACTGGTTATGCTGTGAGAAACATGGCTGTAAACTATCCCGATGTCTCGTCAAAAATATCCAGTTTCAGGAAAATGTTCACGATGTTCCCAAAACGTTGTGCTTTATAAGCGCCACCTGGAACAGTGGTCTCTCATCCTCTCCTCTTCTACATTTTCTAACCAACTTCAAAATGTTTTGTCCCAATTAGTCACTTGGACACAACAATATGGGAAAATAGGATCCAGGGTTTAAAATACCAAAGTTACCATTTAACATTTTGAACATTTCAGTCATGCATTATCAGAATAATTGAGTAAGTAGACGCATAAACCTTCAGTTAAAATGAAAGTCTTCATATGATGAATGGACTGTACAGTGTTTTTCTAACTGACAGAGTGCTTTCAATTTGCCTCTCATTCACTCAGTCACACAAACGCATGCACACATGCACGCACGCACACACACACACACACACACACACACACACACACACACACACACACACACACACACACACACACGTCACTCTGCCCTGTCCCTGACTTCCAAGCTCTCCTTGCTCTCACCAGGTAATGACCCTGTGCTGTCTGAGATTCTTTCAAATGGTATATTAAAGGAATAATAATAATAGAACAAATCTAATCCAACTCATTTGCTGCCCACTCACCTTTTCACCCTTGCATCCCAGGACAATGACGTTTTTCAGACTAATTCACTGTGGAAGGACTGAATGCTGGAGGAGCAGCGCTCTCTCATGAAAGTTCACCACATAAAAAAGAGACTCATCGTTCAGCAGCTCAATACGCTTTGCAAATGTGGCTGCTGTTTACATCTGTATCAACGCTGTGTGATGGCAGGAAAAACCTAGTTCTATTGAAATGTTGTTATTTTATTACAAATGCATATAAGCCTAAGGTTGAGTTTCAAGCAAAGAATGCGAAGAACATAAACAAATAACATAATTAACACAGTCTAAATATAAGGAGGAAAATCAAAATGACCCAGCTTTGTGCTCAGTGCAGGAAGGACGTATCAAGGACCTATTTTTTTTTTTTTCAGTCTCACAAGCATTGTTTCTGTTGGAAGAGGACCAGACAGGGGATCTGAGGGAACAGGATGAATATTTAATCAGCGCAAACTTGTTGGCATCCGCTATGCCACCTTTCTGCAAAGTTGCAAGTTGGTATTTTCTTTCACAAGCACAGCAGAATGAAAGTTGAGCAGTTTGTGTTGATTTTTTTGAATATTGCTTGTCATGGCACCCATTGACACGCAAAACTCGATTCAAGTATGCGATAGCATTTCAAAATACCAATGTTTTAAAAAAAAAAACAGAGTCAGAAGATTAAGTATAAAGGTTGAAATAAGTATTTTCCTGTATTTATATGTGTCAGGACTTTGGTTTGCTTATGTGGCTGTTTGTAAAATTATGTCCACAGGCCCCTAACATCACCCCCGTTATTCTTTGAACCAGTTTTGACTCTGAAAAGCGGATTAGGCATTATTTATGTAGCTACAACGTGTGTAAATTGCCCAAGCACAGGCCTAGAATAGCTATTTCTGACCGTGTACGCCCCCTGTGACCCATGAGGCATCGTGCTTAGCGCTGCAATTGTCGAGCAACTTATATCCATAAAGAGGCAGGGAAATGTCCTTTATTTTTCTGGCCCAGCAGACAGATGGTGGGTTTCTTCTGTGAGGCTTAATCTCCCACAAAGCTGAGATAAAACAAGTTTAATACTGTAAAATCCTGAGGTTTTATCCCTGCTCTGATGATAACACACATATGGCTCAACATCTGGGGGGAGGGGGTGACCAGTGGCTGACCAAACATCATCACGTGACAAGTGATGTAACTTGAATACAACTACAGCTCTAGTTATTAATCTGCATATGGTAACATTTGATAGTAGCATGTAAATAGTAGATCTTCAAATGCTGAATTATCAATATTAGTGATAGATAGATAGATAGATAGATAGATAGATAGATAGATAGATAGATAGATAGATAGATAGATTTTTTAGATAATTTTGCAGGACATAGCAGTGCACACTTCATTCGCTCTCCATGACCATCTCAGCCTGTGCTCCTAGTGCACTTTGTTTTTCAATAAATTGTGTATTTGACTGCACATCTATGTGGACGGAAGGTGATTATCCGCCTTGTAAGGCTGTTTTGGCGGTTGTGCGAGAAGTTCTCTGTCAGTCTCTTGGAAAGGTTAGCCTTCAGGTGATCTACAGTATGAAGATGCTCCTTAGCATAATGATGGCTGAAGATGACCTTCATGCTAAAGATCACCTTCGTGTGGATGACCAGAGTTTGCTTTCTGTGTGTCACTTCAGTTTTGTTTTATGAATTTTAACTATTAGGCTTTGTGAATTTATCCTTTTCAGGTATTTAAGAATTTCCATTTTTTTCAGTCACTGTTAGGTTAGGTTTGTAAATGACTCAGGTGGTCACGTTGAACAAAGTGGCTGTCGCAGCCGCAATGTTCAGCTCTGGGCTCATAGGTAGAGCAGACAGAGCAAACAGGCCGGGTGGCAGAGCAGCGCCCCGCCTGTCCGCTCTACGTCGCGAGCCTGGAAACACTGCGGCAGCAAAGACAGCTCAGAGGATGCGTGACACCTAGAGGAGCAGCAGAAGAATGAAAGAGAGGGCTAAGGAGCGAGTGAGTTTGCCAACACACTTGCAGCTTTAAGTTCTCTATCAGTCTGCAGGGGGAGTAGACATTGCTACTGTGTGAGTTAATAGTTCCACAGCCGGAGCATGGCTGTCCATAGTAACATCTCTGACAGGCTCTTCTGTTGCTGTCAGGCACATGGCAATGGTGCAGCCAAACTACACACCAGATAAAAGATTGGTTGTCCGTGTGTTACTAGACGCATGCTTCCTGCACACAAGTGAACATCCAGGGAACGGACATTGTGATGGTGACATCTTCCAAGTACCTGGGAGTGCACCTGCACAATAAGCTGGACTGGACTGATCACACTGCAGCGAGATATAAGAAGGGTCAGAGCAGACTGTATCTGCTGAGGAAGCTCAGGTCCATTGGAGTGCAGGGGGCACTCCTGAGCTCCTTCTGTGGCTCTGTGGTGGCATCAGCTATTTTCTATGTAGTAATCGGCTGGAGCAGCAGCATCTCCGCAGCAGGTAGGAAGAGACTGGATAAACTTATCAAGATGGCCAGCTCCATCCTGAGATGCCCTCTTGACCCAGTGTAGGTGGTGAGAGAGCAGGATGGAGGAGGATGATGGACAAGCTGTCCTCGCTGCTGGTGAAGGAGTTCCACTCCCTGCAGGTCGCTCTCACAGCAGTGGGCAGCTCCTTCAGAGATAGGCTAATACACCCTAAGTGTGTGAAGGAGAGGTATTGCAGGTCCTTCCTTCCTGCTG
Source organism: Diplodus sargus (assembly GCA_903131615.1). Classification (NCBI taxonomy): domain Eukaryota; kingdom Metazoa; phylum Chordata; class Actinopteri; order Spariformes; family Sparidae; genus Diplodus; species Diplodus sargus. Next base: position 352,908 of record CAEMYA010000018.1, on the reverse strand, counting down.
CTGTCAGACTCTACAACCAGCACTGCTCCAGCACTAGACCTCACATGCGCACTATGTCATAAAATAACCTATTTCTCTATTTTTTGCACTAACTGGACAATTTTTCATACCTATGTTTATTATCTATTCAACAACACACTGCCACACTGCTTACAATATCACTTTAACAGTGTAGAACATTATGTATATACAATGTCTATGAGTCTATTTCTTACTTTTTTATTATATTGTTTTTCTTCTTACTATTATTATTGTTTATTACAATAATACTGTCCTTTGGCTGCTGTGATGAAGAAATTTCCCCATTTGAGGGACAAATAAAGGAAATTCTAATTCTGATTCTGATTCTCTCTAATCAAGGGATATAAAAGGCTATTTATAAGGGCGTATTCGTTAGTTTGCATTTAATGCAATACATGTGAAACTATCAAACATTTTATCAAACAATTTTCTTATTGCTATTGACATTAATACATACTGCTATTGTTTCATCGGGCCCACTCTCAACCACATTTTTTCAAGTCTTAAAGCTCAATTTATTCAATATTCTGTTGCAGATATCAAACACCTGTGATGTACTCCATTTTTGTGCCAAGTGTAGCTGTATGGCTTTATCGCTGCGTACTGTGCCGCAATTCCCGTACAAGCTTCAGCAGTCAAGATCGTGATCATTCTTTGGATAGACTTTTACCTAAAGGGTTCCTGCGACATTGTCAGTCACTTCTTTTAACCTTACCATGGCTTTACAAAGAAGAATGTTCTCCTCGAGAGAATGTTAAGAGTAGAGTGACAGCCTTTGTTACTATATTTATTTCTCCTCGAGTTTCTCCTCTCTAACAGAAATGCTTTTTTCAATCGCTAATTTGTTCCAACGTTGCTACTTTGTGTCTTCTTGACTGCATTCCAGCTGTTGTCAAACGGAGCAAAACACTTCCTTCACCAAAAACGCCTTGTAATTGCAATTGCTTGCTCCTGGTAGGCTTACATTTTGAAATACAGTGGGGGAAAAAAAACAGCTAAAGAGAAATTGAAAGGACAGCGCTGTGTACAGAAGTGGATTCTGATGATTTTACAATACATTTAAGACCTTAGTGGTACAGGAAATACCACACATGCATGTACATGTTCATGTCAGACGTAGCAATAATATAGAAGCCTGTTACTCACCGGCATACATTCCCAGATGGTAGGTGAATTATGGGGGAAGGATGCTCCAGAGCTGGAAAGGAGGAGACATTTATAGCTGTATCACGGAAATGGATTTCACTATTCATTACCCCGAGGACTGATGATGACATGACTTTTAATGTTGAATCATTGTACCATGATTTATTCCATCCATCTTGTCTCTCGATACAGTACGGCAATGGGACGTCTTGCATTTGCAGCATCTTTGTCCTACTTTGTCGGTATGATGACTTCTCAGATGTTATCCAAAGGGAACATTAAATGCACAGTATGCAATTTCTGCCGCTCGTAATAATAACAACGTTTGATAGTGAAGTAGCACGGCATTATGGGAGATGTTGTCTCCATTGTTTAACAGGGAGTTTGGACTTTTAGAATTGCTCCTTTGTGAGCGCTCCAAACTACAGTGAACAATATAGTGGCTAGCTAGCGCGCTGGTCAGCTGCCCTTCAATGATCACCTGGTATTTCTATGAAAGTTATGGCAGCTAGAGGGGGTAAAGAGGATGGATATTACTGACGGCTGATCAAATCAACGCTCAAATTTCTTGAATTGAAAAAAACGATTGAGCATTGCTGTAAACAGTTGGCCACTTTAGAAATTAGATCTTAAACCTACCAATCTCTATTTGTGATTTTTGAATCAACCTTACAGCCCCCATGATACCTGGAGCAACTTCCAGCATGTCCTGTCACTTAACTGGCATCTGCATTTTCTATGGAAACTTATTTAAATTTTCACCCATGAGTGATCTCCCCGGTGACTTCCAGGAAACCAGCTGTTATTACTGTATTTTGTATAGATATTAATCGTCTTAACTGTATTTCTATTTTTCACATTAACTATTTAATCTATTAAAATCTCGACCATAGTTGCAAAGTTTTAGGGCTTTGACATAAGTGTGTTTGGTGTTTTTGCTTTCCATTTGATTATTTTGATTATTCTATTAAAGTAACCTTTGTAATCTTTTAATGGAATTTTATTAGCCAATTGTGGGACTGCCTCTTCGCTGTCAGTGTATATCTTTGCTGTTGTTTATTTCCTCCTCCTCGCTTCGTAATTGACTCACTGTCAGTGCAAATACGGGTCGACTCTCAATGATCCCTCAAGCATGAATCAAGGTTGAATGACAGAAACTAATCATTTCAAAAACTGGCACAGTGTACCCACACACAACTTAACAAAGGTCTCGTCAGTTTTAGACAGCGTTTGTCAGCGGTGGATCTTTCTAGAGAATCTCCCCAGTAATCACCCCTCCCTCTCTTCGGGCCTCCGCAGCAACACAAAACACTTCCAACTCTTAAATGTGTTGGTACGTGCAAGGAAGCCGTGAGCTGGATGTCCGAAAAAAAAAAAGGTTGGTGAGAAAGTGGCAGATGGACAGTGAATCAGACTTGGTGGCAGCACTGATGGTGATGGCTGTGTAGAGGAGGGGGGGCGGGGGGTTTGGTGGATGCAGCGTTGCGGGGAGGGGAATGCGGAGGAGAAGGAAAAGGGGAGACATGAGAAACGGAAGAAGGTGAGAAAAAGATGTGTGGGCGTCGAGCCCGGTGACATGAGACAGACTGATTCAAGCGGGAAAGGGCATGTTAAATGAAAGCGGGGTCTGTGACAGCTCCAGGGCCACGGATTGCACTCTTTTTCAAACCCAGCTGCACCCATTTCTTCTCAGAGGCAACACACACGCAGACACAAACACACGCACACGTCCACGTATGAGTGAGCAGTACATCCCCACTCTGCTCCTTTTAAAAGTTGTTAGCTTGTTGTATTTTTTTCCTGCAAACTTTGTCTCCAGCTGAGACGGAGAAATATGTTGCTCCCTTATTGCGATTTGATTTTGTGCTTCAGCATTTACAGCCGATAATAATGCCCAAACTGGTGTTTGGGCATTATTTAGTGCCATAAACAGATACGTCACTGCATTTAAAGCTGATTTATTACTCGGCTGTTATCAGCGGCCTGTGTGGACTTACAAACATAAAGTTCCTGTTCAAAGAAAGGTGAGCATTACTCTTGAAAAGCTGCGATATTAAACTCGAAGCTGCGCGCCGAAGAGTTACCGTCCGTTTAGTGCAGATGCTTTAATGTCCGATTTTAGTTTTGCGAATACAATACACACACTTATTTCACCGAAAATAGAGAGCGACGGAGAAATGCAAATGTATTGACGACAAAGGAAAATTGTATTCAGCTCTCATTTCTTGTGTTGGAAACATAATTTATCAAATTAAACATGTACCAGCTGGCAAATTATGCACCAATTACACTGTAAATCACAGATGACTCTGCAGCATGACAGTGACTGCACACCGCTGTTAAACTCCTCTCTACTTGCTGAACCCCAGGAGTGAGCGAGTATCCTTCTTCACACAAAGACAGACTCCATTTAAACTTGAAACACACACGCCTCTGTCGGCAGAGCCCCGCTGGAAGTAATAGCACCCCAGAGCCCGGGCGTCCCTATTCCCATGTCTACGCTTTACTCTGCTTGGCTGGCTTTTATTAATGCAACCCTTCCACATTATCCATCATTTCTCTCTGGCAAAGTCCTGACAGTTAATTAGATGCCACATTTGCTGGAACTATATTAGGCATTAAACGCTAAGAAAAAAAAAAAAAAACCTTTGGAAAGAGCCAGCAATCACGACCTATGACAGCAACAAAACAGACACATATGAGAGGAGAAAGTGAGATACGACACTGCTAAATGTGTTAAACTTTTAAATCTAAAGGGGGAGGGACATTAGAGGGGCTCCATACATCACTGTGTCTGACTGTGTCCAGAATCACTGAGGTCAGACACTGATGAATGATTCACTGTTTCTGAACCCACAGCTTTGGGTCAGTAGATCTATATTAGTACAGGAACCATGCTGGATACCGCACAACCACAGCAAATATTAAAAGGTTATTTCACCCCCAAAAAATAGCAGAAAAAAAAAAATATGTTGACCACTTCAGCCGCTGATAAATAAGCATATAAATAGATATGTGATAATGGAGTAAATGGACATGTAGGGGTGCTCACAGCACTAAATACCCTACAAGGAGTTTTTAACAGGTTATGAAACAGTCTCAGTTTAACACTGATGCCACCATATGGCCTACATAAGCAAATGGGAACATCAGCTATAAGATTGGCTTTTTTAAATTTTGTTTCAGTATAATAATACAGTAGTTTATAATCCTATTCTGTACTAAGTAGATACTTTACCTCAACGCCACCCATCCTGGAAATAGCTGCATTAAAAATGAAAAATTCCAAATGAACTGTGTCTTTCTACGGAGCCCCTCCAGGGTCCCAAGGCAGAAAGAAAATTGGATTCGGAAATCTGTAGGAGTGGATTTGTCAACAGCGGGGAATGGATTCACAATCCATGCACACGGTTTTGTAAATCCCTGCTGGACTGGGTCAATTGTGCCCATGACTTTTTTCACAAAATATTAAAACATTCATTTTTATCTTTCAATTTTATATTTTTCATGTAAATTTAGTAAAAGTATTTCAACCTAATCCAAAAATGGTGTTATAATCAGAGCACTATTGCATAGAGAAGCTCTACTGGGGACAGAAATGGTAAAGGAGCTCCCCATACACAACAAACATGTGCGCCGTCTATGCCGTCCTTCGGGTACTGAAGCCCATGAGGAAACGTCCTTCTCGTGCATGATGGATGGAGTGCTATATGTGTCCCCCATCCCTGATCCATCCTACTTTTAACATCCCACTTTGATATGATAATATAAAGGTATTGCACTTCTTCACTGAATAATGCCTCTGTTTGGCAATGTAAATGTATACCATGAGTTGCCAAACATACATTTTTTCTTGGCCGCAGCTTACCTAGGTAAGCATAAAAGCACCTCACAGCAGTGACGCCCCTTGAGAACATGATTAATGGCAGATCTCCACAGAAAAGTAATAGTGGCCCACATAGGGCAGTGATTGCGGTGACAGGCAGTATAGGTTTTTGAGTGATACTGTCTGATCAACAGAACACAGTCTGGTTTTACCACATGGCACATGAATAACACGGCAGTCACTTTAAGGTTCAGTGTGTACAATTTAATGGTATCTGGCAGAGGGGTTGCAGATGGCAACCAGCTGAATACCCCTCATCTTACTCTCTTCCTTTTGCATGTCCTTTAGCAGGCACAAGGAAGAGAGAGAGAAAACAAGAGGCACATAGAGAAATAAATGTCAGCTGACTGATTATAAAGTAAAGACAGTCGAGCTGGGAAGAGATACGGGTGAATGGACAGTCTTTTCAGAGCTTGATTGTAGCTCATGGCATACAGACAGTAAATCTGAGAAAATCGTCACATTTGAGAATCTGAAACCAGTGAATGTTGTATTTTTAAATGACAGACATTCTCTAAAATTCATATTTATTCATATTAATCAATACATAGTTTCTCTTGCTCTCTGTTATTTTTCTGTTTACCAAACCTGTGTTGACAGTTGCACTCACTTACCTTTGAGAAGCCGTACAGTCTTACAGCCTCGGGGCATTTTTCATTTGTCCATGACATATTTGCAGACCTTTCGGGTACAAACACAGTTTTCAGCGGTTTGATACTGAGGCAGAGAACAGATCAATAAAAGAAGCTTAGCTCAAAACTAATTATAAGCACATTCCTTAAAGGATGTACAGTGATCATAATCTCTATCTCCATTAATGCCCTTGAAAAATCCAAATCCGCCAAGTTAGTCTTTCCTCCCAGAACTGCTGTCAGCCAATGTGAAACCTCTAACTAAGCGGCATATTTATAAGTTTTGACTTTTAATACGACATGCCTGATGTTTTACACCAGGTATTTTTCCTGTTATAACACAATATGTAGAGGTAAATGCCCTTGACAGGGTCTAATGATAACAATGACTTCCGAGCGTACAATTTCATGAAAATGTTCATTTTCATAAAAGCTGATGCGGACTGAAGATCCTTGCTCTTCCATGTTCACGATCCAGCGGCCCTGAGCGCAGAGTGAAGTAATTATAGCTGGAGAATGACCTCTTTTTAGTTAAGTTTGACACAGGGCGTAGCTGAGTGCCTCTAAAGAACACTCATTTCAACACACCGGGTTTTGATTTGCGTGCAGCTTTATTCAACACTGCACTTACAATGCCATGAATTAACCCTGATATGGCAAGAAGGCTGTCTCAGACTCCCACTGCTGTCATAGCCTCTGCTGCACTCCTGTCAGAATGTCAATTCACGAGCCCAGCCGGCCCTACGTATGTGCACTGTGTGTGTGAGTGTGTACAGACATGTGTCTGTGTCATGGCCCGTGATTTAGCTGCTCCCCGTGAAACGCAGTGATGTGCATGCAGCTTTATGAGCTGACATGAATAAACAGGCTGTGGCCGGTGAGCGGAGGTTTTTAAACCCGGTTGAACTTCGGCTTCCTCCAAAGTAACGACGGCAGCCTCATAGATCTCAAATTAGCATGCTCGCATTTACATATCCACTTGCATATTCATGTTCATATCCGGAGCGATTTAAATTCCCATGCCAGTCATGCAGCTCACCTGAGATGACAATAAGCCCCAGCTTCCTGGCTTCTTCTTTTCAGGCTATGCACTTCAAATGGCATCCTGTAGGTGCTGGATTTTTGAATATTTCTTTAGTTTTTTTCAAAGGTCTTCCGCCTCCTTATGTGTGTATTAAGATTTGCACTGAGGGGCTGAAGCCTTCTTATTTAATCCATCTCTTCAGTTCTTCCTTTTAAACACCACAGGAAATGAAAATGTTCTCAGGGTAGGATCTTGGAAATAAATGTGATGATCTAAGGGTGGACACGAGCAAAATATGCAGAATCCAAATCCTGCAAAATTATTTATTTTTTATGCGTAGCGGTCAGTCTCGTTTGTCCTTATTCAGACAGCAAGAAAACAGGCATTTACAAAAAGTTGCACACATTCCACGTCTGCAAAGACATCCCTTATCGTCATCTTTTTCTATTTTCAGTTTGTAATCTTCCATTGTTATGAAAATGCAATCTGTTCAGTTTGGTGAGACACACAAAGGCGCTCTGAAATGCAAATGCACGAGGACTCAGCCTTAATCAAAGTGAATAATTATTCAGGGCCTGTCAAGATTCATTGATCTGATTTCAGCATGGATGTGCCCACATTTTTTAGCTGAGAAGTGATGTACATTGGACATTTTTCTTTGTTCTTTTTTTATTACAGAAATTCATTGCATATGGATTGCACAATGTGAACGAATGGGATATAAAACAGCTTAGTGGTGAGCAGCATTTAAAGCAAAACTCTCGCCAAAATGCAACCTAGGCTTTTTTGTGAATGTATATGAGTCAAACTTTCGTGTAAAAGCATAATTATGACGAAAGAGGCACTTTACCGCACTTTTACGATAGCATCAAAATCGCTATTTTTAAAACACTAAGAAGGCTCGACCCAACATGAAACTTTGCTCGTAGTATCACCAGGGTCTCTAGACATGAACACGATCATTGAGAACATAGTTTGTGTACAGAGAGTTTGCTAAAAAGAGTTTTTGAACAACTCACGTTAGCAGTAGCTTGTTCCGCTAGCGCCATGGCAGCCCAGAAGTATTGATCTCAGAATGCAGTGTAACATGGAGAAGAGTTAAGGTGGAATGCTACTGTCTTCCGGCAACGTGACGCAAGTTCTCATGTGACTTTCCCGGCTTTTGATTTTAGTATTGTTTCTTATATGAGGCTCCTTTTTTCGACCTCAAGGTTAATCCTGTTTTCGCTAACGACAAAACAATTAATTATTCGTGCATTTAAATGGAACTAAGCTTTAGGAGCGTTCCACCTTAACTCTCCTCCATGTTAAGTCGAATTTGGAGATCGATACTTCTGGCTGGCAGGATGGCAGCGAGTGGCACAATCATCTGCTAACGTGAGTTGTTCAAAAACATTCTTTTTAGTAAACTCTGCGTACACAAATGTGGTAGCGGCTTGTTCCCTATGCTCAACATGCTCTCCTACCGTTTTAGTCTACCTTCAACCTTGTTAGAAGCCACATTCATGGAAACACAAGCAAAAATAGCCACCATGAGAAAAGATTACCTGGCGCAACAGTTACTCGTTACCTCCGTAGGTGTGTGCTTTGTGCTAGCTTACCTCAGGGGCTGTGTAATAGACCATGAACCATCATCCTTAGCCTTAACTGCAGTTCTGGGTGTTCTGTCAAAATGTTGTAGACGCCTCATTTATAATATTGCTTTAAGGGGAAAATGCTTTTCGGAATGGGTATTTTGAGTTGCGGTACGGCAAGTGGCCACAAGGCAAAATTGGAAGCAAGGCCGAGCAGGGCCCTAGTATCAAGTTTTACTTTATATTCACATATTGCTATGTGCTTTGTGTTAAGGTTAGCCACCGAAATAGTGGCTCTGTGCTTTAGTTTAGAGCCTGTGTGCTTTGTGCATGTGTTATCCGCTAAAGGAGGGTTTTGCGACTGCCACGGTTTTGTTCTTTGGCTCAGGAGCTGTGTGGTTTGTGCTAACGTTAAACACTAAATGAGTGTGCTGCTTCCATAGCAGCTCTTCTATCAGACTCAGGTGCTGTGTGCTTTGTGCTACTTGGTTAGCAGCTGAAAAAAAGTTGCTGCCGCTGCTGCTCACTCATTATAAGGTCAGTGGCTATGTAATGTGAGCAAAGCACATCATCCTAATTTTTAACCATATCCAACTACCTCTATGTCTCAATCAAATGTAAGAAAACATAAATCTAACATTATCACTATAAACGTAAACAGCTCACTGCTGTCAGGCTAGAACAGTATGTTAGTATTGCAACATTTTGGCTGCACTTTCTCTTCCATTCTTGTGCCACTAGCTTGCTTAAAGCTTTGATTGCCATTGGGATTTTCTACTAATATAACAAAGATTTCTTCTGGAATAACTTACGTACAAAAACTTCAAATTGAAAGCCCCAAATGCCTTCAAATTAATGTCTCAAGCATTACTGAAGCATATGTGACCTTAAAAATATGAAGTAAAACAAGATTTTAAAAAAACACTGCCATGTTTCCTGTTAGGAAATATGCACACACACGCACATAAATCCCTCTCTTGCTCGCTCTCTCTGGGGTGAAACTTCCATGTGTGTCTCTGCCCTTACAGAAACATTCAATCTCTTAACATGCCATCCATGCCTGTCATCAAATTGGAGACTGTGTTACCATGGCAACGGTGTCTCAGGCATAACCCCCGGTGACAGCCTCCAGCCAGTCCTTGCACACATACATGAACACACACACCAAACACACACACACTCTCACACACACAAAGCTGGAGCATAGGCAGGTGAAATATCTGCACATCAAACAGAGGCACACTGACCTGCCTACTGCTGTTTTAAAGCACCAATAAATTTCCCACTGATCTCTGTCTACAGGTGGGGGAAAAGGGAGCGACTTCAAATGCCATCTCAAAGCAACAAAAGGTGAAAACATCTGAGACCTACACTATTGCCATTTTCTGGCCACAGCAACACACAATGAATGATTGTTATGGCATTCCTGAAAAGTGCCATCAGATGCTATCTAAAGGTGGCGGCTTCCTGAGATGACCGGCTTGGCATTTAGGACACATTGTTGTGCTCTACATCTGAAGGTCCAAAATTATTCTGCTCTTTTCCAGTTCATTTTGTCCACTTTGGAGCCTTTTTGTGGGGGCAAACTTGTTTCTTGTTTTGTCATTGTTTCTAAAACAAAGATGCTTATAGATGACTCATTTGCATCAGAAAATAGAAAATGTGATGTTGCCTGGAATATGTTAAGATTGAGCGTCTCATAGATGCTGAACCATGTGGCGCTATTGATTGGTTCATGCTTATTTTTTTTTACTAGATGAACAATTCACAACAATATTTTGTTCACCTCTCACATTTTTTTCAACAAATTGTATCGAATTTCACTGAATTCTGTACAGAAATATTTGAGCCACGATAAAATTTTGTTTTTACATTTTCATGTGCCACCATTTACATTATTCATCACCCATTTCCTCAGGGTTTGTATTATCTGTTATACATTGGCAGTTCTCCAATAAATTGTGTGATTGTTACTTATTTAGATGACAGGTGCAGACACATGCTGACCATCTCATATGTTTAACCAAGCCACAACTCAATGGTCATGGGTCTCACTCACTTGATATTTTGCACCTCTGAAGTCATGATCTACTGCTGTTAAGCATATTTAATGCAAATCCTGATTCAAATGCAGATAACAAGCTTTTAAGCATTTTCTCAAATTAAATTCAGGGGATTGTGCAGCCTTGTTGGAGGTAGTGCTCTCTGAGTGCTTCCTAGGTTCCTCATCTTTTTTAAATTTCACACTTGACTGTAAGGCACTCTTCTTTCTAGAGCAACTTTGCTTTTGAAGACTGCAAATTGGCAGCTTGTGACAAATGGAGAGGTCGACAGAGGGAACACCAGCGACAGTCTCTGAGTTGCAGTATAGTGAAGAATTCACCATCACCAGACTTCAGAAGGATTCAGCTTTAATTGCCTAACAGCGTTCTGTTTTACTAACAAAAGCTCTCTTTCCTCTTGTGCATGCTGTGTAGCATAACCTATCAGGCAGTTACAATGAACTCCTTAGTTGTTGGTGATATAATCTCTTTTCCCATTTATATGCTAAGTCACAAAGCGGTTTTGTGCCAACATCATCTTCAATGATGCTAATCTTTCTGCCACGAAATAGAAATGCGTGCCTGGCCCTGAACTGCCCACGCTGCTCAGATCCCAGCCACAGCATGTAGGCAAGGGGTCATGACGTGTCAGCGTGGCACCAGGCCCTTTCTCGTGTGACGGCTGGAGTGCGAAGACCCTATGGTAGGACCGCAGAGTGGAGTTTAAGAGAGGATTGTTTCCGACAAGAACCACAAGGCCCTGAATATTATCACAGCCCTGAGGGTGGCAGAGGGAGAACGAGCAGAAGGACAAATGAGAATGAAGAAACGCACAACCAAGAGGATGTGAATGCTCAAAAGCCTCGGGACAAAGCGGTCATAAGAGACAAGGCCGAGTGTCTGAGGACAAACTATAGTCCCATCACTTCTTGTAGAGAAAGGGCCCAAGGCTCGGGGTCTTGACAGATGATGGCTGTTATTTGTAGATTGTTCCCCCTGTATTTATTTTGTCCTCAGCCTGGTCCTGAGAAAACAAGTGGAATGTGTGAGCTTTTATTCACTCCGATTGAAGGACTTTTCGGACTTCTTGCTTTAACTTTATCTTCATCTATCTCTACATACAACCCAAATGCCAGAATACATTTTAGCAACACGTGTTTTATGCAAACCATGGATAGTTTGAAACATTTTTTTTATGTCGGAAGTGTACGTTTCTTTATGTTCAGTTTTATGTAATGACAATTGCTTATGGTCTGATTAGGTTCAGGCACAAAAGACACCTGGGCCGGAAAAGATCCTGTTTTGCTCTACCCGGTTGAAAGAAAAAAAATCCCAATTCAAATGTGCGAACAATAAAATGGCAAGCAGCAAAATCTGAAAACAAAAGGCAGACAAAGGAAAATACCAAAGTAATACAAAAAAACTGAGGACAAACCAAAGAACCATGAGGAACAAATCAGGAACAGAGGGAACACATCGCAGGCTGGTGAGGAGCACGGGAACACAGGAGGGAAACAGGACACTGGGAACAGCAGCAAGTAGGAAGTGTCAAGACACAAGAGGATATAACTACAATGTAAAACAGGAAATAACTAATCAATAACCAAAACCAGAACCATGACATTAACCGACACACACTAAAAATGAATTTGCCCCGACATATCAATGAAAAGATCCTGTGGTTTTGCACTGAAATGTCGCCTCGAGCAGCGGTCTCTCACATTGCAGCATTCTTGCCATCATGGCATCACCTCCCCCTTCATCTCCTGATATGAAAGTCAGCTCATATACATGTAATCTGATTATATTATATATTAAGCGTATCCATGGTTATCAGAAACATACAATGGCAGCATTTCATCCTGGCAACTGGGCTGCTAGATATCAACATGTCCAGGTATCCAGGCATGTTTAAGGCAGCAAGCTTTTAGAGACGGTTAAATCTGTTTATTTAATCATTCCGCTGTTTCAGAATGAATGTAAAAATTATTTTGCATGTTTAAAACATGCTCTCTGTTGCTGTGGCCATAATAGGGCCGTAATGATGCTCTTTAATTATTCCCTGGATGCCTCAAGAAACTAAAGTGAAAGTATTTTTTGTGGGATCGGAAGAGGCTTCAGAGGTCATCATTAGCTGCTTCCAGCTTCCAACACTGGAAACCTTGATAAAATATTCAGCGTTGTGCTGGAATGTCTGAAGCTTTCTCCTTCTTCAACAAGATTAGTTTCATTTATTAAGACACAACAATGGGCGAGGCGGAGGAAGTAAAAGCCCGTACAAGCTACCTTGGTATTTATGAGGGCTTAAATCTATCAAAGAAGACATCTTTTGGAAGACAAACACATGTAGATGTGTCCTCGCTTGATTCATATTTAATACGGTGCACTTGTGCGCCGGCTTTACAAGCTGTATATTCAGTCCACTGAACTTCTTGTTCCATGTGGTGAAGATGGTTTTCATTATGCACCGATGAACATCACTAAAAGGAAAGTTTTCACTTCATTTGGAACCAGACAGAAGAACAGGGGTGCGCTGCTCTTCCCCTCGAGCATTCTTGGTCTCTTTCATGATCGAGTGACTGCATTTTCTAATTCATTCAGCATTCTTAATGCCGCGCAGCTGAATGGCCGAGGTCCTTACATTAAAAGGGAAACAGGCGAGAGTGCTCACACCTCACTGGCTCAACATGCACTCCAATGGTTTTTCATCCTACGGAAATCACAATCAGTTTGCTGTTGTTTGAGGGGCATGCGTGGCACAAGAGGATCATGTGCTTCACGACTTCTCACTCCGTTCCCAGAAACACGTTACATCTGTGAGAAACATCTTATTGTGTTGGCGAGCAGAGTGAAGCAATGAACACCAGTGCTAACATAATATATTATACAGTAGCCTCAATGTGCCCCCGCCATCTTTAATGCCAGAAAAATGCAATATAGAGAACAAACAATTGCCCCGGAAGAGACGCTTGAATATGTTTTTGATGATCTGGCCATGTGAAAGCAGGCACACTGCTGATATCATCCTCTCGGCACCGTGTCTTGCGTTCTTGACTGCGCGGCTGGAAATGTATTATATTATAGTAGCTGGGAGCTATTGGATGCATATTTTTAAGACTGCATGTACTACTGAGGCCTAGTCTGCAATAGGAGCAGTGGTGCGTAAGTACACAACATCACTCAAGATGGGAAATGATAGCAAATACAGATCCGCAGGACTGAGTGATGATAATTGTGGCGGCAGCAGTCTTACAAGGACCACCACCTGTGAAAACCTGCATATGGAGCAAGACAGACAGACAGACAGACAGACAGTTTTTTTAATCAATTCCAGGCCTGTAGCAGTCAATTTCAAGTGTAAAAATATTGTTGCCCTACCCAAGGACTTCAGCCGCTCAGTCAAGCCTTGTGGCTGTGATTGAGTGGCTGCGGCTGAAAGGGCGATGGAGAATGATAAGAGCGTAATTAGAGAAAAAAAAAACCTTGATTGCTAGAGAAAAAAAAAAAGATGTGTTTCTTTCAGCTCCCTGAGAAGTTACTGAACCAGTTGGATTTTTACCTCCCAAAACCCCCGACTGTAAAAAGCTGCTTTCAGCTGTGTGGGCGGATGGCTGTCTTATAGCTTTTGTTGAGTTACGAGGCTCGCAGGAAGGAGAGTCACACTTTTGTTCTGGGGAAAATTATATACCGTGCCTCATCATCAGGACTGACTCCCACGTTTAACAAACCGAATTTTATGTAGCTTTTAAAATAGCCCCAGAATCTTTTATTTTTTTGTCTTAGCTGCTTTACTGAACGCTAAAATTAAATCTGTAGTGGCCCTTTGCAACTGTAGAACTATGCAACATGTTGCCCCCTTCCCGTATCTAATGTGACCCTTCGACCCTTCTCTTTTCCTCTCTTCTCTTTTCAGATTTTCACGCCTTAAGTATGTTACAGTACATTTAAACTCAGCACGGGCCGGTGCGTCCTGTGAGTTAATCCAGTAAACCGAGTACTTTTTGGCTGCATTCAGACTGCAGGCACAAGTGGCCCTAATCCGATTATTTTGCTCATATGTGACTCTACTCTGATCTTCGCATTCATATGTGGTCCTGAATCAGATACAGTATTTATCTGATTTTTATTTTTCTTTCCAATCCAACCTTGGTCTGAGCAGTCGTATCAGAATTCCGGCGACTTTTAAATCCCACTCGACATTTGACATCCTGATATTTTGGCTGAAAACTGTTTTTGTGAAAGCCATTTGCCACTCAGGGCTCCAAGTCTTCATCCAGACACACCGCCTCGCAGAAATAGCAGCCGTTGCTCCGGAGAAAAATAGCCACCATGAAAAGAAATATTACGTAATCATCTCCTGGTGATTATGTTGCACATCAGCGCATAAACAGAACTGAAGAGGGTGACTTCGCTGGCCTCCATGTTTACTTCTGCACAACTCTGCGCCGCGTGTGATGTCGTATGACATGTTGCTGTTTTGTGCATGCGGTTCAGTTCAGGACCATGCAGCCCACACTGGGCTCTCGTACTGGCCACATCTGAAAAATAAGGCGAGCAGCCAAACAGAAAATCGGATTGGAGCAGTAAATCAAAACTGAGTGTCACGTAGCCCTGAGTGTTTTCCATTCCAAGTGGAGGCACACAAAATCAAACGGAGTGGAGAGAACGAAAACAACAAATAATAAGCATGTTCTTATTATACAACCTATTGCTTTTTATTACTTTTAATCATAGATCTTGTATCACAAAATGCGCATTAGGAACGCAGTGGAATGTATTTTCTCCAACTTGAAAGGCGACGTACTGAACTTCTCTTCACTAAACTCGCCAGAAAACAGCTAGTGAAAGTCGATTTTTAAAGATCTTTCTCAGGGAGTCTGTGTCTCCAGAACCTCTTGGCATATGGAAATGACCTTTAAAAGGCTTTTCTCACAGTCTTTGTCTTATTTAACATGACCCAGTGAGAAACAAGTCCACAGACACAGGGGCAAAAGTCGGCAATCCTGACTCGGACCCTGCCGAGTCAGCAGCACATCTAAGAAGCTGCTTTTTTGACAGAAATGAGCGATCGATGTATTGAGAGGTTCACAGCGCGGGTCAGATCACCTTCTTCACTACGTTGTTCCTTCAGCTCTGTTCGTCATTGAGCATTGAGTGGGGGGGGGGGAAAAAAAAGGTGACGATGACTCCTGGTGGATGACACAATTTCCTCATTAAAGACTATGAGACATTAGCTGTCAGCCAGCATGTTCTCAACACAACAGCAGCAGCCGCCTGCGGTGGCGCGCACACACAGGTTTTGGCTTCCTGTTCATCACAGCTACAGGAGGATGAGTCTGGCAGGGCCTCGCATAATTATATCTCTAAAAAAGTGTGTAAGCACCCCATGCCAGTTGGCATCAGTTCTTTCAGTAATAGCCTTTACATTGACTAAACCTATCAATCTCCGAAATTGCCACACTTCCCTTTATTTATATCCAAAGTTAATGTCAGACGCAGTGAACAGACTTTTTTTGCTTTCACGATATTAAGAAATGACATATGGAGGCCGGCGCTCGTACTTTTTTCACTTCGCTCAGGGAAGATGATACTCATACTGACACATATAAATAAACATCTGGTTGTCATTAACACAGATATTTACAACCAGTAATTTGTGTCAATCATTCATTTTTGATGAATTACTGTTATTTATTTGGCTTTAAGGTAATTTCTATTTATTACACACGACAGTTACAGATTGTGAATCCATTATGATTATAAATCTATCTACTACAGTACGTTATCTATTGCTGCATTTGGTAAACACCGAACATCCCTCAGGTCAGGAGGCTGAAACTCCTTCCTCAGCTTGTTTATGAAGCCAGCTGTGTTACTTTTCTCACTTGACTGCTTTGTCTTATTGGAATCAATGGGAGACCAAGGCGGTTCACTCACTCCATTAATTTGGTATCATGAAACCGCAACTTTGTGCAAACCCCAAAGTAATATAAATCAGAGAGCCCCACACTTGTTTGGCTTTGACCATGGGAGACTAACATCCATACTAATGTCCCGTCCTCCGGCGGGAGGAAGGTGCTGTAGGGTTATTTTCCTGATTTAAATGAGACTTCAACCTTGCGAATCGATGAGCATCAACCCCCCAACAACCGGCACAGTGGCACTGAAATGCATCATGGTTTAAACTCACAGTACATGAGTCAATAAGCTATTTGAGATTAGGCTCAATTGTTATTTTCAACAAGAGATGCAGCAGACAGACTGCAAGGCAACATCGGTTCATTTGTGTTGCAGTGTGCCATCAATAAGCCCTCTCAAAAAGCTATTTTTCTGCACTGCAGGCTTTGTTTCTGACCATTGACGGGGGAAAATTGAAGATATTCAGAATTCCCACACTGACACAAAGAAAAGACTGGAGGCAGCTACTCCCTCCATGACTGTATTCATTTGTCTCGAGGCAGGGCATAAATCGAAACCTTGAAAAATAAAGTCGCTCTTGTTAGGATCTGCGGCGCGTCGTCTATTTCCCCTTGTTCCGCCTGTTTTTCCCCCCCTCCCTTGTTGTTGTTATGTTTGTCTCCCCCTGTCTCTCTGTCAGCGTTTGTCTCAGGATGGGCGTGGCTGACCTACATTTTGCTCATCAGCCAGACTCCTCTCAGCTGCTGCTCCACACACCTGCGTCCATCTACACTGATCACCAGTTACCTGCCTTAAGCCGGTCTTTCCCGTCCAGGTTTCGCCAGTCCGCTGTGAAACCTGCCTCGCTCACCAGCCTGTCCGGTCACGCCCAGCCTCGCCTGTTGTCTCACCTGAACCCCTTGCTCTGGACTTCCTGGGAACTTCTGCTGGCTCGTGGAGCTCATTTTGAACTCCTTGATTTTTTTTTTTCATTAAAAGAAGTTTTCGTCTCCCGTTTCTGGTGTCTGATTTGCAGGTCCAGTTTTGAATGCTGTTAGAGTACAACAGTTCTTAAATTGGCAACACATTCCATTTATTTCTTTTTAGCTAGTTTGTTGATTGACATCTTTTTTACGAATGTGCAGCCTCTTTTGAGCCTGACGTACAGTATACTCTTACACAAGTGCGCATTCCTGTGTGTAAAGATGTAAAACAAAAATAGACGGGCAATAATCCTCAGCTGCCCGTGAACCCACATGGACACGACAGCAGTGGAATAAAACAAACACAATCAGGTTTACTCTTTGTCCGTGTGAGGCATCAATCACTCTCGCCCTCAGGGTGGGGCCATCCATCTGCCTGTCTACCCCTCTGGCCATAATCATTGTATTAACAAACATGCCATAATTGAATTTGCTTGCAATACTATTGGAAAAATCGATGAATTTCTCCTTCCATTGTGAAGCTGAGAAATGCACTAGAAGCACTACAAAATAATATAGAATTTTGTCTTCTTCAGCAGTTGTTTTGGACACACTGAACGCCAGTCGAAATGAGTGGTGGTTGTTTTATCCAAGAATATCCAAGGATTTTCATTTGGTGGATTGCCCCGGGATGTTACAATGAACACTATACAAAACCAATGAAAATAAGAAGAATACAAAATGAGTTCACCTTCACACGGGTTACAGGAGTTTCAAATAGTAAGCACATACATAAATAAAAGCTTTTATATCTCACATATCATTTTCATTTCTAACTTGGATCTAGTTGAGGAGCCTTGCAGGTATTTAACCGAAGTGGCAGAGTACATTTATGATGATTCTGCAAATCACTGCATTACTTTCAGTGGCAAAGTTTTTATGTTGTTTGCAAACTTTGCTTCCTACAGTTGTCATGCTTGTGGACCCAAATGCAGGAGACAGCAGGCAGGAATCTCAATGGATGAAGATTTATTCAGGATAAACGGCGACACAAGGAACAGGAGCAGGATTGAGGAAACACAACAGACGACTTGGCAAAGACCTAACGACTGGACTTAAATACAAACTACACTAATGTGGGGGTGAGATGCAGCAGGAGTGAGGCGGAGAAACAGGTGATTGTGATGAGTGGCTTAACACTAGGAAGAGGGAAAGAGCTGATGTGCTGGAAAACACGAGGAACAGTGAAGGCTAATGAGACACATACAAGACAGGTGCGGGGGGGAGAGAGGACAGGGGAGGAGCACAAGACAACAGGAGGTTAACAGGGCAAACGGCACAAATATAACACGAAACGTAATACGCAGAAATGAAAGAACACAAAAATGACAGGACCATGACAGCAGTGCACAGTGTTTGCATGGCAACTACGGTACGGTTAAGGCTGGGGACACATCATTCATGTCATACATCCAAACATGTTGACATGTTTTTCTACAGTACATGTCATATTATATTAATGTTACATTTATGACCCAACTTCCATATCAGGAGGCAGGGGGGATGGTAGCAGAGTAAGGTGAGATGTCTGCCAAACCAGTGACTGCAGTTCATGACTGAGTTTCAACATTTGTAAGCATGACACAACATGATATTTTCATGTAAACCTCAGGACAGTTTCCAGCCTTGTTTGTGGTGACCAAAGCAGGTATTCTAAGCCACAGTGTGATCTGTTCTTCACCCCAACCAAATGGTTTAGTGCCTAGACCTAATCTGACAACAGAGTGTTGGCACAACTTAAACATAGAAAATTTAACCTAAAGTTGCAACATAAGAAATCAAAAGTTTCAACGTATCCGTGGTTTGCAGAAACACATCCTCCAGCAGATGTACTGCACCAACAACTGCACGCCCATAAACCACCCCAACCTTAAAACTCTTACTTTAAACCTCACTGCACAAAGAGCCACATTGGCATTAACAGTTGGCACTGGACATAAATTGTGATGTGCTGTATGAATTTACTTGGTGGTGACAAGAAAGGTTTCCTTTCTTTAGAAGTGCTTCTGCTTATTACTTTTACCTTAACAGAGGTTCTCCTCAGTTGAGGAGCTTCTCGGGCCCCTTTAAGTAATGGTCAAAATGTAACAAGTCCTCTCAATCGGCAGGACGACATGATTTGAAGCCAGTGTTTTAAGGGTACATCTGTCTTCAAAGAACAATCCTCTTAGTGCGTCATTGAAAACAAAAAGAATAGGATTGCACTCACTGTCTGACAGTTTTATGTCCATGCCCTTCACACACTGAAAACTGTATATATAAATACGTGTATGTGCTTGTGTTTTATTTATACACTCCCCACGCAACATGTCAGCTGTAATCGCAGAACATGTACAAATGCAAAACTCCACAGGACCAATTTGGCCTGTAAGTGGAAGCTGTACACCATTTGCTGGTTCCATTCCATTAGTTCTATCAGCCGCGCTGGAAAGCCCTTTCTCGCACTGAGCTGCCATGTATAATTGCATCAGCGTCGATGTCATTTCACGCATTTGTGTACTTTAATGTGAAATACAATTAGAGAAAGTCATTGTCATCAGCTTTGCACGTGAAGCCCGCGCCCTCGACAGCTGGCTCTTCAACGGCCTTTTCCATTAGCAAAAGTGGAGCGAAACACAACAGCGCATGAATTTGTAGTGCTATTTGTTTCGTAATTTAATTTTGATAACAAAAAATAATAATTTATAGATTTTTTTTCAGTTTGGATATTATGTATCTCACCAGCACTGCGGGCTGTGTGTCTACCTTTATTTGAATTTTGCTGGATGGGCTGTGGTTCAGTTTGATTTCTTTGTCATCATCGCAAGGATCCAAACTCTTTTGCACCTTCTTTTGGTTGGATGTAGTAAAGTGACATCACTCAACAACGTCCTTGCAGTAGTTTATTTGGCCCATCAATTTAAAAGCAATCAAAACTTTCTCCATCACGTATTCGCTCAGATTCAGTCGTTATTGTGTGACTCTTCGCGTGCATTTCAGGTTTTACCGAAATGGTTCGACGCGCTTAGTGTAAGCACTTTGGATAAAAGCACTAGCTAGAGGAATGTAATGTCAAGTAATCCAGTCAGATGAATAGCTATTACATCTAGTTGAAAACAACTGTAAGCAAAGGTAGATTATTTTGCAGGTTAAACCGCAAGTACATCTGCAATACAGTGGACTATTTTCGGAATTGAAGATCCTCTGAAAATGAATGGGGTTCCTAACTTACACGTTGAAATGCAGTCTTGAACTGGCTTCTCACCTGTACCTCCACCAAGTTCCCCTCCACCTCTTGATATGAAAGACAGGTCTCAAACATGTAATATGAACTTCATATGACATACATGTTCTATTGTAGAAATGTCAGTATATGGTACGTAACCCGACATGAACAATGTAGATGTATCTGTGGTTTCCAGAAATGTTAACTGCTACCATTTTACCCTTGTGACGCAGCTGGCTTATTCGCAAAAATTGTTTATTAACAATATTTTGCAGTTTGCCAGTTACATGAAAATGTTGAAGCGTACTCATAATACAACACATTTTTTGGAGACAGGGCGTACCTCCATATTCAGTGGTACGTACGGTCCTGATGCACAAACAGGCAGGAATAAAAATATCAGGGACATCAGTGCAACTTAAGAAAATCAAATGGATAAAACAAGTGCTCAGTGGTAAAGAAAAGCAGACCACAATAACAAATATTTATTTGGGACTTGGGGGAACAAAGCATAGATTGCCTGGGTTCTAGCACTTTGGCATCCTGGCTAAAGAAACTGTTGCTCATCCTGGCTGCAAATCCCCTGACCAGATGGCTGTGAAAGAGGGAGGCGGCGGGAAGAGTGAGAGAGGTCCTTGATAATGCTAGAGACTTCACGGATGCAGCATTTGTGAAAAAAATGTTCCGAAATGGGGGGCAGAGTGGTCTGAATGATGTCTTTTGCGCTCGTTGTTGTGTGCTGTTAGGGTGTTACAGTTCAGGTCCAGTTCCAGTCACTTTGTTTAACTTAACTTTACTTTACACCTGACTGAATAAAATCACATGTTTGCTGATCATTTTTGAAATACAGAAATAATTCTGTCGGGAAAACAACTAGCATGTGTCACACAGTAGGGAGGACAAAGTATAAGTTTGGATGTAAAACGCTTGAGTCAGTGTGCCCGCTCCTTTTTCAGTTCACTCTAAAACAGCACTTGTGGAAAACTGAATTCAAATAAAGATCTTGATTGCTTGCAGACGCTGTGAACACAAAATGTATAAGAGAGGCTATGTTCCAGTTGATCCACTGTGTGTGAGTCAGTCCTGGAGAGCTCCAGAGAAAAGATCAGAGAAGCAGCTTTGCTATGTGTTTAACGCAGGTGGGGTGGATCGTCAGACGCCTCACGAGACAGCCAGCAGTATATATAGTTAATTGCTCAGCCTTTTCCTGCTGCAACATTAATGAACATTTTAAAACGCCAATGTTTATAATTCAACAACATACATTATGGAAAAAGCCATGGTGCTTTTACTTCTATTACTGTCTATTGTGATGCCAATGCTCAGGTCTTTTACTCCTTCCCTCTTCCTACGTTCGTACCACCCACTGAGTCACAGAATGTGTACATTCACGTTCTGCTTGTACTTCTGTGGTCAGAATTACTCACAGTCTGATGTCATCCTTGTGTGAGGACATTGACATAATCATGCACAAGCAGTGAATATCAATGAATGCCAGCAACTGCTCAATTTAAGCCAGGAGAGCCAAGATTTGTCAATAGTGGAAAACTGGGAAACACTGAAAAGAGAATGCAGTTTAGTGCTTGAACTATTTGGTGTTTGGAACTGTCAGCATCAGCATTATCCGATTCCAATGGGGTTGTGTGGGAGTGGTGCAACTCTCATATTCAGCAGCTCTGGTGAAAATCAAGGGTGTAAAGTATGTCTTCTCCCATTGGCCCCAATAGAATGGAACAGAATAGAATAGAATAGAATGGAATAGAATTACTTTATTGATCCCAGACTGGGAAATTATTTTATCACAGCAGCAGTGGGTCCACAAAAAAAGAAAGAAAAAGAAAAACACGCTGTACATAACATGAATAGAAAGCAAGATATATACAATGTATATACACAGTGCAAACTGCACTATAACAATAATAATCTATACAACTATACAAGAAATAAACAGTTCCAATGAATGTGCAATAACAGAAGGGGCAACAATGGGCTTATTCCACACTTGAAAAACAAAATTCACCAGGCGTCACAAAGGTCAGACTTTGGCTTAACCAGAAGTGACATAGCTGAAGTTTTATAAGGTTACAGAGTTAAAGGAAGAAGAATAACTTGTTGTTTTTGGAAAAATTAACATCTGGTCAATATCAAAGTGCGGATGAAGCGGCCATCTTTTCCTTAGGACCATAACAAACTGTTGGGGCTACATTTCAATCTTAGTCAGTGTAAAATAGTCTACTTACTATTTCGCTCTTTTTTTAGAAATTAAAAAAAACAAAAAACTGTGAAAACACATTAACACCATAAAAGAGACTGGCATGAAATACAAGAGGACTTAAGATGAAGCACAAAGACTACAAAAATGCCACTGTAAGTAGCTGACGGTCTTCACAGACTGGAACAAACTGAAAGAGATCAATGAACATGGCGAGCTAAACCTCCCTCTACCTGACTACTACATTTCCATTTTCCGAAACTGCACAACAGGCTTTAAAATTGGATGAGCAAAAAAAAATAAAAAAATAAGCCTTCTAATGAAATTCAAGGGGTTCACTGAGACACTCACTTGCTTCCCTTGATGAAGAAACACACTCTGATGGGAAGGTGAAATAATGAGAACCTGGATGCCTGAGAGGTACGACGTAATTGGGATGGGCATATTCAATCAAAACACACTTCTATTCAATTTCCACTCTTGCGGGCTTACCTCGCCCGTAATTTATTTTGATTGGCACCAGTTGGAGAAGGCAGAGGGTGCAGAACTATTTCCCCTCTCATCAGGCGGTGACGGTCAGTCTGTTTCAGCCAGAAAATAATTATTCAGATGACTTCGGTGACCTCTGAAAGTCATTTCGTGTTAGGACAAGATGCGACTCGCTGGAAATGATGTGCACTTCTCTCTGTGCAGGATGTGACACATTAAATCTCTTCGGCTGATCATTTTCGGTCTATTAAAGCCGCTAACAGCTATAGTTTTTGTGTGATGCTGTTTGGAGCATCGGAGGATGCACTGTATGTGCAATTAACAGCAACCATTAACCATCCAAGACAGCAACAACTCTCTCAAGGCATCAGATATGACAAACAATTCAAAATATTTTGTTCTGAGTCTCAATTAAACCCTCCAGAGGCTGTAAGGCTGTTGTATTGCATTTGGAGTTGCCATTTTCACCCACTTCAACAGGCTAAAATAAACCATAAAAAAACTATTCATAATCAGTGTGCCCTGTTAGTTGCCCCTGTTAATTATATTTCTATATATTACTCAGAGCCACAATGTTTGCTTTTCACTCTCTGTCTAGACAGTTTATCTGCATTTTCCTTTCACACAATCATCACTGATGGCCAGCATTAAATCTGCTTCAAGGACGTAAAAGTGCCGTGACGAATAAAGTCATGCAGCGATTCTCATCACATCAGAACACCGTGAATTCAATACTGGCACCTCTGTTGTGAGTTGAAATGCTTGGCAGTGACAAAGGGAAGGATTTAGGAGCTGGATAATAAGACAGAGGGGCCACTGCACTAATTTTATATCTTCTAAAAGGCACAGAACGGGTATGAAATGTGTGTCTGTGCAGAGGGCAGGCAGGGGTAAAATAAAACACAATAATACACAACAGCCATGCAATAAATACCCTTTGGACAAAATAACAAAAAACACACACCGCAATCTCATACCACAACACTAGAAACTAGAACCTCAGAAGGTGAGCTAAAACAAGAGACAGCAGAAGTTTAGTATTATAAGCTTCACATATAGCACGTATTGCACAGCTGCTATACAGAATCACACAATAATTACAGTCGTTTATGTTGTGTCCGTTGTGTCCTTGAAAAGTATCACTTCAGAGCCAGCATCAGATTCAAAGTGGAGTTATTTGCGTTGCGTCAGAAAAACCTCACACCAGGTTAACAATGAGGAAAATCATTTCAATTTACAAATGAGATTATTAACATATTTCAATTAACAGTGATGCGATGTTTGTTCTGACTAATGGATACAATGAAAATGATCCTGCGCCTCCCTTTCCATAGTAATTCTTTCAAATTGTCGAATCCAACAAGCCGTCAAACTTCAATACTGAGAAACCCTCTAGAGTGAAATACCTCAAAAGACAAACCTCAGCTCAGATCAGGTATCGGCCCTACTTGACTTTTCCTGAAAACCACTTTCTATTCTTCAAGTATACTGATGGTTTCCACAGCTGCACAGTGGGTTCACGTGGAGGAAAGGAGGAGAGTCCTGAGCTGATACAAGTGAAGGGCGCCCTCCTACGTAAGTTTATATTGTACAATACGAACAAATGTGCAGTGCAGAGAAAAGAATGCACAAAATAGGAATGTCAGGCGACTTTCAATGACTAAACACAGAGGACGGTAAAGAAAGATGATGAAAATCTATCATCAATGAATAGAGGAGAGGGACAGCAAGAATAATAATATCTACTTACAGTTCTATTGTGACAGACCTTTCAAGGTTTATTCAGACCAGACTGTGTCTTATTGCCACGTGACGTTAACTACTCACTCTGTCCTGTCCTCTTTGACCGGAAGAGAAACATCGTTGCCACCTGTGGGAGTACACTCCATCAATCCAAGCCAAACTTGTTTACTGAGATATTACACCAGTGTTATGTCTGTCAAACACATCGATATAGTCACTCTTAGTCTTTTGAAAGACTGTCCAGTGCATGATCCAGATCTTTTAATTTTTGGTTTGTAATTCCTTTTTTTCATGTGTTGTTGTCCATGTCTCCATGTTTTATTTTGCTTCACACATGCTCAAGGAATGAATAAATTAGGTGTATAAACTAATATTCCACCTCACGGACACACACACACAAACACACACACACACACACATTACACACTCACATTCTTTGCTTTTATATTGATATTGCTTATAATATATATTTTGTTACTAATAGCTTGCTATCACTTTTTTACAGTTATATTATTTTTTGTATGTTAATTTCGTGTTTTTTTACAATATTGTGAAATTTTAACATTATTTAGGTAGAGGCTTCAAATAAGCCCACTGGGTTTTCTGCCTCTTCCTGCACTGTATGTTATTTGTATTCTTTGTCAATCTTTGTGTATTTTCTAATTGTGCAAAATAAATAAACTTCCAAATACCCCTCGACTTGGACTTTTCCTGCTCTTTCCGACTGGACTAGAGGGGTACCTACATCATAAGCTGTGGACGAGGCTGCTGTGTTTGATGCGGTGAGAGTGAGAATAGCCTGATTATGGATGGTAAATCACAGGGACATGCTTCAATCAGGCGAAAGACCAACAAAGACACAGAAGGTAGTGGAGCAGATATTAGCCTTGGCATGACGTAATGTCTTCCGCTCTCTACATGAAAACAATGCTGTTTCTTTATCCCCATCTCTTCCACATGGATCAGCAACTGGCGGAGGTGCTGAATTTGTACTCAAGCTTTGAAGCCTTAGTTCTTCACCACGATGTCATGTATCCCTTAATTAAGCCCACATTCAATGCCCCTTTTTCATAAGGTTTCCATCTTAGCCATACAAAATTGATGGCTGCAGAATATAAATGAGAAGCCTGCTTTTTGTAAGTTCCAACCTGCTGTTTCAGAAAATTACAATTACGCTGGAGTTGAAAAACGCCTCCATTAATGATTCGTGTGGGAATGCTTGACAGGCGTAGCGGGTCGGTCACCTTTGTATTGCTCTGTATCTAATGACCTAAATGGATGAGAAGTGTTATTTCACCTCGAACAAGCTTTGAATGAGAACAAGCATTTTCACTTTCGGCAGTGGTAGGTCCTGCTATTGTGAAGAAAGAGTGTGCCGTTAGAAGTACAGATGATACAAAGGAGAGACGATGATTGTGTTTGTGTATTGCCGCATTCTAATATATTATCCATTCAGAGCCAAATATTAATGGGCGGTCTCTTGGGTAACAGTATATGCACTGCCTTAGTTGCTATGGAAAGGAAAATGAATGATTTCCCGGTATGTCTCACCCAGGTATTTAGATGAACATTTAAATGGACTACTGGGTCACAGAAAACCTTTTATTAAGCAACCAAGCACAGCATCAAAAGGCACCATCTGCTCGCTATACAGTATAATAGGACAACATCCTTTCAGCTGATAGAAGAGCAAGACGGTCCCCGCTGTCAGTGCTGCCACAGCACGTAAGATGTTCACATCTCCACATGCAGCCTCTAAAAGGGTCTTTGACAACCATTATAAGCCTATAAAAAAAGCTAAAATGAATTACATTCAAGAGGATGCAAACAATTAAAAAAAAAAGTTTTATGAGAAGTGGGGAAGCTATTTAACATTCAGGGTCTTTTGAATTGTGTTTTTTTAATGCCTGAAAGGACACAAGATCAAAAACCTTCTTAGCCTTTACTGATATGAATACCTCTCTCTCCAGGTTTAAAGATCAAAGCCAATGGAAATTGGATAAACAGCGTTTTCTCACACACCAGTGATATTTTCATAGATTATGTCAATTTAAAGCAGATGTTTGCACAGCTGGCAGGAACTCCGAAGCACAACCTGAAATGAATTATGTTGCAGCAGGCCTGAACCAAGCCATCTGCCAGCGTCTGTCTGCTGTGTGGTCACTTTACGCATAGGATGGCAAACGTTTGTGTCTTTGAACAAACAAATTAATAAATGAATACGATAGGTGAAGAGGACCACATTTCATTTACTTTTACACCTTTTTAAGATGTACTGTACAACCAGCGTTTAATGGTGACGCAAAGCACCTAATTTATACAGACAGATAAATTCAGTTAATTAAAGTGCAGATCAATAGAATAGACATAATTTCTAAGTAGGATGTGAAAATCCATCATTGCATTAGGTCTTGGGAATAGCCAATCAGTGGTGTCTGGGATATGATTTGTGAAGAATAACAAGTAAACCAATTCTGTAGTGACTATTTTAGTCCAACCACTGTGTTTTCCAAAATACATTAAGAGACAGGTGACCCAAGTCACTGCCCGAAATCACTTGTTTTTTTTAAATATATATATTAGACAATTTCACTGAAAAACTGTAACAGAGAAAGTTAGAGTATTTTCTGGTGATATGACAGTGTGGTCAAAAGTTTTGCCTTGAAAAATGTCCTCTTCTGATTAAAGAAGAAAAAGTAAAAAGTAAAAAACTCAAAGGATAATATCACGCTGTTAGCTATGTGTCTGCAGTTTATCCTGAAGCCAACCTCTCTAAATGTCGGCGTTATGGGTTAAGTGAAATCATCCTGGGTAATCACCCCCTGGGTAAAGTCCCTCTCTGTATTCAACCCATCCTAATTAGGAGCAGTGGGCATCAACTGTACAGCGCCCAAGGACAAACACCAACTTCCAAGCCGATGATTTGGTCAAGGGCACTTAACAGAGGAGTTAACCTATTGCATACATGTTTGTGATGGTGGGAGAAACCAGAGAAAACCAACACAAAGACAGGAGAGCACAAGTTTTTGATTTTTTTTTCTCAAGGATTTTTTCCACTGCCTTACAGTCTTCAGGGGTTAGGTTACTGCAGGAGGAAAATATCAAAAACAAAAAATCTGTTGCAGAGAGGCCTTAAGGCAGAAAAGGCGCTTTTACTGATCTATTCTTCTGGTCCGATACTTTATTTTGTTGCCATAGTCATGGGTAAGTTTGCCCTTCAGAAACAGAGAAGGACGGACGTCTAAAATTAGACATTGATTCATAGATTGGAGTTACTGAATAATTCATTATCTCAGAGTTAAAACAGGCATCATTCAGAAGCTCAAAGCAAGGTAAACCATTTCTCTCTGTTTGCGTGAATGAGATCAATGGAGAACTAGTGTGGTAGATTCGTGGCCGTGAACTGTCTACAGCCTCTTGTTACTCGGTAGTGAAGTAACACCGGGGCAATGTGTAGTGATCCCTATGTGGTTGGTTCATGAAAATCACAGCCAAATCTGTTCAATTTCACCTGAGACTGGCACACAGGTCCCTTTTCCGATTGTCGCACAGAACGCAATGACAGTCAATGTAATGTTTCGCAGATTTCACGTGAGAAAAATGTCATAAACCTTTGGTTGACTATCTTCAAAAGACCGTACGTTATGATATGATACGGTAAAACTTTGTTTCAATGAGGCGTAATACAATGAAGCAAAGTCACAAGCCAATGGAATGGATATTTTATTGTGATATTAGAAATGATATGCTTGATTATGGCATTTACATAGTGTCGCATTTTCTGCTCATTTTAGGTAGCTAAACTGGACCACATAAGATCAGGCAGAGATATTATGTGAAAAACAGAATATCATCAATTTTGTTCAGATTAATTAGAAGTCAGTAGGCATACGTTTGGCGATTTCTGTATTTTGCGTGTGTGAACGAGAACAAGAATGAAGAAGCCTCTTGAGAGGTGAGACGTCTTCAAGACACTGAAACAAGTCCAGTAACCCACGATAAAGCACAGAGGACGCACGGGAGGTGTACGTGTGTTCCTGTGTGTTCCGTATTGTTGTCGATTGTGTTTTCATGCATGTAGTGTGACGTTCACTTGCTGTGTCTGAGGTGACTCAGAAGACAAATTGAACTTCTATTCTCATCACTTAATTACCCTCGCTACAATAATATTTCCTCGCCGCGCTGAGTCTGAAGGCTTTGCAGGTGTCCACTTTGTGCATGTTGCATGAAGCACCGGGCTCTCTGGAAAACACTGTATGGTAAATTAATGAGATTTGCCGGCTGGTCAGCAGTTTGTGAATGTGCTATCACTGCACATTAGATTGATCCAAACAAGCACTTAATACATTGCTTTCTGGTCTGAGGCGCACAGAGGGGTCCAGAGGATGCAGAGACAAAGAAATCAATCGGCCTGAGAGAGAACAGAGAAGAGGGGCGGCGAGAGAGTCGGGGCGGGTGGAAGGAGCCAATCCAATCAGACTGGATGATGATTGCCTGTGTAGTAATCAAGTTTTTATATGAAGGACCACAGGAAATTGGGACGCTAGTCAATATCCAATTTAATCAATACCACCAAGCTCTACTCCACAGCAGCAATTTCTTAAAAAGCTGCTGGCTGGTGGCGCCAATCTTTATTAATAATTTTAGAAAAGAAATTCTCCAAAGATGTTGGTTCAGGAAGAAAAGCTCCAGTCCTAAAAATACACACTTCTCGCCCTTTTGTTGACACACGGTGATGCTTTGGTGAAGTCGGCCAGATGAGTTTTAAATTAAACACTCTGACTTTGTTGTGTGACTGTTCTGCTCATAGTTTTTTTTCTCTCCGCAGGCGTGAAAGTGAAACAAAAGTAGTTTTAGATTGGGTCGGATAGAAAGCACAGTAGATTACATAAACATTAACTCAAGTCATTGTTGTTGACATTGTTGGTACAATGTTGTTAATTGAAGTGCAGCTGGTAAAGGATTTTTTTAGAAGGTATTACATTTATTTTTGCACCTTCCTTCAAAAAATATAATTGCATCGCAGATACAACAAAGATTTACTCCCTAATACTACACTCTAATAATGAATGGTTTGATTAAAGGTGCAATACGTAACAGTCGGTCAAATTTAGTGATTTGACTTCACTCTTGGGAGCTGTCACGTCGTCCATCTTTATACAGTCAGTGTTCATTATCTGAGCTAGCATTAGCAATGGCAAACATGCTGTTTAGTCCTTCCTCCTGTGATAGTAAAAGTGAAACATATGGTTTCAAAATGCAAATAATAAAATCTAACATTTATCTTACTTCTCTGCAAACTAAGCAATCGCAATAAACTGAGCAAAATAATCGCCTGATCTGACTAACTCTGAATAACGATTATTTTGTCTCAGTCCTCTATCATAGTATCATGCATTCAGCCATCAAGCACACTTTAAATGTATATATGTATTTATTGTTGTGGAATTTTTCTTTTAAAATGATTTCTACCAACTCGGGAAGCTCACGTTAGTTCAGTTGGCTAGCCAGCTACAGTGAATGAAACTTGCCACAGTTGCCCTTTCAGCCGCTCAGGTGGTTCAACATTTAGATGAACTAAGCGAACTGACACAAAGGTGTGAAACCTCATGGAGCGCCTTAATGCCACAGGGTACAGCTGTGTGGTAAAAGGCAGATGTTCTGTCCACTTCAGCTTCTAATGAATTCCACTGGGGGAACACGTGATGATGTGGGGGTCCGTGTTCCACATGTACACACAGGCCTACATTTGCTTGTGTTCACACATGCATGTAAACTGTATGCATACTCACATGATATATATGCACTGTAAGTTTAATACATCTTACTGTATATTTCCATGTATATTAATATCAATTTGGGAAGATTTAAGATGTTGAAAGATTGTTGTCCTGATTTCAAAGTGGGACATGTATAATCACATTTACATCCAATTTTGTACATAATAAATTATCAAAGGTCGATTAGTGTGAGATGTAATTGGAGTCACTGAAGGGAGCACAAAATAGAATATGTTCATTTTCTATTTTCTCTATGACGTATTATTGTTTTGCACATAGAAATGATTCCACCTCATGTCTAGGATCTCGTTGAAATGATTCTTACACTAATTGAGTCGTCTACACAGACGCCACCTGTGTAATATATGTTGAAGGGCTTCTTTTAGTCTTTCTCTTTTACAGAAATATCATAACTCAAATGTTACAAAAAAGGAAACTAGCAGCTTCTGTCTCACTCAAAACATTTATGTCAATTAGCTGTGCTTGACAACTTTGAAGCATGCATTTCCTTTGTTAAGGCAACCATCATTGCAAAAAAGATGTCATAAAACAAATACAATAATTAATGGTCCAGCTCATCAATTATGTATTAATTTTTAGGTTTCACCTCACTCTGGGAAATTCTTGAAGTTCCCCTTTAGTCCCGACATAAAAACTGAAAAACCTGTTTCAATTTCCAACTGTGGATGAAAAGTCTTATTGAAATAATGAGCTTTTTGGATCATGCAGCCAGCCAGAGACTGTGTGATGAAAAATAAACATGAAATATTTAAATGGGGTATTTTCTGCCCTAAAGAATACCAAATATATATGTGATTATAAATCCCACTGATGAAAATAAATATGTATGAGTATTAAATATGTATACACAATCAACATCTGCATGTAATCAAAAACTGTTTTTGCTAATTAATGTGTCCATAAATGTATTAATGATTTATTATTTTAGTACAAAGATGACTTTTCTAGAATCTAGACCATTCACTATTGCAAAAAATGTTGATGATTACAAGATGCTGTTCAAGCAAATTAGCATTATGGCGGGCACAAGTTATACTGCATGTCGTTATTTCAGCTGTGCACAATTGTTTTGGAGCTATCTGACATTTATGAGAATATCGTTACATATTGAGAAGAATATCATATTATAATCTACTCCTAGACTGTGTAACATGTATTAATCAATTATTCATTCAATACGAAGGTATGAATATGTATGCATATCGGTGAGTGACTGTACTGTGGCAGCTAAATAAACTTAAAGGTATCATATGTAGAATGAGGCCAGATTCACGGATCAGACCTTGGATCAGCTCATCACCAAGATCAGCTTAATAATAGGTTATACAGTACAGAGATGATACAGCAGCTAGAATATTTTCACATCTTGGTAAATTGAGGATTTACTTCGACCAAACCAGAGGTGATTCTGGAAACAAAAACACTGTGTTGGTGAGTTTTCGGTTAAAGAGGGCAACTTCAATTAGAGAGGTGTATGGTTGTATTTTTCTAAGGAAAACATTAGTAAGAGTATTTCATTTTAATGACATTTTGTGAGATTATGTTATGTTATTTATTACGCTAACAGCTGGCATATATCTGCCAGCTGCAACCAACGGAGCTTTTGGACTAGCACAATATACACATTAATGCACCATTATAAAAAATCCCAAAACATCACACAATATAATAAAACAGTGACAGGGACCATTTTTCCACATCATGATACTCCTACTGTTGATACTTTGGTACGTACATACTTTTACTTAGGTAACAGCGGAGTATCCTCAACATGCCACACCTCAGCCCGATGAGGCTTCCTGTTTCCATTTATATGTTTTGTGAAAACGAAGCAGCCAGCTAGAAAATAAAATCCTTCTCCCCATTAACCAGATGGGTGCACAGCCGGTCGTCAGATCTCTGAATTAAACACTAAATTTTCAATTGTGTTTCAGAGCACACCCACTCCAGCCCCCTTATTTACGCTGGAAGTCTACTTTTTTGTTTTATTTTTTTTCTCATACACAGCGGCGCAGACCCGTCACGCAGTATACTCCCATTTCTCCCAGTGGAGTTACTCTCTCGTTCACTGTGCATGCTGCATTATGTTCTGATCACTGCAATACGTTCTCAGTGAAGGAAACAATGTCAACACAGGATTGTTTTTTTTTTTAGAAAGTTTGGAAGTTTTATGCCTTGAGCTGTAAATTCTCAGCGGTCACCTACATGTACAATAAAATACCTGAACATTCTTTCATCATCTCGTTGCATCATTTTTGTTTTCTCTGGACATTTGCTAAAAACTTAACCACAACCAACTTCTTCCTCGCGTCACTTCCTCATCTCAAGCGACGTGCCACGCTTCCCAAAATTCACCGGCAGTGCTTAATGAAAATATCAATTTGTGCATTAAAGAGGGCTTATCCAAAAATGGGTTTAATCTCCTTTGAAATGATCTGTGGCCAAATCCTGCTACTGAAGCGAAAGCAGGTGACCACTTGAACCTCTTTAGGCTCAACTGACTGTATTATGTCGCCACTGGGGATACATAATCAGCTCTCACAGCATCTGTCTCACCACATGGATTAACAGAGTCGGTGGAAACCAGCGGCACTCTAATCAGGACCCTCCAACCTGCTAGGAGACACTCTATGTGTTAGATACCGTAAGTGTGCACCGTGATGCTCTGGAAGTACTGCAGAGATGTACCTGACATAGCTTGAGTAATTGCACTTTTAATGTGACGGAAAAAATATGAAAAAATATGGGTCCCAAGCCACGATTAGTTTGATTAACAGCACGGCTTGTGAACTGCCACGGCTCTTGGATCAAAAAACACAATTCGAAAAATTATCAGAGCTTCACAGCGTGATCTGCTGCTTATTGCTTTGCAAATGTGTCTCTATCTGTGTGTGTGTCTGTGTGTGTGCTGGGTACCATTTACATTACATATTAAATGTGAAAACAAATTAAAACTTGGTTTCATAAAAGCATCTCGAGGGTTCCTGATTAAAATGATGGGCAAAATTGCGAACTCATTTATGATTTACAGAAAATTAAAAACATCAACAAATGATTTGCGCTCCTAATATAACTCAGCGGGACCATTACCGTGCCTATAAAGGAGAAAATTAACTTAATCTTGATTTCCACGGCAGCGTTTCACTATTTTTGTTTGTGCTTCATTGTAAAGAGCGTGCCGCAGAGGCCTTTTTTGCTGAATGTGTTTTGCAAAAGTCAGAATATGAATGTGACTGTGATCAGGGACCAGCTGAAATGGTTTCATGTACTGTGCCGCTGTTTTCTTGCCACCCTGGGCAACAATTACAGTAAATTCATTACTCCATAAAACCTATTATACTACCATTAAAAGTCCATTATGAGAGGGTGTTGTTGGAAGATAGGAGGTGTTTTCTGGCCCTCTGGGTATCAGTCACAGATGCTTAAGAGGCAGACAATTAGAGGACTTTAACATGTTAAATAGCTTTTATCCATTATAAATCAAATTAGTAAGTGATTTATTCATTTATTGCTGTGGAGACAATCCAGGGCTCTGGATGAAAAGGTTACGCTGACCAGAAGTGACTGAATCCCCCTCTTTGAAAATAGAAAATGGATTTCAGCGCCAGCGCCCGGCAGCCGCGTGCATCTTTGAAATCTGCAAAGACACACAAGAGAGGAAGAAAAGAGGATACAAGAGTCAACGAGAGAGCTCGCGGGCGACAAAAAAGCTGCTCACAAATTTCTGGCGTCCAACCTCATTAAAGTGACAAATCAGCCTATCAACACATTACACTCAATGTCCCTGTACTAATTTTATCATGGACAAGCCGAGGGACTGTTTGATGATGAGATTACGTCTGTGTCTCCACCACCTGGAAGCATGCACTGTTTGTCAACACGCTGTTTAGTTCCCACCTAATGCAGTTTGTTCCGAGTCAATCACCTGACTGTGGCGCTCCCTTGAGTGTCACCATGCCTGACTGACAGCACAGATTATATTGCTCTGCGCGTGAAGGATGGCTGAGGAATTGTCGCGAAAAAATACTTTGAGCGATTGGATTGGTGCAAAGAAATTAGGCAATTTATAGTGATGTCGGGGGGGTTTGGTTTATTTTTGTCACGATTAACTCTGAGAGACGGAGGCAGCAAGGACAGTGCTAGAGGACGTCTAAAGGATCTATTTGGCTGATGCACAACCCGATAAATGTTGGGAATTAACCTTTTTGTGCATACAATGGATATGTTGAAATTTTCTTTAGGATAAATTTAACTTTTTATGTCGGGAAAACTCTGCGTTTATGGTCTGGTTGTGTTTAGGTGCAAAAAACACCTTGTAAGGGTGAGAAAAAAGTCAAGTTTTGGCTTGTCTGGTTCTCTAATAATCCCATTATAACAACACACTAAAATCACTCCTGAGAAGTCTGAGAAGCTTCCTGAGAAGCTACATCTTGATTATTGAATTAAATCGGTGCAGTCTTGGATGTGTTTGGGTAAAAAAGAGCTCCGAAGTGAGGGAGCAGCTACGACTAGAGCTCCGTTGCCCCGGGTCTGGTGCTTAGTCCTGAGTGGTGGAGACAGGAGATTGGCATCGGAAGAGCGAAGGCTGTGTGAAGGAGTGTGGCGGTGGAGCACGTCGACGAGGAAGAGAGGGGCCTGTGGGTGAGGGGAAGGACTTTGAACTGGATCCATTGTGGGACAGGGAGCCAACGGAGGTTCAGTAGGAGGCGAGCAGGAATAGGTGGGACAAAGGCAGTTCTGGTTATTTGACCGACATGCTGTTTGAAGGAGAGATTGCCGTCCAAACTGACAAAGTGCTGTCTTGGGTGCCCGTATGGTATGGTATAAAACATGATCCTCTAGGGTGCCCTTTTAGTGGACAGAATGTGTCAAAGCACCCTCTATTAGTTATGAAACATATCACGACTTTCTACATGCTGGTGCCCTTTTTATCTTTTTTTTTTTGTTCACCCCTGCCACACAAACATCCTGAGTCCACTGTTTCTAAAAACTAAATGTTTATTCTCTTCTCCTCTGGGCTGCTGGAGCGCTAATTATGAAGCAAGTTTTCTTTGACTGAGAGATATTCAAATGAAAAAGCTCAAATGATCGTTTGTGGGTTTTGGATTCTTCAGTGGTGAAAAGCTGTCATAACCACAAACAAACACGAATGACCCAGGAGAGGCCTGTTGTTGTTGTTTTATCTGCCCACCGTGGACTCATTGCATTCTGTAGATATTGCGTCTCCAAACAAAAAAAAAAAAAAAAACTTCTCCGCTTCTCTTCTACATCACCACGTCCTGTCTGGGGCTTCGTTTAGCTGCGAGCGTGCCATGCTCTCTCTTCCGTGCAGTAACACATTTATCTTTTGTTCCTTTGTTTTGTCTCCGCTCATTCTGAGGAATGTCACTTACCTCCAAAATTGCGGTGCCCGAGGCAGAAGGTGGAGTATTTGTTTTTGCTGTCTGTTCCACAAAGCCGGGCTCATTTGTCAGAAAGAGCGTGATCGGAGGGCCGTGCCCCCGACACCTTTCATCTTGTATTGATCACCTCTTGTCATGCCTGCCACTCTTATGGGTGACGGCCGCTTTTCCTCTCGTCTTTTTAGTTTGCTTTCTAAAGAGCTCTCAGAGGGCGCAAGGTTAGATTCTGTTGTTTGGAGATTGGTCCTTAAGTTTGATGCGCTGTTGCAATTATTATCATGATCTAATAAATGTTATTAAACTCACTCATGAAGCTCACGAAAAATTGCAAATGCAAATTTTACATGCATCCAAGAATCTGGGTGACTCTGGAAAATGAGGACATACAGGTAGCTGTGATGTGGCACCATATATGTGGAGAAATATTCTGAATATCAGATCTGATAATTGACCTGATCAGTTATCGATTGGCCAATAATACACAGGACACACTTAGATGTACATAAATGTATAATTCAAGTACATGTTTTTACAAGAACATTACTTCTGATACTTGAGTTCATTTAATATCAGATACTATACTCTTTAATTTAATTCATACAACAATGCCCCTGCCCATATTGTGGAAACATGAAGCACTGACTGAATATTGATATAAGATCCTGTTTCCTAATATTTCTGTATATGTGCGTGTGTGTGTCTGTCTGTCTGCTTTTGCCCAAGCAGACTGATCCTCAGAGAGCAAATATGTTTGAATTTTACAAATGGTGTCAAATGTTCAGCTGCTACGGGCTCCTTTGTGTTAGTTTCACTTTTTGTCAGACTAAATATATAAATAAGAGGACACGTTTGGTTATAATCTCTCCTTTAATCCTGCCGTGCTGGTGTCACAGCAATAATTTCCATGTCTGAAGTCTGTCCTTTGCACAAAAAAAAGGGGATTATGCTGACACTTGGTCAAGAAAACAAATAAATTGCTTTTTTCTGGGGGACATCTAGAAGTCTTCTATGGGAAGTCCTATTTCTTTAGCTGACCCTGACCCAGACACTTTGTCTGCACAGTCGATAAGTTGAGTTATGCACCCTCGTCAAGTGATAAATGATGAAGTTCTGATCCGTGACATAATCACTTCAGTGACGTTGCCGTGACGCACTGAATTAAAAACTGCATCACATCTGTGAGGAAAATACATTTTGAAGGGACGGAGGAAATAGCACATCTATTTTGGTGAAGTGTTGACTCACAGGAAGCCATCAAAGAAAGAACAAGGAACTCTGATGCATCGGAGTAATGAGTGTACATCCTTCCCGTTCCTCCAAAGAAAAGATATTTTGCCCCGTCTCATGGTGCCTCCTGCTGACTGAACACACGTGAATCCGGGGGGGGAATTAAACAAGTACAACTGGAGTATTAAGCTGAGTGCTTTAATACGTGGAGGGGCTCTCATTGACTCAAGATAGCAATGCCTTGAAGAGTAAGCTGTGTCCACGAGGGAAATGTCGACAAGCAATCGCTTGATTAGGAAACATGACTGCGTCAAACTCGAGGCCGGAGAATCTCTTTCTGTTACAGATCATATTGAAAAAGCCGTAGTTGAGTTGAGGACTTGTCTGTGCAGCTGTAAAACAGGGAGAGAAATGATAAATGTGTCAGGCTGAGATGCGGAGGAAGCGCTGCTCATGTCAACGATAGAATCACCATCTGTCAGACAAATTCAAAACAAGATAACAATGAAAGGTAAGCACCGGTTTGGATTTTTGGCATTGATACAGCACAACAGAAATATTGTCCATGTGCTTTCATTTAGCGTGCAATACCGGAGCGTCACTCAGACTGAATTATAAAACCGAGCCCAGGCTCGGCAGCGCCAAATGTTGGTCCGTGCCTGTTGTCCTTTGCCATGTCCTAATTTGTCTCTTGACCTTCAATCTCAATCTCCTCCCACTGTTATTACGTTGCATCATTAATAGCTTTGAAGTGTTAATCATAATCAGAGGCGAAACGACGGGGACGGCCTGATGAGGGTGAGATAGGTCAGCAGAAAGAGAGGCTTTCGAGATTGACTGAAAGGCATCAACCGACAAGGCAGAACGAAGGGTTATCAGCCAACATAAACACTCATAAAATGTGGGTGCATGTGTAGGTGCTCGCCAGCGCAAAAGGCCGCGGAGGCCATTAAAGGTTTATCAGCGGTTCGCAGTGGCTCGGCCAGAGCCGCTCACAAACAGATGAATATGTTCTTTGTGGCATTAACGGCATCTGCTTAAATGGCTAACCGAGCGCTGGCCTTTCTCCCAGGATTATAAGCCCCGATTTTAGAGGCAAATGTGCTCTTTACTGCGGTAAAGACTCAAACAACCTAAAGCGACAGCCTTCGTGCTGGCTGTGTGCATCGAGATGACATCACCATGGCGACCTCGCACCACCACAGATTCCAGATAAGCCCCTGGGTTCGAAAACAATAAGGTGAGGACTTGACCCCCATTAAATTCTTGCCACACATACGCGTGAGCAGCCCCCGCTGCCGCCTGCTCCTGTGCGCACAGATGCTCCCCTCGCAGCAGCTTAACACACTTGCTGAAGAGGGCTCAGTTTGGAAATGACAGCACCAGCAGAGCTAAACCCCTCTAAATGTCCTGAAATTACTCACACAGACGGGTTTAATAGAAGTTATATCTGAAAAAGGTCGACAACCACCAGACCCGACAGATGTAATGACCACCAACAAGACCTCAGTCACATTGGACATGCGAGTAATCCCTTGTGTTCTATCCAGCTGGAGGAATCAAATGGGTGGCATTCAAACATGATGAATAACCCACATAAGCAGTCTCAGTTAAAGAATAATACAGACCCGGCAGAGAAACAACTCTGTTTCACCTCCAAGCAGAACAACTATCACAGCTGAATGCGGTCTTAAATGTGCCTGCATCAACAGTGGACTGACACACCCTTTGGTACACCTCTGCAGCGCTGACCGGAGAACAGCGAACACAGGATAACAAGCCGGTGTCGAGTTGGTCTTTCCATTACAGCGTGTTGACTTGCAGTTCTCTGTGGTTGGGCACGTGTCCTTTAAGTGAAGGCCGCAGTCATTCCGGTGACACCTTGGACTGACTCACTGGATGTAGACTGTTAAGCCTGCAATTGGATCCCTACGGCTATCAGCGTGTTACTTGTAACCTTGGCAGTTGCACATAAAGCTACAGTATGTGTGTAGGAATCAGACGGAGTGTTGTTGTGGCTGACCTCTGCTAAGTAGTTCAAGCAAAGGACATGCAAGACACTTTTTTTGTTTTTAATTTCTCTTAATGAATACAATAAAACCCATTTATAACCATCACCAAACTCTATATGTTAGGCAGCGGGTATCTTATGTTTGCTAGCTAGCCACAGTAACGTCACCCGGTGTTTGTCGCTCATTGAATTTGAGTTGCTGGAAGAAGCCAGACTCCAACATTGATATTAGATTTTGACCTTTTGTTAAATTCCCTGTTGCTACCAACAACAACAACAACAACTATGCTATGGCAGCATACAAGTCACCTGATCGCTAAAGAAGCTAGCAGCAGTTACCTTTTCCTTTGCAGGGATTTAGGTGTTTTCAGTGCTATTTTGTGGGGTCATCGTTGTTATATCCCGGGTTTAGCACCACTGTAGAAGATCGTCATTAGTTTAAAGAAATACAAACATGCCAGAGCGTTTTCTTTCCCCTATACAATAATGAGAATTGGTGCAGGATGACCTTTCTCCAGTGATGACACAGAACTGTGTCTGGCTATGCAAGAATAGTGTGGCCCAGGCACGGTGGTGCTTTGAGCTAAATGCTAACACGCTCACAATGACAATGCTAATATGCCAATGTTCATAGCTGGTACAGCCAATGTTTACCATGTTCCCTTCTTAGTTATGCATGTAAACATTTTTTAATTAGCACTGAACACGTAGCACAGCTGATGATGGGAAGGTCATTAGTTGTGCTAGTATTTAAGTTTTGAAGAAATAAAAACATGAAT
Organism: Diplodus sargus; assembly: GCA_903131615.1. Taxonomy (NCBI): domain Eukaryota; kingdom Metazoa; phylum Chordata; class Actinopteri; order Spariformes; family Sparidae; genus Diplodus; species Diplodus sargus. Next base: position 312,833 of record CAEMYA010000018.1, on the reverse strand, counting down.
TCTGAACCAAAATACCAGAAGTATCAAGTACCAAACAGGCAGCTTGCAAGGATCGGGTCCTGTTGGGGAAGCCATTGATAAAAAAAAATGGTGGTTGCTTGGTTTATGTTGTACTTCAGTCTGTCCTTTAAACTTGGCGCCGAGTGAGCGATGTTCAAGGCTTGCAAGACAGGTCGTAAATTAGCATGTCCTCCTAGTTGTGTTTTCATTACAGCCAATCGGAGTTTCAGAGTCATTTGAAGCAGAAGTGAATTCATGATTGTAGCCATTCACCTTACGGACCAAGCCAGATGTTAGTGTGTGTTAGTGGGGTCCAGTGAGAAAGCGCTATAATAGTTTGTTTATACGTTATTAGGATCAGTCATTATGTCCCAAAATATCAAATTCATTTTGCGAGTGGTGTAATGTGGACACTTCATTTTCATTCAGCCTCATAAATATTATAAATATTCTCTCTTGTGTCTTTCATTTTACATTATTCACTAGAAAACAGACACTAGATTGATTGTTTCAAAGAGAATCCAGTTGGGAAATCAGGTATGCTAATTGACAAAGGTTGGTAGAAAGTGCTTAAGGCATCTTATTGATACTTATCATCCGGTTATGTGATGCGCTAATTTACAGTATGACGCACAATTATGAGTTATTAGGTTAAAAGGGCACTGCAGCTGGCACGGCACACTCTGTTTCATGCTCATTAGCAGCTCATTAGGAGAGTGGTGATGGTTTAACTGAGCTTGCAGAATTATTCGAAAAATGTCCTTCTAACTGCTGCATACAGATGAAGCATCCAAATGAAGGCTTTAAATGATGTTGCTACTAATGCTACTGTTGCTACTGTTTTTTGTTTTGACTTTTTATTTTGATGTGAAACAAGAGAAAACACAGCTATTTTTTATCAAACGTTATTGTTGGATAAAAAATAGCTGTGTTTTGTAGCAGGCTACTTTTGCAGATTTGGTTATGTGTTACTACAAACACACTTATTTACTCATAAATGGTCATGAATGTTGTTCAGTGTTCTTTCTGACTGAAAACGCTGGTTTATTTCTCAAATAACAACCTGATATCAGTTTCCAATTGTTTGTGTTTCTGATGTGAACAGCTGATTAAGTTGGCATTTTGCTTAACATTAACAATTCTGCAGGAGACAGCATTTTCAACTAAAATTAACTTAATTAGCCAACTAATGAAATTTGGTCTGGACCTTGATCCAATGAAAAGAGGCGGTCTCGGCCCAGATCAAATTAATAAAATTGGTTCCGTTTCCGTTAAATATTTTTTGGGGACATTTGGAATATTGAAAAAATTACAGGTCTGGGCAAGCCATCATCAGAACTGGAAAAATGGACAAACAACATTATGAAAACAAAATGAGCATGACAGCACATGTTGAGAGGAGAAGGCAAAGTGTTTAATTGTTGATTTGTGAGGCCACTTTATGAAGAGTCAGTTGGAAATGTAGCTCTTTTCGGTGATATTCAGAGAGGATGAGAGAAACAGAATACCGACTGAATTTACCATACGTGGATGTCATCCGTAAACCTATTAACTGTACTGGGTAAAAAGAACTGGGAAACACAGCGCATGTAGGTGACGATGACAGGAAAAAAGGTCTCTAATGCATAGCTCTTTAATGTTAAAACCAAAACTAACCAACTGAATGAATACAATGCAACAAAAATGCCAACCTTGGTTTGGACTTTGGTTCCAAGTTTTGTTACTTGACTGTCGACAGGATCTGTTTTTGATTTGAAACAGGGGGCAGGCTGAAGCTGAGCCGTAGACAAATGAAGTGCAATGTGTATTTTCTAACCTTGGACTGATAATGCCCTCCCTTGGGTGTGCTATGACATTCCATGTTTCACCCAAAGTGCATCTGAGTGAGTCAGCGCCATTCAGCTGCTCTGTGCTCACTACCGCTCTCTATTACCATAATGATGACTCAGTCTTGTTCTCTACCACCTCGTCCTGTCCAATCCTGTCTCATTCCTCTGCTCTCATGCCCTCTCCTCCCCTCCCCTCCTCTCCTCTCCTCGCCTCTCCTTCCACCGTCCTGTCCTTTGTCACCTTGTCCTGTCGTCTCCTATTCTTAGACTGTTCTGTCAGTCCCTGACCACTCCTCTCCTCTTTTCCGGATCGCTCCCGTTACTGCACTTAGTCACTTTCTCAGTTTGCTGACACAACCTCCCATAGCTCTCTGTTTTTCTTTTCCATTACTGTCAGGTAAAAGGATTTGAATTGTAATGTTGCGTTAAGGGACCACAGCGTCATCAGTTCTCATTAACCGTCACGCTGATTGGTTAAACTGAGTCAATGGAGGCTGGCCAAGTGTGAAACCAAGCTGTTCTACCTTCGGCCAGCTCCGTTTCCTCACCCCTCCCAGCAATCAGAGCTCATGTGCCGAGGCTGAAAATAGAATCTGCTGCATCATATTCCCAGTACTCCTGGTAAAGTACCTATGGTTTAACGTACTGCTGGTCGAGGTAAAACTGTCCTGGATTTGGCAGAGATTTTTCCAGAGGGACTGCACTAAATATACAGATAAATAAATAAATAGATAGATGGAATGCGCTATTTTTAGTACTTAAAATGTACATTCTGGAGGTTGTCACTGAATGCAGTGGTATCCTCAAGGTAAAGACAATTATATTTCTGTCTCTACTGGAACAGATGGTAATAACATGTGCCCTGTCACTGATATCAGATCGCATAATGATCTTTTTTCTTCTACCTTCATCAGAGCCTTATGAGGTATACACTTTCAAACACATTCCTAGAGATATGATCTGATGTGGGGTCGAATGAATACAAATCACAACACCCACGCATTGCATACATGGCAAAAAGACTAGCCAGCTATGTGGGTTTGGTTAATGCATGGCTTTGTAAACCAAACTATTCAAATTGTAATTCATTGCAGAAAATTACTAAAGTTTCGTTTCAGATATTCATCCAGCCAGTGTCGAAATGCATACCAGCACGGTCAGTGTGAGCAAATGACTATATCAAACGGGAAGTTTAATTTTGGGATGTTTCCTGGCAGAGTTAAAAAAAAAACTGTTGGCAGCACCTGATACTCTGAACCTGCCAGAGTGAAAGGATAATGGGTTGAAACAAAGGGCACAAAG
>CAEMYA010000018.1:285435-297362 GCA_903131615.1 Diplodus sargus | reverse complement strand
GTGTGTGTGTGTGTGTGTGTGTGTGCGTGACTTGTCTCACTCAGCTTTCACAACTGTCTTGTTTTTGTAGATGAAGGTTTGTTACTCTGCCAAAAGAGGTTGTGTTTTGAGTTCTGTTCTTTCGGGGGGGCTTTTTTGGCAGAACAAACTATCAGCCCTGTTTTAATTAAATACCACTGAAGGGTTTACCATGGGCCAGGGAAGAGCATATACAATTTTGGAGCGGATCCAAATCACTGGGCATACACAGCAATTATTTGTTATCTTTTGTAAATATTGTGAGAAAGGGCATTTGGCCTAAAATCCAGAAGGTGGGAGTTCAGTTCAACAATGACAAAGCATTGCTGAATATGATACGACACGCTATGATACGATACGATAAAGAGGCAAGTGGTGATTTATGATTTCTTATGTGTATTTTGTATGTTGATCATTTTCCTGTTCAGTTTGTCACTTTGACCTCTGTCGGAGCATCCCCTGAAATGTGGTGCCATTCAGTTCATCATGAGCTTTTGAGGTTTTCATTCTCTTTTTGGACTCTGAGAAAAGAGAAACAGTGCAGGTGTGCGTGCACGCCAAAAAAAACCATTAAAAAAAAAACAGTAAAGTTCAGTTTTTCCCATTTTGTTCTGTAAATTCACACCAGGCACTGTGTAAATGTTAAACAGCAGTAACCCACATCTCGCAGTAGGGGCACAGCAGGGTTTCAGAGGTCCAAACACAATTAAATCCAGAGGCGGGGACCGTTCCTCTGTCCCCCTGCGTCATACTGTGGGTAGATGGAAGAAAAGATGTAGGGGTGCAAATGTCACATGTGGTTCAAACATACTGAGTGGTGCATCACAGTGTTTTCTTGCCATACTGAAATGAGCAATCATGCGGTGAAGACCTATATGAGTCTGAATTTCATTTAAGGTCACACACAGGTCACACACAGTTAGCACACGTTCTGCCATTTCAACAAACTAAAGTACACTGCGATGGAGGTTTTGCTTACAACATAGGATTGAAAAAACATTCCTCTGCATGGTTAAGACACATTCGGCATCGAAGCCGCTTTACAGAAGCTCTAAATTTGCATTTATCAACTAATTACCACAAGCTGCACGTTTCATGAGCCAAATAGATAATTAGCCCACATGTAAGCAACCGCGGTGGCCATCCATCTGCAAATCTCGAGTTTCATTTGTAAATGCGAGTGCCGTCTCTGCTCTGCCAATTTCATTTTGAGATTAAAAAAAAAAACTAAATGTTGAAGCTCGCTGAGAGATGATTAAAGTAAAAAAAAAACATTTTGAGTGTTAAGATGCCTTTTCACAGGAGATGCAGTTCAAAGTCAGTCTTTCAGATAAAGCTATTAGCCAGCTCTGCTTCCTCTCTTGCTTCGCATCGCACTCCCATCTCATCTCTGCAGAAATGGGCATGCGGTGGGAAATCTGTGTGTGCGCAGTGGATCTTTCACTTTGTAAATTAAAGGAGACAGGCTTTCACTGCGCTGCTTTAAAAATGTGCATCTTTCCATGCTGTATAGTATTAAATTTGAATGACTTTAGAAAGCGTTTTTATTCCTCGACGTATTTTCGCACTTTGTCATACCGATAGCATGCGAGGTTGACAGAGGTTGACCAGGTTTTAGGAAGTGCATTTTGCTCATAAAAGAAACTACACGTTCGCAGACTTTATTAATCTCGAGAGGTGTCTGGGCATGGCAGTCGGAGTGTGCTTTCTCCCCCTGCTACACTGTTAACACCTCACTCACGTTTGATTGAATATGAAGGAAATTGCTCCACAAGCCTCTTGAGCATTCAACCGAGAGGAAACTGCAAAAGGGGGCAGGCAGTATATATGACCCTGGGTCTTAATAGCTGGAGTTTAGGTCCAAGGTAAAATTGGAAATACTCAGCTAATTTCATCCAGTGCATGACCTCTGCCTTCTGGGACTTTATTGCCTTTAATTCATCAAGGGGTTCGAGTTGGAGGCAATTAGATCCTGCTGATCTCAGTTCCTTACTGGCATTCAGCGGTGTGTTGGGAATTGTGGCATAATTTCATTTTCACTGTAGCTCACCTGACAGGTCAATAGACACATGATTACTGCTGATAAGCTGTGGCTGCTTCCCTACTTCACCTGTGCTACACCAAGAGATGACAATTTGTGACTTAGATTTTGTAATTGTATGTCATTCTGCTCCGAGCCGGCCGAAACTTTGTGATGCGTGTGGCTGCACTGACACTGATTCTGTCATGTTTAATATGAATGGATAACAGAAAAAAAAAATAACTGCCAAGACTGCAGATATAATTTTGTCAGTTAAAAAGAAACAGAAAAAAATTGCAAGTTAATTAATTACAAAGCAGAATACAGGTTTGAATCCTGGAAATGGTTTGTCACTGCGTCTCAACAGTTTGGACGTCATCATTAAATATAAACATTTTGTTATGAAAAGGAGATGCCAATTTCAAAGGTGATGTTAATTATAGAGGAATTCTGGTATTTCTAATATTGTGCCTGATATTTTAGAGCGTAAAAATGATTCACACCCACCAAAAGTTGTGGAATCAGTCCAGCACATTGCCTCAGCCAGCAGCTGTGACACACCAGCAACAATGACTGCACTATAATCCTTTGGGGTAACTCTGACTGTCAAAGTTACATCCAAGTGCTTGTTTATGCCATTGAAATGCATTCTAAGTGTCTGAGAACATTACGCAAATGATTCCTATTCCTACAGATTAGCAAGATATTAGGATCTGTTTTATTACCAAAAATCATTAAGGAGAAAGTTTTGAAGTCTCGCCAGAGGTGAGCTTTTGCAGGAAGACACAATGACGGAAACGTGAGTCAGAGGAGGCAACAACTGTAACAACTCACCTCTCTAAAAAGCAAGTCTTGTGTTTCTGGGAACTTCTGTAATGCTGTCAGACACTTACAATAACAACCTCAGCCTGTCAGAGGCAAAAACAAGCACTTTTAGTGGATACAACTTTGACAGATTTGCCCCCAAGGATTATGTCGCCACTGCAGCCGTCCTACAGCTGTCAGCTGAGAAGATCCACTGGTCCAATTCCAAAACCTTTGGTAGGTAGAAATCATTTACACAACAAAACATGTGTATATAGGGACCAGGTTTAAGAATAGCGACATTGCCCGTTAAAGCTGCTGGATGTTTGAGCTTCGCTGTATATAATGATGTATGTGCAGAGTTTTCACATTCATTGTTGAAAGTGTAAATTTTACCCTGTGCTCATTAAAACCTGATTTTAAGAGGCGGGCCTACAAGCATGACTCGGCGACATCATAAATAGTTTGGAAGCCAATCCTGCTTCAGTATTCAGCATACAGGAGAGTGATGTGAAAATCTGAAGCCTGCAAGTGCACACACACACTCAGTGCCCAGCGGTCAAACTTGAAATGAAAAATATTTGATTATTCATTTATTCTGGAATTTCTAATGAGGGAGAGGGCAAAAAAAAACATGTGAGACAAGCGTTAGAGACTGTCTGTGTTTGCATTAATATATGTGTGGAGGGGATTGTTTAATTCATCTATTCATACGAGAGGGTACACAGAATGAGAGGAAACGACTGAAGGATACTGTGTTTATTGTGCAGTGCGTCAATATCTCAGCTTCTGCTGTTGTATGCAATAATCATGTCGAAGTGATTTCACACTGCTCGGCCTGGGAGCTTATCCAAGACATTAAAAGCAGGATGCAGCATTTATGCACCAACTCTTAAACAAAGCACTCGAGGAGCAGACATTAGTATCTATAATATTGAATGAAAAAAATTAACTAAATCCCACTGTGTTGGTCTGATGTGGCTTATCTTTGAAACCGGGTTATTATAATCCAGATGACTGAAGTCGTCCTCTCTGAAAGGCTTTAGATAAACTAAAAGGCAAACACATCAGCTCCCTAAGTGTGCCACACTTCCTCCACCTAATTTCATCTCCGCTTCCTGTCAAAGTGAACAAGGCCCGGCCCGTTTCACTGACGTGAGAGCGCCACCTGCTGATCTGAAGCGCGTCCAGCACCCGTCTGACGTCTGCCACAATTGGCCCCAATGTGTCGAGATGGAAACACAGCTCACCTTTTACCGGTAAAAGAGCAGCTTCAGCTGGTTTACAGCAATCTATCACAGCTAATTCTCACTGTTTATTTTAAAGCTCTTTAACCACCAGGGGAAGGGAAACTGTGATATTATAGGCGGAATGGACTAATTTCACCAAGTGTGTAATTGCCAGTGTCTAACATGCAGCCAGTTAATGATGAAGGAGCTGAGCTGATGTTCCATTTCTTTAAGGGGGTGTGGTGCAGGAAGAGATATGAATGTAGGGCCAACAGCAGCCACGAATAAACTCAGGAAAACATACCTGGAAGAGGAAGAAAAATGGAAAGAAATGTCTTTTCTTTTGCACACAAACACGCTTAAAATTTTGCTTTTCAAGGAAAGACAAAGGATTGTGGGAACTGGTAGAGACGTTTATTTTCAGATTACATGTGCAGATGCTGATCATATCTCACACCACAAGCAGGAGAAAGTGGGAAAAAATCCCTGGATGCTTTGATAATCTTGTTAATCTTGACACTCAATGCATAATAAACTTTCTTAATGTCTGTATCTTCTACAGAAAAAACACAGAGGGGCACACACACACACATAAATTTATGTGCATTTTTATAGTGTACCTATTAAATGCACCGCTCACTAACCGTCCTCACATCTTCCAAAACAGTGCATGGAACAGCAGGTACTTAAGATAAATTAGTGATTTACAGTGAATGTCGATATGCAGCTAATTGCACGCGGTAAGTTTAAATGATTGCACTTGAGTGTACAGTCTGTCCCTCTGCATGCTATTGTCTAATCCTGCCGGCAATATGAAAGAGTCTTTTGTTTTCATAGGGAGAGGAGGGCTGGTTGCCTGGCAACACAGCATGCCGAGAAAGTTAACAAACAAAGCGGACCAATAGTAATAACAGTAATAACGGGAGGAATGATAACTATAAACTCTGTCATCAATTCAGCGGCCTATTTTTTCCTATTAGTGTATTTCTCATGCATCATAAAATGTGCTATCACATTAGAGGGCATTTAAATTGGGGGAATATGTCATCGTGATGTGTGTGTGTGTGTGTGTGTTTGTGTGTTTGTGTATGTGCGCGCAAAGACTGATTTCACGAGGAATTTCCCGACGTGTGACAGTAATGAACATGTCATACATCAAATTGCAACTTTTGCTGCGACTTGAAAAATGAGCGTGGTGTATTGACTTCTGCTATTTCCTCCAAAGCAAAAAAAAAAACCCCAAAAAAAACCACAATAGCTGATGAGCCAGATACTCCCATTTATTAATGTGACACTCAGCCAGGATTGTTCCTCCCAGGCGTGTCTCAGTGTGGGCTTTGCTCTATCATCTAATGGCTTGCCACCGAAATAGAAAAGGTCATTAATAACGTTATAGTATTTGCATTTCGCTTTGCTGTCGTTTTCATATTTGCCCCTCCGGTTATCGCTCTGTTTATGACATGAGGGGGTTCACTTCTGTGTATGGATATTTCTGTTTTGCAATATAATTAGGGACTATGACAGAGGGTGAAGAGCCCTCTTTCCCCTGCTGCTTGGCTTTACTGTATAATGTCGGTCATCAGTGAGAGAAGCTGTATCAATTTTCCAGCTCTAATACCTCCAGCTGTTTCACATGAAGCTATAACGGACGTTAGACAACAGCCAAGGAAATTGGCGCTCACTGTCTTCAGTGCCTCATGCCCACAAATAGATTCAAACATACCTTGCATGCGTTTAGTGCCTGATCAGTATGAACACCTTTGCACATCATGAAGCCAGAAACCAATTTAGGTTTGTGTGGGAGGCTGAGCGCTGGATGGGCATGTGAGGCCGGACGTGACTGGGCATATTTGTTTTGCTGCTTGTTTTTAATACATTTTTAATACCCTACTTCTTTAAAATTCATGAATCTGGTTGCATGAGCTTGGTGATGTGGTGCCCTTTTTGGAGGGCTCGTTCGCGAACTGCTGTAGCTGGCCAGCTAACGGCAAGTTCACTATCCACCACCCGGGTAAACCTGCACGCTAATCAGTCACGTTATTATTTATTTTCTTCCCCCCCAAGACTGAACCTTGTAGTCCTGTCCTACTGTGCTGCGATTGGCCAGAACTTACTGTTCCGCTGTAGAGCTTTTAAGAAGTCAGGAAATGTCATATAAGGGTCGACAAAAGTCCACATAGGGAGGAGGTTGTGGTGGCTGTACTTCATTTTAATTTTTACCTCCATCAAGGGGGCTATGTTTTGCGTTTTGAGCCTCCCAACTCTGTAAATGATAGCGATGGGACAGCATATGAAAATTGAGGTCAGCTTGCTCTTTTTCATCATGCAGCACAAATGTGTGAGTCAAAGTTGAAAGACATTCTAAGTATCCACTTTGTCCCCGCAAGAGTCGAATGAACTGATTTCACTATGAGATGTCACTTGATAGTCACAGTTACTTTGCCCGGCTGCTCCCTAAAAAGTGAATTTACAGCGTGCAGAAAATATATTCCGCGGCAGGTTGTTTCGGCATAAACGTGGGGGATGCAGTCTGGAGTGTAAACGGAGTAAGGCGGCAGCGAGTGTGAAAGTGTAAAAGCACGGTGCACTGAGGGCTACAGGAGATGATGCTCGGGCTCCTCTCATGCACCTAATAGCTGCTGAGTGACTTAAAGGGAGGCGCTAATTCGAGGGATTTATCACATGATGGATGGGAGCCGGTGTGTTAAGAGACCTATGAGGGCCCTAGACAGCAGTCATAAATCTTGGTTCATGCATGAAACCACAAACATATTTGCATCTCTCATCTCTCCACATGAAATTAGCTGTAAAATGTGATGGAACAGAGCAGAGCCCATTCCACGGATCACTAGAGGAGGGATGGGCATTTTCAACCCAATTTCTGCGATCTAATTTGAGGACTGGCTCGGACTCTGAAGTGGAGGGGTAATGTTGATGCATTACTCACACGGAAGTGCACTGTCACATCAGGTCGATGCTGTCTTGGTCGGCGTGCACAGAAACAAGATAAGTAAATTACAGATCTGGAGGTGCTGATGATGACAAATTATTCAATTTTTGCTTCTCATTTTAGAGAGAACCTCGGAAATGTGTGCATCTCTATTGATCTGTTGTGTGTGTATGTGTTCACTGGGAAAAANNNGAAATAAAGGTAGCAGCCGTATGTGGAGGAAATAATGTTTTTTGTATTCCTCGTCCCATTTGTCTTCTTGATGCGTGGTATCACTTAGCAACCATTCTGAACTGCAAGTGTTGTCCCGTATCGATGTTGATATATCAGCTGCAAGCTGTGCCTTATTGTGAAATAAGATTTTGTTGTTGTTGCTTTCGCATGAAACAAAAATCTCCAAAGCATCTGATCTCCTTTAACTTGTCCATAACACTTAATTACCTATTTATATCATTGATTCTTCTACAGTTTTAAACAGTAATGTTTTTATATAACATGATACCACTGACAGTTTCAAATCCTAAATGAATGCTTGTAGATTTGACCCCATGCAGGCCTACGTGAGGGAAAAGGCAAGAAATCAAAGAAGAAGAAGAAGAAGAAGAAGAAGAGGAACAGGAAGAAGAACAAGAAGAACAAGAAAGAGAAGAAGAATGGATCATTTGGTGTGGTAACCAGTCGACTTCATTTGCTTTGCAATGGTGAGCACTTTTACAAACACGTCTTCGCCTTAATAAATTATTTGAGATTCTATTTGTGTGCACTTGGAAAAACAATTAAAGTTTATTTGCAAAGTTATAAGTTTTAATGCCTATTTTTCAAAGAATATTGGAACATTTCACAATGGCGAAGAAGAAATGCGAAATATTTCCAGAAATATTTAATTCATGATGCCTCTCTGCGTTTACAAATTGCCTCAGCGTTATTAGTTAATTCAAATGTTCACTTTATTCACCTCGCCTTCCCTCTGCAGGGTGGTTCTGCCGAAACTGTTAAAGCCAATGATAGAAAAGAAAAGAAAAGAATCAGTTTTAACAGTGCATGTAGAGTGCCTATGAGGTTTCAAAGACGAAGAAAGATATTATTCTTGTTGATTTCACTAAATGACTCTGATAACTGACAGCAGCTTTCTGTCAGAGTCGGTGGGGTTGATGTTGCCAACAGGACCAACATAATATGCATTGTCCTCTGTCTCAATTATCTCGAGCAGCCTTGGAAAGGGGATTTGTATTATTTGTTGATCTGCAAGCCTCAGATTTTAGGATCCAAATTTGCAAAGTGACTTACACGTTTGAAAAATATGTTTTTGTGGAGCGGGAGCTCTCAATTGTGAAGGATAATCTATAGGTCTGAAACTTGCATAACATGATTTATATTTGAGTGTGTTGAGTGTGTTTTTTTTTTTTTGCGCCTACTGCCTGAAACCACATGAACCAAACAAAACCCTAAAATTGATGACTTTGACAGCGTTTAAGATCAAAGCAGTCAGGCTGTTTGTGTGGAGACTAGAATGTAATTGCTCATACAATGAAGACATCCCTATTTTACATCCTGAAGCTACATTTTCAGACATATCACTCCCATTCTGTTTCCTCGTCATCGTGTCAAAAGTGGCATACGTTTAACTACCCCTGAGCCTGGGGTTCAAATTAAGATAAATGGGCAATTTCAATGCAATTTCAACTTTCAAATACTGTCACTGGCCTTTGAAGGGGTTTGTAATTGACACAGTAGGTGCACACTGGCACTAATGCAAAAGGGAAATAATGTCATGAACCCCTTTGATTGTGGTAACGCATGTAGCTACCCCACATCTCACTATAAATACACTCCGCAAATACATTTCAATCCCCCACTTTGCAGTTCTCTCATTACCTTATGCTCCAACAGCTTTCTCACTCTCCTGCCCAGATCCATCACTTATCTCCGTGTAAGTGCTGAAGGTTTGTGGTAAATAGCATGCCAACAGAACACAGCATGTTCATTTGTCTCTACTAAAGAAAAACAAAAAACAAAAAGCATGTAAAACGCTTCGGTAAATAAACACCTGGCTGGTAAACTGTTAGATAATTAATGTCACACCTGATTTCATTTTTCACGCTGTTGTTTTAGACCATGGATGTTAATTACTTTTGCGGGCTTTCATAAGGATTTGCCTCACACAGTGTGAGGCTGCTTTTAAAGTTTCACAAGCACCCACTTTACTGTTTATCAAATGTGTGTGTGAGGAGAGAGGGAGCCGTGGTACTGTATGCTGTGCAGATACTAAAGCTCTTTGAAGATAATTTGTGATTTTGTGTTAAATAGATCAATAAATGTCTTGGCGAGTTTGTGTCCTTTACCTAAGTGTTTCCTATTCATTATATGACTGACAGCGTGGGCTTACACGTGAGCAGGTAGCTATATTGGGAAAGTTTGCCCAACAAGTTTAATTCATTCGAAAGTACATTTCAGAAAGTGTGCAAACATCTGAAGCCGTTTGTGTTTGAGAGGATGACTCTCTCAAATTAAAACAGAAACTTAAAAAAAAGAGAAATGAAAAGAGAAAACACTAGTCCACAGAGCCCACACTAGTTGACAGTAGAGGATGTTAACTCTTGAATAGCCGTTGCCACTGTTATTCTGGTACAGGACCTGAATCATCACACAGCATTATAAGCATTTCTAATTACAAATGATGAATTACTTTCAGTTTGAGGGTAATCAACATTTTGTCTGATTCCAGTTTAACAGACTTTCAAAATCGGTTGAAGGGCCGTTTTCAACCAACACAATACTGTCCAACTCTCCAGATTTGAGCTTTTTTTGGATTGTAAAAGAAACCTATTGTGCCTTTCCCATTTTTTCTTTCCTTTTCTTCTGTGTTTTATACAGGTTCCTGTGCACGTAAAAGATCTGGAAAGTGAAAAAGGTCCGCACCAACAACAGCTCCTGAAACGCCTGTAGCCCCACCCTTAATTCTGCAACTTTGTGACATCGCACTGTGTCACTGTGCCACAAATTTGCATAATGAATGCCTTGTTTGGCAAGTAAGAATTGATTTTGCACAGCTGCTCTGTAGTTGTTAGCGGGGCTGCGTCAGGCCTGTGTGAACGGACCAACTAGAGGAGGGCTGGGTATTCAGGAAGAGGGGACCTTAAAGAGACAGGAGCTAAAACAGGGCGTTTCAGACAGAGGTTGAATACAGTGTTGCAGCACTCGACAGTATGAGAAAACTAATGTGTTTTTTGAACACCAAAGCATTTAAATCTATTCTAGCAGTAAGCCAGAATTTAATTATGAACCTGAAAATGAGCATAAAACGTCTCCTTTAAAAGTCTTGTCCTTAGTAATGAGTTGCCTAAGGCCACTAGAGGACAGGAGGAACAACGAACAACTTGATGTAATTATCATGTTTAATTACCTGACTACTCCAATTTGTGCTGTTGATGATGTCTACATTATGAAGTGATTCGTTTTATAACATTTGTAATCATTTTAATGTCGCTTGTGTATTTTTTTTTTTATTGGATGGTTATTCGTTTTTTTAGAAAATCAACATCCCTCAACATTTTTTTTTGTATCATGACTGCATGAAAAATGAATGGAGACAATTAAATTAAAGGGTTATTTTCACCTAATTAACAACAATGACTGCTTTGCCAAACCCTGCGGCCACAGTATCTGCATGCTGTCATGAGACAAGAATTAAATATATTGGGCTCCAGTACCTAAAGCAGTAATCACTGAACAGCAGAAGCACCAAGAACAGCAGTATCTGCACTAGTTTCAGCTCAGTAACTGCAGGACACACAACACAGAGGCATTGTTTTATTGTATTCAATAAAAAGCAAAATTCTCTCTTATATTCATACAGACAACATTAGGCTCACTTCTTTTACCTTAAAGCTGCATTTTTTTTGTGTGTGAAATGTGTGTGTGATATATGAAACGTGTCACTAACCCTCAGTGTGATATAACAACTCTTTCGGCCTCAACGTTGTCAGCCACCTTGCTTACAGGAGCAACGTGTTGAAAACAATGACCGTTCACTACCTGCTCAGCACCAAAAGGCAAAAAAGATATCAACTACAGCGAAAAAGTAGAACTTCAAACAAGCTAATGATTCAAATTTGGGAATTTGAGCTACAATGTGCATGTGGCTCTATGTGTGCTGTTAAAGCTTACTGGGTTAAGACTTGTCTTTGTCTGTCATGGTGTTGTGGAGTTCTTCTGCCCCCAGGTGGTAACGCACAAATTCATGTCCCTTTAAAGAACATGTTGGTCCTTCCCATGTGAGCAGATTTCTTCCCCACAGAATTTGCCTATCGATTCGAGACAGAAGCAACCAGGACTATAAAGTAACTGTACTTCCAGGGGTACAATTGTTTATTGTGAAAAATGTCCCTTATTTTGATCCCATGGACTGAAACGGAGGAACAGTAAACAAAGCAAGTGTAGCTTTGGAAAATACCCACTTACTTTATCTAACTAAGATTATCTAACAATTCACAAGTAACAATTAATAACCACCGGTGGAAAGTAACTAAGTACATTTACTCGTGCAACTGATGTTTATAAACCTTTACAATTGCTTCGTTTGTAAAGCATTTCATTGTTTGTTTAAAGTTTAATTAACCATACTTTTTTTTTGTAGTTGTAATAGTGATGATTGATATTTACAATAACATGGTATTCATAGATATATAAAAAATGTGTACCTGTATGCTTTAACTTTTACTTTAATCATTTGTATGTGGTGTTGTTGCTGTTTTTTCCCTATGTGATTAATAAGAGCCACATCATGTGATGATCATGTGACACTTGCAGGATTTCGACCATTTTTGACACGCTTGCTCTTTGGTGCTTTTATTTTGAAGGCCCGCAGTCGGGCTCAATCGACTGGGTGACGTCAGCGGCACGGTCA
>CAEMYA010000018.1:240489-283635 GCA_903131615.1 Diplodus sargus | reverse complement strand
GAGTTATCTTATTATGAAAATCGCATACTGTTTGCAACTTTAGTCTTCAGCCTGAAGGGCAAACATGAGATTAAGTCTGTCTAAAGTCCATGTATCAAACACTGACTTTCCAGGTGTCTGGCGTGTAACTCTTGACCCCGTCGAAGCCGGCGGTCCCTACAATTTGACAGCAGCCATTCAGGGCGACAAAGCCACTCTGACAGACGTGCTGTTTGGAGATGTTTGGCTGTGTGGAGGGCAGAGCAACATGTACTTTAAAACATCTCAGGTAGGCCGAGCCAGGTGAACACCAGTCTGTCTTTCTGATGAGCTCATTCATGTTGTATGCTGCATAATAAATCATACATATTATCTAAATCACAATAAAATATCATTCTTTTTACCCTATGGTGCAGCCATAACACTGTTTTCTCAGGAAATTCATTCGGCTCACTATTTTTTATATCCTATATCTATATTACATACAGTATGTTCAGTACCGTGCAGTAGTGTTGCAACGGTATGAGACGTTGATGGTACGATATCTCAGTAAATATCACAGTCTTAGAGTATCACAATATACAGCATACATTAGACAATTACTAGAATAATTTTTATCAATTACAATGACCCGTAAACATTTTTTTTCTAAATTTGGGAGGTGAAGACACATTTTTAATTATTATTTCAAAAATATAATGTCTTCTTGACAGGCACAAACTAAATATGAACTTGAATTATTGTTTTTTCAATCACACTAACACAGTAGAAGTCAAAACTGAACATAAGCAACTCTACACAGTATAATAATTGACAATCTTCATACCACGGTATGCCTTGAAAACATTCACCGCACTTTACTGGACTTCTGGTGAGGTGTTAAACTGTATTTCAGTGTTTAGTACATAAACTGTGCAATGACATTGGTGAATCTAAGCAATTAAATGTACTTTATTTCGTGTTTGCTGCAACATAATTGGCTTCAGAGGACAGTATCAGGGTCAAAGATGACTCACAACATCTCTGACAAAGCAAAACCGGCAAAGTCTGACTTTGGCTGTAATGAATCTGTAAAAACCCAGGAGTGGTTATGAAGCGTTCCATACAAAAAGACTATTTATTTGCGGTGTATTTTCAAAAAAATGTTAATTGTTTTAATGAACTCTGTTTATTTATGATTTATACATCCTCCAACAGATTTTCAATGCATTAGAGGAGCTGGCCATCGCAGCAAAGTATCCTCATGTGAGGATTTTTATGGTGGCCTTGAACGAGAGTGAAACTGAGCTGACTGATTTGATTCAAGTGGAACTTCCCTGGTCTGTGCCTTCAGCCAGTGAGTCAAGGTTTTATTTACTTAAGAGTTATTTAAGGACTTTAAAGTGTGCAGCTGAATGTGATGGTTTGGGGTATTGAACTTCAACTGAGATGCTATGAAAGCATTTACAGGACAAATAAATGAAATAAAGAACAATGCTATTTGTTTATGTGCGTACTAACGTCTATTTGCATGGTGCCGATGACTGATTAACAGGCGGGTGTATTTTCAGGAGACGTGGCACACTTCTCAGCAGTGTGCTGGCTCTTTGGACGTTACATGTACGAGAACCTGAAGTACCCCATAGGACTGGTGGAGTCTTGTTGGGGAGGCACCCCTGTCGAAGCCTGGTCATCTTCCAGGGCACTGCAGAAGTGTGGACTACAGCCAAGTGAAGACAAGTTAAGATATGGCACAGTTCAGCTAAGCTGCAGCCTGATATGTATGTAAACTTGGCATGCACTAACTGTTAACATCTGATCAGGCCTGAAGATAGAAATTCTGTCTTGTGGAATGCGATGATCCACCCGCTGCTCAACATGACCATCAAAGGAGCCATCTGGTACCAAGGTAAGACTTGCACAGGTAGCAGATGGTTTGCTATACCACGACCAGACTTAAGTGACTCTGTCTGGGAATCCTTCATCTGACGGTCTTGTCTTGTGATTGACCACATCTGGTCCCAGAACATGGAAAAAAAATCAAACAATATTTTTTTTTGATCATGGAAAAGAAAGCCTTGTTTTTCAATTTGATGATTTTAAAACAAAAGCTAAATAATCACTGTTATTTCGTTTTTACAAAGGGGATTGAATTACCAAAAGATACACAGACCGTCGTGCATCTCTAATTCTTGTCTCTCCTCCAGGTGAGGCTAACACAATCTATCATCAAGAGCAATACAACTGCTCCTTCCCCGCAATGATTGATGACTGGAGGATGGCGTTTCATGAGGGCTCAGGGTGGCAGACGGCTCACGACTTCCCCTTTGGATTTGTCCAGGTATGTTGGTATTGCAGCTTTAATTTGCATAACAGAAACAAGTGCAAACACTGAACATAGTCACAGGCCTTTTGTATTTTAAAAATACTAAATATATATATATATACTATATACTATATTCTAAACTTTTGACTTTGGCGCCCCCTGTTGGTAGCATCAGAGCAGAA
Source organism: Diplodus sargus (assembly GCA_903131615.1). NCBI lineage: Eukaryota > Metazoa > Chordata > Actinopteri > Spariformes > Sparidae > Diplodus > Diplodus sargus. The sequence goes on along the minus strand of CAEMYA010000018.1, from coordinate 281,169 downwards.
AATTTGGCATACAGCAATGTGCGCTACTTTGTTACTATGTAGGTAAAATCAGTCGCAGAATTATCATTTGCAGTATTGTGGATGTGATCCATGATTTTCTTGTACTCGCAGCTGTCCACTTACAAAAACGACAGCATAGACGACGGCTTTGCGAACATCCGCTGGCACCAGACGGCAGACTTCGGCTTCGTCCCGAACCCCCGCATGCAGAAAACCTTCATGGCTGTGGCTATGGATTTACCAGACGAGAGCTCCCCCTATGGCTCGTGAGGATCGTGTTTATGCATTCCTAACATTTGAACATATTACACTTTTCTAAACAGAACCTGTGATGTTTTTAACAAATGTTATCCTACTGATAACTAACTGTGTCCGTCCAGGTTTATGTAATGTGTATTAAATAGCCATTCATAGCAGGGTTAAACCAGAAGAAATGTGATTTTCAAGCGACGCACCGGAGAGCTCATCTTATTCTGTAGTACAATTCTTCAGGGCTTCGCCAAATGTCTCTTTTTAAAAAAAAAAAAATCAGGGCTTCTAGTGAGGTCATATTTCATGATGTCAAAAAAAACAATTTAATTTGAATGAAGCGATCCTCGAAATATATTTTTTTTCTGAAACAAATCTCCTGAATGAATAGAACTCGACTGTTTTGGTTGACATAAACATGTGTGAGGCAGGTGAATTCCAGCGAATTCTACATCTTTCAACAGTTGTTGGTGGTATGAAAGTGATGTCTGTGATATAGTGATGACGTATTTTCTGAGCACAAAGCTAATGCAGATACATAATCATCCTCTTGGGGGTCAGGGGACAGTGTATGTAATTAACTAAGGTAGCATTAGGGCTGAAACAGATTCGGTTTTATTGTAGTAATATAAATGTCATTTTTGGCGATGCTGGATTGCTGTCAGACCGTTAACACACGTTCATACCTGAGCCGCAAGCAGGACAGGAGACTGTTTTTTGACATCAGTAAAAAGTAATTTTATAAAGTGGAAACACCAACCAATATAGACTGAAGCACAGTATTTTGTTAGATAAAAACATGTTGTGAGCTGTTCATTTGTATTCAATAAACTTTGACTTTTAGATATGACAACGTTCTGGACATCTTGGAAATGTCTAATTGTACATGCAGTGTAATACTGATGTCGGTGTAGCCGAAGCTTGTAGTGGAAATGCTCACATACTCTCATTCTCTCATCTTTGTATATAATATAGGTTTACTCAGAATGAATAGACGCAGAGGAGGAAACTAACGATGCAGCATCTGTGATTCCAAAGGCACCGTTATGAATAAGCTTCATTCTGTTCGTTACAGCCCGGTATTCAGGGCATTCAGTTAGAATGTGAGGGCACAATTCATATTGAGATACTGTGTAAAATAAGCGTTCAGGTTACTGCTGTGCAGATCCTCCATGCAGGTTTGATCGAGAATTCTTAGGTGTCAGAAGTTCATGTAAAACTAACTTTTAATTTGAGCGTTGCGGCGCAGAAAGCCGGCGCTATTTTTGAGGACGTGACAGGTTTGACCTGATTCCATTTATGTTGAGTATGTTTGTAAAGAGTTCTGCTGGAAGACTTTTAATGGGAGCAAAGAGCTCAGATCACACCTGTTCAAAGATTTTCTCGCTCTGGCTTCCAGTGAGTCTTTGGATGAATTTTAAGATGCTTATAAACATCCATAAAACTTTTTAATGGACTTGTGCCGGATATGCTGCCAAGGCACAGTAAGTCTCTGGCATGACTCTCATCTACAGACCTCCTTAATGTATCACAAAATGAAAGACCAGCAGGGAAACAGCTTTCTGCTGTTTTTGTCTTCATTACATCTGATTATGTGATTATTTTCATTTCTAAGTGATAAGCTCTTTTTATTTTTTTACTGTATTGACTTTCAACCTCCCTGTCTGGTCACACCATCTGGCTCATCCATGATTTATTTTTATTTTTTTTAACCGATGACTGCTTTTTATTCGTTGTTTCAGGATCCACCCAAGAGACAAGCAGGATGTAGCCCACAGACTGACGCTGGGAGCGAGGGCAGTGGCCTACAATGAGCAGGACGTGCTCTTCCTTGGACCTTTCCCCAAATTCATCCTGTCCACTCAAGTGTATGTCAACATCACCTACGATCAGACAGTCTCTGTCACGTCGTCTAAGGACATCTTTGAGGTAAGGCTGGTTCGTCACTGCGAGCTGTGTCCCATATTAACCCACTGGTAGAAAACCATGACAGCTAGACGCAATGGATGTTTGGTCTGATAATCAACAAACTCGTATCTTGCTAATCAAACATCATAAAACATGAATCTTTTTTTCATCCGTCTTTTTTCCCCCTTTTCATAAGATCTGTTGCTCGAGCATTAAGGCTCCATGTGGGCCTAAATCTCGCTGGATTGAAGTTCCCATTCTGCAGTGGAGTAACACCACTGTCCAAGTATCTGCCAAGGTGTGTGAGCCTACTGATGAAGTAGCTGCCATCAGATATGCATGGAGAGACTGGCCCTGCAAGTTTAAAGCCTGTCCCATCTACAGCTCCAGCGGGATTTTACCTGCACCTCCTTTCATTATGAACCGCTACCCGACCAAAGGAAACGTTTGGATAAGTTACTGAACCAGCGGCCGTAAGAAGACAAATTGATAAGAGCAAGTGCCTCCTTTTATTGAGATGAAAATATGCTGACTTGGAGGGATGTTGCCAGATTTAAGCACAAGACAATTGATGACAATGTAAATGTGATGGTGAGATAAATGTAGCAAATGTTTTTTCAGAGATATAAAAAGTACTTTTTATAAAAATCTTAGAGAAATCTTTGGGGTTTTTTTGTAAATCAACAAATTGGCTCCTGCATTGTTTTGAGAAGGAAACTTACCATTATCTTTTAAGATCAGCAGAGATGGAATTAATAAGCAACAGCTTCTCAAATGACTGTAGGTCATTCTTTAGGGCCCTTGTATGTTATGAATATTGTTTCAAGTCATCATACTTAAGTACACCATACCACCATATAATCTACTTAGCTACTTTTATAATCAAAATTGAGTGCTGGGTATGATTTTAATTGAAATCTAAACCTTTCATAGGCATTTTGTATCCAGTAAGCCTATCCAATCACAAACGGGGCAATGAAGAACCCTGACATGTGGGCAAAATAAACAAAACTGTCCAGCAGGCGCAGGTCCACCAGGCAGAACAGAGCAGGAGTTGAGAGGAAGATTTAGAGAAACAGAAACCAATATGATCAAATGCTGTTATTGAAAATGTAACTAATACTCTGGGTAGCATTTGAGAAGAATGGTTTGTACTTTTACTTGAATATTATTTCAATACCAGTAGTTAATAATAACCCTTTACTTGTAAATGAGTAATATTTCAGTCATGTACTTGTACTTGAGTACAGATTTTACAATCTTTCGTCCACTCATGATCAGTCTGCCTGTAAAACACAAAGCTTACTTACACTTGAGCTTACAAAGGCAGATAGGTTTGGTTTCATGTGTTTATCCTGTGAACAATATGTGCTGCTAGAACCACTGATAATAATTGCTGGACTGTATAATTGTAGATAATTGTGACAAATGGGTTTTAATTTGAACGAGACTGTGTACTTGGAAGTTTACAACACAAATGAGACTTGAGTACAATTTTGCACAAATAAACGTCAAAGTAGCCACTTATTTTACGTGGGTGTGCTACATTCAAAGCCGGTGCTTTTTATTTCCAAATAAAACAGACGGAAATGCAATGACTTTATTATTAATCCACAATAACCTACTTGTTTCAACTACTGCAGCTTTAAATACCAACAGGACTACAGTGTGCCATGTGCCAACACACCAATTAGTAAAAAGGTTATACTGATTGCATTTCAAATGTAATGTCCCCCGACACAGGTGTTGGGTTTATGTTGCTGTTGGCACAGTAAGCACAAAGCTAACTAACCAACCACATCCAGTATATTAGCATGAACCATGCTAGCACATATATTCCCGGTAATACGGTCTGGGATCGCTTGAAGATGGCATACTGAGTTATTGAGCCAGGCAGGGAAAGGGGGAGAAAAACAACACTGTAAAAAGAGAAAGTTCACAGGGGGTGTGATCATGTTTGACCGTGATTTCAGCTGCTGTAATATGAGGTCGAGGGCTTCACGGTCGGGGAGGTCAGGTGGTGCTGATGAGAGGAGCTGGGGGACTGTGGTGTCTGTCCTGGGGAAAGACGGACGGATACACAAGAGAAGACGAGTCACTAGCTGCATTTAAGTGGACCCCTATATAATATCCCACGATTAATCGGTAAAAATGGCTCATGGTCAATAAGAAGAGACTGGTCCAATCCCCCCCTGATGGCAATTCATTTTCAATCGAGTTGATAAGCCGAGCCTTGTAAACACTCAGATCGTTTCTCTCTCGTTGAAACAAAGATATATTGTTTGTGAACAGGTTTGCCTCAAAGCGGGGGAGCTTTAAGTGACAAGCGTAATGTTACACCACTGTTGTGCCATTTACTCATGAATTGTGCATAAATTCTGTGTGAATCCCATGGACTACATATCCCTTACCGGAATGTAATTTCAAGTTATAACTGGTCTACCTGTCATTACCAGGACCACTTTTTACCACAATCGTGTTACTTTGGTTATTAGTAAAGCATCTATAAAAGTTGAGATTCTGTCTCAGTACTTACAACTTTGTCAAAATTGTTTTTGCTGAATTTAGAGGAATTTGCTGATCTGTGAGTCACCATGTTTTACAAACTGCAAGTTGTGTACATTTAATGATAAGCAAAGAAATATAAAAGAAATAAGATTTAAAAGGGTACTCGGTGGGTTCCCTGAAGTAGAAGAAACCAAATTCCATTCAAAAATCTTGTCAGCAGATCAGATGCTTCAGAACATGGCAAAAAGTTACATTGTGATAAAATGCTTCAGGGCATGTAAATGCACATCTCGTCAGATGCAGGGAAAATTATAGCTGAGCAGCTTCACTTTCACACATTTTGACAGCAGTTATCGAAAAACAACAAAACAGTTTTTACTTGTTTCTCCACCATGACAACTCCTCACCAGCTGATCAAACTAAGGCTATACTGGTTTCTATAAGTTTGACAAGTCAGCTGTAATGCTCCTACATTAATTGTTAAATGTTTGGTTATACAGTACATGCAGCAATCAGGATTTTTGTAAATGTAACAGACAAAATGAAACATCCCAGGAGAATAAACCAGTATGGTAAAGTGATGAGGTGGTCGGCACCTTGCATGGCAGCCACCACTATCAGTGTATGAATGTATGAATTACTGTAAGTCACTTTGGACAAAAGTGTCTGCTTAAAGTGAAACTCGTGCCAAAAAGCAACCTAGGCTTTATTTGTGAATGTATGTGAGTCAAGCTCATTTTCAATGGTGTGCAGGGGCACTCTTACTCGTGTTCATGTGTAGAGACCCTGGTGATACTACGAGCAAAGTTTCATGTTGTGTGGAGCCTTCTTAGTGTTTTAAAAATAGCGATTTTAGCGTAAGAGTGCCCCTGCACCCTGAAAATTAGCTTGCCCAAAAAAGAAACTACGGTAAATCTTAAAAGTGCCTCTTTTGTTTGCCTTTACATGAAGGTCTGAATTACATGCAATCACAAATAAAGCCTTGGTTGCTTTTTGGCGAGAGTTTCACTTTAAAGCCCTAAATGTAAATGTAAATGATGTTCAGACAACCTGTTACGTGCTCCGTCTTGATGCTCTCATCATAGCCCTGGCGTCTCTGGTAGGCTTCAAAGTTGACCGAGGCATCGTCCTCTGATAGGCTGTGAGGAACCTGGCCGTCACCAGGGCGACACACGTCGAAACGTATCCATCGGTAGCTAAAGCAACAAAGTAAATCCCTGTTCATTTGATGCAATAACAAAAAGGAATTTGAATTAACTGCAAAACTGTTTTTCTTTTCTTCTTTCTGCTTCAGTTTACTGCATATACTGATTAAATGGACACAAGACAGATCGGGTCATAACAAAATAAAATGGTAAAGTTCTAAATTATTTCATGTTGTGAATCATGTTACTCATCATCTGGGAAAACTGGTTGCAAAAGTTGTCACAGTCTATAATAAGTATTGTAATTAACTGACCCATCTGTAAAATTCCCTCATAGTTTGATTTTTCCCAAAGTTACCACACTACCTACAGTAGGTTCTTGTTTAAATAGTGTAAGCTTTATGTTACTAAGCACAGTAAGTAATGTACTTTTCAAAGTAAACAGTCAAAAAATCTAAAATGTTGTAAAAACATGAAAAAAAAAAACATCTTCTTAATCTCAGAACATTCAGAAAAGTCAGAAAAGATGTGAAGTGTGTGTTTTGTACTCAGTGAGAACGGTGAATTTACTTGCTGCATTTGCGCGCTCCAGGACAACTCTGGATCAGATTCTGGATGGTTGGGTGCGAGAAGCCAAAGAAGTCCGCTCCTGACGGCACGATGGGCACCACGGACTTTGAACTAAGAGAAGAACACATCGAAAGAGTTTTCCAACGGATTCAAATACAGTTGCACTTGGCTTTCTGAATTAGTCTTGGACTGATAGTGGACTAACATCCAACTCCGAAGCACAAAGCGGTTATGTTGTTTGTCAATTAAAACATAATTAAACACAACCGCTCCGAGCCTTTGTGGGGAACTCTGGTACCTGACAGACGCGATGGCTTTCAGCAGATTGGAATGGCACGTCAGGGCAGAAGAGGCCACGATGGCATTCTGAGGATCTTCTTCAGGCACAATCTCAAACTGGGAGAACAATATAGAATAGCATGTGTCAGTAAAGTTTACTTAATACCTTTGACTTCCATGTTTCCAGCACCCTCTACGGTGGGAATTTTGCAGATGTTGTGAATTTTCTGTCACGACAATGTTGGTAGAAATGCAAATGAACAATTGTGAACCTGTCTCCATTTCAAATGTACCCAGAACCCCCCTGAAAAATCTCTGGATTCCTCTGGTCACATGACACACAGTTTAAAATATCTGCATCTTTCTACTGCATAGACAGCCCTGTATGATGCAAAGGCCATCTTGGGCCAGTCGTTAAAATACTTTTTTAAACATACCCAATTCAGTCGTTTTCAAGGACCCAACACAGCATGGTTTGAGACGCAGATCAAAGGTTGATTAGTGTTACAGCACAGAAGTTTTTTATAATAAATTATTTAAACCAGTAGGCTCTACAGAAGCTCTCGGACAAAACTTCAAAAGTAAGAGAGGATGTGTGAATAAGGGAACATTTCTCAGTTGTGTCGCTGTGTTAGTGACGGCAGAGAACAGCGGGAGACACACAGGCAGACAGCGGGACATGACCTGTGCTACCATCAAAAGAACTTCAACTCTATTCCTGCACAAAATATCCAATCCAGACACTAATACAAGCATCAAATGACCATGTCTCTTCATATCTATTTTCAAAAATGTCAAGGCCTTGATTCCCGCCCCCCTCAAATTCACAAACTTTAAGGATTTCAAAGACCTGTGGCAATCCTGTCAATCAGAGCATTACAAACAGAACCAGACTTATTTATTTATCTTTATTTAAAATAATTATCTTTAAATGCTATCTACATAAAGAAAAACAAGGGTCAGGAGAATGATTTGGCAAACATGACTTCAACAACAAGTATGTGTGTGCGTGCGTGCGTACCTGTGGACCTGTTCCCCCATCCTTGATCTGGCAGGTGTACAGGCACTGCTGGTCGGGGTTTTTCATGCTGGCAAAGACTCGTGTGCTGCAGAATCCCACTGGGTAGATGGCACACTCATCGTGGAACAACATCCTGTCTGTGATGATCTGACAAAAGGTTGCATTCAGCTCTCCGTCAACATGTTGGTGTGTTACAGACTCAATATTTATTTATTGAACGGCCACCTGATGGACAGTCGGACTTGTCACAGCATGACGACAGCGTGCGTGCCCGTCAATATAAGTGAACACAGTGATAATAAAGCTAGCGAGTGAGGCCACACACTGACCTCTCCCAGACTGTAGACCGTTAAACCTCCTAGTACGATGGGGAAGACGGGACGACCAGATGAGTCCAGAGGTATGGGCTGCACCAGCTTCCGAGACCCGTCAGCCAACTTTCTCTTCTTGGACATCTTCTTCGGAACTGAACAATCACAAGAGAATTAAATAAAATCAGGGGCCAGCTGTCTTGTAAAATGAATTTCACGTTTCACCTCATCTCATATCATCTTATTCCAGCATACTCACGCTCCTCTTTTCCATTTTCCCTGCCTCGCTCTTTCCTTTCCTTCTTTGGTTTTTTAAGCGGTCCGTCTTCCCCCGTTGACACCATTGACACCAGGTTGTGGCCCACGGACAGGCCCGAAGCCCCTGCAGGACCTGAGGTCAATGCCACAGGCGGCACAGGTGGATGGGAGCTCGAGCTAGGCGTCGGCAGTATCTCACCCTCTGACAAAGACTGGTACTGCAACAGCGACTTCAGTAAAAACCTGCAAATGAAAAGGGAATACTGATGTGAATCAATCATTTGACTAAAATCGGACAAATTTGAAAGTCCTTGCTGGACACACCAGTTGTCCAATACCATTTTTATACCATCTACTCACCTCCGCTCCTCTTTTGCTCTTAGAAACTTCTCCTCTAAGTGGGCAACTTCATCACAGAGAGCTGCATTTTCCTGAGGGGTGTCAATCAATCTTTACAATATCATACCGAGTAAACCTACAAAAGAACTCGTCATAGCCATTGAAAAGAATGAATAGTTTGCTCACAAATATCATGGCCCGGGCAGTTTTGCGCAGTCTAAGGTACTTGAGTCTGTACTTTTCATTCTGGTTTTTTCGCGGACCTCTCTTCATGTTGGTCTTACGCTCGGAGGAACTGGCAGGAGATGGAAAGGCAGGTCCCGAGGCACCTGAGCCGGAACTGGAGATGGCGTTCTGCTGCGGGGATCCGAGGAAAGATTGGGCGGTGAAAGCCTGCAGGGCCTGCTGCCTCTCCTCATCAGTCTGTGAGGGAACAAAGGCGCAGAGAAATACAAGATCTATTCATCGGTACCACAAGTACCTGAGGCTAAAGCTTGTGTTGCCTCCAGGATGATGGATGAGAATATAAGCGACAAAATAACACTGATGGAGCTTACAGTTAAACTGCTGCATGACAAACGGTGAAAGTTACGGAAAACAAAATGTGCACGGCCTCCTCAAAATGAAAGAAAATGAAACAAAATAATTATTTGACACTGAATTTATCAATAGTGGGATATTCCCTTTTCATCGTCTTTTTTCAAAGCGAAACAAGGATCCACGAAAAAGTCAAAATGAGTTGTCTGAAATGGCTCTGAGATGGATCCAGGCCAAGATTGACACAGGCCTGACACTTATCAACTATGGACTATGAGCTCAGCTTTGATTGTGTAAAAGTAGTACGATGTGTAGTGGTCATTATAATTAAATATAAGGAGTGATAAATTATGTTGAAATCTAATTTTCTACATATATCGTGTCTTTTCTGGTTATTATAATTATGTCAGGCAGTGAATGTGTATCAAACTGCAGTTCCTGTGTGATCAGCAAAAGAGAAAACCAATTCTTGATTCTTAGATACATTGTGATTCTCTTCTGAAAGACCATTTCTTGATGCAGGACAGCCAATAATAGGAACTTTCACACCCAATTTACACAATGATCCCCCATAATGACTGTACGTGGTGGGTGGTGAAACGCAAAGGACATAAACATGTGCGTTGTCTGTTTTTTTGTAAGCTAGGCTACTTTTTGAGTTTTGGTGAAGACGGCTGAGCGTGAGCAAAGATAATGGAAGTAAATTAATCTGTTTATTTTACATATGAATCATTAATGTTTTAAAAGTGGTCATACAAAGGGTGAAAAAAACGTTTTTTTAATGTAATTTTCAAACATTTTTAATGTTTTGATGCATCAATAACCGTATCAGAATTGGATTGTAGCCCTCCAAGTCAAATTATAATGTGTCAACAAATTCCAACCCCAAGGAGAATCCATGACCAATAGTCAAATGCATTTTCAGTATCATATTCAGGTTTTGTGTGAAATTGGCATTAGTGTCCCAAATAACTCACCAGCAGTGCAAAGACTCCGTTTCTGTTCTCAATCCTCTTGAATCTCCTGCTGCCTTTTTGTGTCTGAAACATAATGTGAGACTGATGCCAATGCATTGGGCTGGAAAAGCCAAATTTGACTGCCAAAAACTGAGGGGGGGGAGTCAATTTAAATTAACTCAACTATTATCAGATGTAGCAGCTATAAGGCCTCTGCGCCTGAGCACAGAGCACTCCTTTGTTGTGTATCTTTTCAATAAAATGTCAAATAAAGTCAAAGAAGCAGGATGGAAAACATGGAGAAAGAAAAGCAGTAAACAGAAACACAGATGAATGCATGTCCCGTAGCAACGGAACTCAACACGTGTGGGAAATGGAGGTGCAGGCTGTGAAACCCGACAGCAGAGGTTGCTGTTAGACTGAGTCTTAAACATCCCCCTTACCTCCCGGTACATGACAGCCTCCAGGCTTGACTTTGCACTGTCAATGAGAGAACAGCAAGAAAAGTGGAGTATAAATGTAGATTATAAATGTAGGACCCATCCTCACTGCTTCATGACCTGGCCTAACATGTGAGCACATGAACTCAAAGATGTATATTAAACTGAGAGATTTGCTGTACTTTGATTGAACGAGTCCCCTGTCGATGATTCTCTGTTTTATCTCCTTTATGTGCATGGGACGTCCAGCTTCCTCCAAAACAATCTGCATAAAAATAAGGAGAATGACTACACGCGCTGAATATCTTATTTCATGATAAAATGTTATCAATAACACCAGAGTATTAAGAACAAATGGCGGGTACCTGCGCAGCATCGAGCCACGTGAGGTTCGGCTTCTCTGTGATTTCACTCTGTGGTTCACTGCAAGTAGAAATGGTTTGTATAATCCACTGAAACATCAATTTCCTGGCACTTTGGAAATCATTATCTATAAAATATCAAACTTTCAGAGCTCATGTTCATCCATATTTTTGCAGGGAAACTGTCCCAGGAAACTAAGAATGTTGGCTTGCAAGTGAAACATGGAACGTATTGTGTTTATCGTTTGATACCAAATTGATCTTCAGCCAAATACACATGAATGATGGAGACCAAAATCGCAAATAACTTTGCCACTGTTGTTTAGGGGTGGCATTAAATCATCAAATCATGGCATTAAAATTACAACTTGATTTCCTGTAAGCACAACACTAAACCCATTGACAGAGGTTTGTCATTTGGGCACATGCAGATGTGATGCTCTTCTCTCCAGCCATCACACTCTGTAATCTGAATGAGCCATGAATTACATCTTCCTCAGTTTTCTATATATACGCAGCAAAGTCGACACTTTCTAAAGTATGACACAGTAATAACATGTTTTAATGAGACAACCTCTCCAGAGTCTCAGCAGTCCCAGACAGACTTGCAATGCTGTCCAGAGCAGGAAACAGAGAGTAGTTCCCCTGCCCGTCAGCCTCCATCTCAGACTCAAAAGTGTTGAGTGACTCCATAGAAGACAGGGACCTGCACAGACACACACCAACACAACATGTGTTATCATCTGCCTACAAGAGCCTCGTTCACTGAGCTACAGTATCACCAGCAACTCCGAGGGAACACAAGCACAGATATCCTAACACTGTGTCGTGATGTAGTTAGCTAACTTTTGCTGATTGTGCATAGCGGCTAAAACGTGATATATAATAGTAACATTTAGCCAGAAGCAAATACTCACACTTCAGTAAAAAAAATTGCAACAAACCAGCAAACCCCACTTCTTCGGGTCGTGCTCCCGGATTGTTTATTTCCGTGAGTCAGCCGGAACCTTCGGTCGTCTTAATCGCATTGTTTACATACCGAGTGGCTAAATGCTAGCGTTCACCACCGAGCAGCAGACACGTCGGCGTCGACCTACGCAGCGGAGCTGTTTGCAGAAAACAGGGAAGAACTGTGGCTCAAAATCTGAGTTTCGACAGGAAAGATATACATGACGTATGTAAAAATAAATATATACCATAGACATACACGGTCAAGGAGATCGGTACCGGAAGTGGCCGGACATTATAACTGAGCGCACCTTCAGCGGATATCCGGTTTGAATTAAATTTAAGCAGTTTAAAGTTTTATTTCCTTTTAGTTTAGTCCTTGGTTTGGTCACATTCACTTACTTTCCCATCCATCATCTGTATAATAATGGAGAACACTGTAAATGAAAGATTAACATATTTTGTAAAAGGTTAAAGGATATGTATACAACTGTCAGAGTGGTTTCAGGAGAGGAGAAACACTTAGGATCAAGCTTTAAGTTAAGGAGCATGAAATAAGGCAAGCAAAGATAAAGAAAATGAAGAGGGTCGTCTTTTTGATACAGAGAAGGTGTATGATTTTGAATTTCTACTGGTCTTGCTGGTGACCAGTCACCAGTTTTGGTGCTGGTCTATGCTGTTCAGCTCAGGGAAGCATAATCAGTCTATTATTATTTTGATGATAAATTATGTATTTATGGAAATGGAGTGTGGAAGATTTTGAGAGATTTTGAATTTATTGAGAGGAAACTGCAGGGTAGCATAATGAAAACTGAAGAATGTTCACATAAACGGGGGTTTTAAATTTCCTGTTGACAAGAAAAAGACAATGTTCGCCAAAAGCAAAAAAAGTAGGAATGACGTAAAACCAAAGCTATATAATCAAGACACTTCAAGTTTTTGGGGTTGTTGTTTGATGAGAAAATTACATGGGCTATACATGTTCAGAAAGTGGTGGACAAGTTCATGAAAGTATAACATTTAATGAGATTTGAGCATGAGAGTATGGCTGTGTGGTATACGCGTCAGCAGCAAGCACAACACTCAAATGTTGGAACTGAAACATGTCAGCATCATAAACTTGTGTTTGCCATTGAGCTTATTTTCTGCAATAATCCAAAATCCAATTCAAAGATCACATAGGCTTTTTTATTAAGGGAACTAGAGCGATGCAAACTTCTAGATTAGCCTACTAAATACATAATCCCCAAATGTACTGAAGCCCCGAGAAGCAAGCAATCTGATCGTAATTGTTTCTCTCCTGAGTTCTTGACTTAATAACAGGTTGTCCAGGATAATCTTTCTAAATTATTCTTCTTTTAAAGCAGTCGGAGAAAAAAAAGGTTTCGCAGTATAATTTCAATAGTCAATAAACAGCATCCAACCCTATATAATAATTATGAATAATAACCATATTGTCCGATGTTCTCATCTAAGTAAATGAATTGTTCCTCTTCAGATACCTGGATTCAGTCTTCACCGCTCCTCTGTCCAGGTCACAGGATATCTCAAGGTAAAACTTGTAAAGGCTGCTTCTGCCTCAGCAGTTGTGAACATAACTCGGTTTCCTGAAAAACTCTTTAGGGCCAAGATTACTCAAATCACATTCTGATTATATTACATTTTCTCATCACTCATCATTGCAAAATGAATCGACAGCATGTGATACAGATCTAAATCTTTGTGTGGTTGTTTTATGTGCAGAGAATAAAATACAGATTACAAGGACATCTTGAGGAGCACAAAATATGCCACACCTCCCCCACAGAGCACCAAAAAGCCCTTCGAATTCATGGGTGACTGACGAAAGTGAGGTCAAATTGATCTCATTGGCTGTTTACTGGAATGTCAACATCTCCAAACTAAATTACACTTGAGTTACTGCCTGATTCCTGTCATTTTTTCGTGTTAGCAGACAATAGAAGGACGAGCCCTCCCTTAAATTTGATTTAAGCCGTTACGTCTTCTAATCAGTATCAAGACCACCAGAATTACTAATTTAAGGGTTGGTTCACCCAAATTACAATAAATATTTCTCACTTACTCCTTGTGGTAAATAGCTACGCAGACAGTGTTGGTTTTCTCTGCTGACGTTGAGACTGCTGTCTCTTACAGTGGAGATGTAACTTTGTGTATTGTGTGGATAGTTTTCCACTGCAGTAAGAGTCATTATGACAAATGCTGACTGTGTGTTCCGACTGTTATCTGGAGCGTGGGGACGCACTCAGTGAAGAGATTTTGCTGTTGTGTAATCCTCTGATGATGATGATTATAAAGTCCTGTCACCTCCATTGTAGTCAGGTAGAAGCAGAAATTCTAGTGATGTATATTTTAAAGCCCCAGCAAATAAAACCAAAATGATGGATGCCATTACATGTAAGAGATTAACTTAATTTGGCTGTAATTTGGGTGAACTAACCCTTCCAAGCTCCCCTTTTTATTGTTCACCTCCTTGGTTTGTTTTGTGGACTGTACTGCCTGGACACATGCATCACTAAACTATAAAATCCTTATTTTAACCGCATTCACGAAAACAGTAGTGACTCAGCTCTCTCCCTTTGTCGAGTCTCTTCTCATGTGGCCAGAGTTGACCTAACAAGCCCTGTGGTCCAATTCTAAAATTGCAGCATCCACACAAAACACAGGAGCGCTTCTGAACACAACAGAGATGAAGTCCAAAACAAATAATAGTGTAAACTGAAAAATGAAAGGGGATGGAGAAATCATACAGTAACTCTTGCATTAGCTTATTTTATCATTTATTTGCAACCCTGGGACGTGTTCAGAGGACCCCTCATATTACACTCAAAGCTGTGCAATTTATCATCACCTGAAATGACCAAAAAATCTCTGAGCAAATATGTTCACCATCAGCACATTCTTTTGCATTATACATACAGAAAAAACGTTATACAGAAAAAAACTTTAGCGGGTCAAGGATTGTTTACTGAATTGATCGAATGCTAATCAGTCACTGACCTTTGCCTTCTAGAGTATTTGCATTATTTACGTCAGCAGCTGCAGTAAGACTTCCAGAACAACATATGTCTCCGAGAACTGTTCTCCCTCATCATAAGAATATATTGCTGTTGTTCTTGGTTTTTACGTCATGATATGCTAACTGGAAACACATCTCGGATGTTGACATCGGTGTCGTCGTGCCTTCTTTGTCTCTCAGTAACAGTTGAGCCAGCCGTAGTTGAGCAGCACGCGCACCACGCTCTTGTATGCCAGGTTGTACTCGGTCTGTCTGGGTCCAGATGAGAAATATAGATATCCTGTGGGAGGAGAGATTCATTATATATGCAATCATGGAGTATAGGTCCAGCCAATTAAAGGGACAGTTCACCCCGAAATCAATAAATATTTTTCCTCTTCCTTTTTTCCGGTGCTTTTTATCCATCTGGACTGTTCCCGTGTGAGTTGTCAGGTTTTGAAAATGTCTGTCGTAGAGATGTCTGCCTTCACAGGAATGTAATGGAACTATTGCATGACTGCTCCAAGCTTTTGGTGCTTCAAAAGTGTCAAAGGGGTGGGGGTGCTATTTATTTTTTGATTTTGGAGTGAACTGTCTCTTAGAGAGTCCAACAATATCATTAATATAGAGTCATGATTCCTGCCACCTAAATGAATGTACATTAAATAGTCACTCTCCTTTTCGCTCTGTTTTTGGTCTCCACCACCCCTTTTTTCGCTGCGTATTGCTCCACTGTGTTCACCAGTTACTAGCTAACAGTGTCCGTCTGCTGTTTAGTGTTAGACACAGGGCGCAGTTGGTTTATTGGAGCTATGTTTTTTTTTTAAACAGTACCCAGTTGCTGGAAACTAGGTTATACTAGGCCCGTAAAACCCAAAATACACTTCTAGACATATGGCAGGAATTCTCTGTGGGTTTGTAAATGTGAGACCTTTTCACATTACTTATAGTCATTCGAGCAATTTTTAAAGTTTGAGGAGTTAGTCAACCCTATAACCTCCTTAATGAATGACTGGGCCAAAGCCTGGCCGCCTTTCCCACCCTGCTTTTAGTCTTTAAAGTTGCAATAGGTATGAAATTTGCTTAAAAAAGATCAAGAAATAAATAAAATTACTGACAGAATATGAAGAAATAACAGTTTTGACGTAACGTCAGAGATGTCTATTTATTGCATTCCAGAGGTGTGTACTTAAATTAGCATGCTAACCAGCTAACCCTGGCCCATCCTGTCTTGTAATGCCATTCTAAGCTCCTAGTTAGGACCGCTGCTGTTCACTATTGCTGCCGTTAGCTAGTTAGCTCAGTTAGCAATGCAGCTAGCGTTTACTATATTTGTCTCATATTTGTTTGGAGTATGAATTCAAAAGATAACCACATCTTACATATTGCACCTTTAATGGTCATTATTTTCTCATCTAATTCTCAGCAAGAGAGCAGGTAGGTTCCTTTGATAGCTGTAAAAAAATTGATTGAAAATTGATTATGATGACAGTTTTCTGTCCTCGTAACTACGGGTGACTCTTGACTTGGGTTAAACGAGTAAAGTAAATAATGTCTCTCACCATAATTCTCAAAGGCGGCATCCACTTTGGAGCCTATGCCAGGGAAATCCCAAGAGATGAATCGTGGGTATCCGTTGTCCATTTGGTTTCTGAGGTCATCGTAGCTGCAAGAGAAAAAAATAGAAACTATCACAAAAGCTTTGTAGGTATGTAGTCGTACACATTAAATACCTCACTGATTCATATTTACATTTTATCTGCTCAAGAGTATGTGACTTAAAAACATACAGACTTGATAATGACCAACACTCACCTCCAGTACTGGTTATTCACAAAAATGAGTGTTTTTCCAGTACGTGGCACGTAGACAGCTGCATCTACCTTTCTGACTGAAGAAGGCAGACCGAGGGCCGTGAGGGACTTTGGATAGCCTGGCATTATTGTCTTTCCATAAGCTCTTATGCCCCAGTATTGATTACCTGCAGAGTATCAGTTAGAGGATATCACCTGTTTCATGGTATTCATTCAATTGAGTACTCATCCATAACCACAGCATTTGAAACTTACCTTCAAACAGGTGCACCAAATTTTTGCTTGGGACTTCATAGGCAGCATCGACATATTGGATTCGTGACCATTTCGTGTTCACTTTAATTAAACGGAGTCCTTGAATTGAACTCTTCCTCCAGTAGTATCTGGTTAAGATTTGAATTTAAAATGTCACAAGATTATTACATTACAATACAATATTTAACTATGCCACAACTGACCAAGATGATTATCGAATGTACCCATTTTTGAAGAAGTATAGATCTCCCCTGATGGAGGTGGCAGCGTCAAATACAAGACTGCGGCTGCACTGCTCATCCTTCGGGTTGGGACCAATGTTTGGATCGTCTGTTGGGTCCTCTGGCTCTGGTTCAGGCTCCGGTTGAGGAGGTGGTTTAGGTTTTGGTGTGGGCACTGGTTGGCGGCTGCCTGAAAGATGGATTAGCATGAATGATTGTCACCATAAATAACTTCAAGATGCACTTTTGTTAATGCTTGGGCCTTAAACTCATGTTTAAATCAGTCAGGGATATGAACCACATTAATATAAATTGGATCCAGTTTAATTGTCGTGGTTGAATGGAAGATGTCAGAAGCCAAATATGAAGTTAGGAAATTGAGCTTGGCTCTCGCCCTGCATATCTGGACGGATTTTTTAAACAGAAGAATGTCTCGCCATAATTGAATAATCCAACATTAACGTGACTCAGTACATGGAACGTGCTGTCCTCGCTCACCATAAAGGGCTTGAACCCCACGCCTGTCATCGTCTGGCAGCCTGTATCCATTCGTGTTGACGTATTGGTAAGTGGGGAACATTAGTGCTCGTCTGTCCCTGGAGTGATCCAGGCCCAGAGCGTGGCCAAACTCGTGGGCCGCCACGAGCAGAAGATTCACACCTCAACACAGCAATTACAATGAATCAGTCAGACATTTAAGTATATATTTTATCTGCAGTACATTTGCTTTATTGCGCAGGTGTTTATTTTCGGCAATGATCAAACTGTCTGTTCTGTAACAGAGGAAAAAAACGTATCATTAAACTATTGTGAAAATTGTGCTGAAAATGTAGACTGTAAAAGTAGGTGGGGGAACTCCTAATTTCAAGGCAACTGTGTTGAAATATAACTGTGGGCTTTATTTGATCCTCATGCAATGGACAACTAAACTTCTATAAAGGGAGCTGTATAGATTATATTGTTTTTCTCCCCAGTGGACAGAGTAGAGTATATTTACCTCTTCGGGTGAGAGTCCAGGTTTCATCATCATCAAAGTGCGTGTCCCCTCCCTGATTCTCACCAGGAGAGTTAGCATGAGCCAAAACACCACCCGCCCCATCAAAAGGGTAAAAGTCCCCGTGATCTACAATGGGATAAAGAAGATAATGTAATCTGTAGAGTCTATCAGCTGGGGACAGTGACAGGAACAAAGGAAGAAGACAAAGGGTATTTTTTTTATCCAGGCTGTGTTTAAAAAGCTCTTGTTTAATCAAGACTCACATCCACCCTTGAAGAGGATCATGATGTCCGCAGTGCCACTGCCGATCTGTTTGAAATCCAGTGGGATGACATCGCTGTAGAGCTGGAAGGCCTGAGCAATGGTTGCATCCACCTGACTCCGGCTCAGATCTGGAGTGTACTGAGTGATCCTGTTGAATCATATATCATCATGACTATCACATTTCTGTTTGTACTGTAAAAATGCAATCATGTGACCCGGCGTAACTTCCAGCTACCTGTATGTGACCAGCCTTTTCCTCCACCTGGGCTTCCCGTGGAAGTGTCCGTATCGGCTGATGTCTGACACGCCACAGCGAGGCGCCTTCATCACCTCAACAGTCTCGTTATTCAAGACACCCGTCACCTTGTGGTCAGATGATGACATGAGATTTTTTTTTAAAG
Organism: Diplodus sargus; assembly: GCA_903131615.1. NCBI lineage: Eukaryota > Metazoa > Chordata > Actinopteri > Spariformes > Sparidae > Diplodus > Diplodus sargus. The sequence continues at coordinate 262,370 of CAEMYA010000018.1, read as the reverse complement.
TGGGGTTTGAAAAGTGTTAACATTTTGATGTATGTTATCCTTGGTCAGTGTTGAAGCCATCAGCGTTGATTACAAGAGGGCAAACATTAGTGAAATTCATTGTGAATACCTCCAGGCCAAAGAAAGACTGCATGGCCTGTAGGTCCTCGGTGAAGTTCGAGAGAGCGAGGCTTCGCGCTGAGGAGTTTGTCATCCCAACGTCAGAGTAGAAGTCAGAAAGGTATGCCTAATGGCAGCACAAGAGAGATGATTTTAATGCAAATGATTCACATTTTATCAAATCTATGACAGAGCTTAATTCCAAGAAGTTCAAGACTAATTTTGCAGCCCGTTCCACCTCTGACATCTTTAGTTATCAGAGTGGCTTTAAACGCAACATGTTGTCACCTGGTTGATCCAGACGGGTCATTATTGCTAGTATTTCTGCAAACTATATGCTGCATTACCTGAGCCAGGTTTTCCTCCTCCGGTGAAACCACTGGAGCAGTGGTGGGTGCTGCACGACACACGGCTGAACATCCCAGCAGCAACAAAATCACAAAATCAGCCGCAGACATCCTCTTAAAATGTTGTCTTCTTTCCCTCCACTCTCCTCTTATAAACACAGGCACGGCAGCCTGATGAAAGCTGAATACGAGAACGCAGTGTCCCTTTTGCACATACAGTGAAAATGCACAGACAAGCACCCGTACCAGAGGGGGAAGGGGACTAAATAGTTGTTTTCGGCGCTCTCTTGTACTTTTTGATAACACTTGAACAGGGACCACAGTCCAGTTTGGTGGGTAAACATGAGCATGATGTGCAGTTAACTCACGTCACATGACTTTATACCAAACACTGAATTCCACTGACGGAGGGTGCAACTACCTACCACTGCCATGTGGGGACGCCAAAGTTGCCAAGTCTTTCTTCCTGGAATTTCAATGAGGCAGAGGCGCTTCAATTCATGTAACTTACTGAGTGGACAGAAACTGTTTATCTGCATCTACCTGCACTCTATCTGCATCTAAATCCCACATCTAAAAAGTGAATGTGCCATTAGTAATAATCTACTTGTGTAGCAAACATGACGAGGGCCATTTGCCTGCATATTGTGTTTGTTTGCTTCTTATTCTTATTCTTATGCTTCTTTTACTAAAGTTATATCTTGAATGCAGGGCTTTTGCTTGTAGTGGAACTGGTGTATTGTTGCTTTCACTGATTCTCAGTGTAATATGACTAGCGCACCTCAGCCTTGAAAAGCTAAAGATGAAACAACTGTGTTGTATACAAACATTTTCAGATTTATCAACCAAAATGGCATTTTATTGAGTTCAATTTATTAAGATACATCCTATTTTCAATTTTTTAGGCTCACAACATAGTCAGTTATGTTGACTGTGACATCCTGCACTGTACATGTGGGTTATAAAACAAAGTAAGATTAATTAAATGCACATTTTGATTGTACAGCTAAATACAAACGCTATTTAAAGAAATGGTACACAGTGCACTTGATATTCACATTATCCTCTGTACTTTATATCCTTGCACATCAGGGCTATTGTGCTCAGCAGGGCATCATTGAGGTAATTTACATACAGGCATACACATTTAGTTAATTCAAATATATATTATAACATGGTTATTATATCCGTCTAACAATAAGACCTTTCTTTTCTCATTATTTCTCATGACAGAGTTCTACAAAGCTTTATAAAGAACGTGTTCCAAGTGACTCGCTTGCCACTGCATCCACCGTATCAACATCCTAACCAGGAATTTGCTGAAATCACGTTCACCACCTTGTTTTTTCTGAAGTCATACTGGTAGGATTTTGGCCCGCTGAGGAGGAAGATGCTACCTGTCAACAGAGCATCATACAAAAAGATGTGTTACGTCCTCCTGTTGTTTCAAAGCAAATCAGATGAAATGCACACATGAAAGCCCAGCTGTAAACAGAAGAGTTATACTTGGGTAACGCATTGTTCTAAAATGGGCCAAATGGTGTTTCCAGTATAAAAGTGAGTCCGGTGCGGTAAACCCCAACCGTCTGCCACCTAAACCCGGTAAAAAGAGGAAATTACAACTTCTATTTCAGCTGTTCTCTATTTGTGTCCAGCTCCTTAGGTTCACATTATACAAAGTTCATGACCATAAACTGTGACAGTATTCCCTCTTTTTCTTTACCATGTAACTTGAAGGCAGCGTCCACCCTTTTCGGGACTCCGGGCCAGTCTGTCTGAATGAGTCTGGGGAAGCCTGGGTCCATCTTTTTGCTGCGCTCATCATACCTGAGAGTGGATCATTCAAAGAAACCAGTTTGAGTGGAATTGTCAGTAAAGAGCTGTCCTCATGTATAATGTTGTTCATCAGCTCTCTTAAAATGATTTTTCCAGATCACACTTAATTTGCTTCTTGGGTGCAGGGACGGTACATACTGATTTGCTTTGAACAGACAGTATATTTATATGATAATGTATTTATGGTTTACTATTTGTTTTCTTTCATGTCAAAATGTCAAAACAGAAAAACTATTTTAAAGGGACAGTTCACCCTCAAATCCAAAATACATATTTCTGCTCTTAGCTGTAAACCTATTTTACATCTAGATTGTTTCTGTGTGATTTGCCGATTTTTGGAGCTATCGGTCATAGAGACATCTTCCATTTTGCGAATATAATTGAACTACATGTTATGACGAGCAGTTTCGGGATCGTTGTCTTTTTACCAATTGACCGCGCTCGTGCTCGTGCTACCAATCAACCATGCTCGTGTGGCTGGTTGTTGGTCTGGTAGGGTAGCTTTGTAGCTAGCCTTGTCCATGGGCAGATGCAGTTGCTTGCTGTGTGGTGATACAGTTGGTGGGTGCAGTTCTGCAGAAAAAAAATTGTACCCTACAGGGAACTGCTCACAACGAGGCGTGCGCAACTGTATCTACCCATGGACGAGAGGCTAACTAAGCGAGCTCGTGCTACAGCTCATCCGAGGACACTGTTAATCTGTTTTTCATTCTGGGGCGAACTGTCCCTTTCAAATGTGAAACAAGTTGGCACCGAAAGAAGTTACCTGTAATAAAGCTCTCCTGTGAAGAAGACTGTTTTCCCATTTTCACTGACATGCACGGCAGCGTCAACCTGCCTGACTCTGGCGGGGAAGCCATACTCGTAGATGGAGCCCGCATGACTTTTCATCTTAAGCTGTTGAACCACCCAGTACTTATGACCTGGAAAAACACAGGCCGTGTCACTACATTTTTGGACACTGTGAAAAAACAAAAAACATACCACAAGCGCTGCCAAACTCAACGAGCCTCTTGCATGAACTGCAACACTTAAGTTGCACAAGGCTGTAATTTGGGTGCGACGTTGTGTTCCCCGGCTGGAAATTCAAGCCATGTCATGCTGACAAGGCCTAAGTGATGCTTTGCAGACTGCCCATTACTCTACCAGTGAATATGTACGCCACGCCTTTGGCAGGGATGTCATAAGCGGCATCAACAGGAGACCTGATGCTCGGTAAATATGTGCTCCTGAGGCTCTCTCTCAGGCGATTCCAGTACGTCGTCTGTGTTGTCCTCATCCACATGTGCCTGTAGGTTGACACAGTAAGCAGACTCAGTTGCGGCTCAAACACGCCGAAGCTCACTCGCAGTCGTTTAAAACATGCTGTACCTGTCCTTAAAGAAAACAATCTCATTTCCGATCATAGCTGCCGCATCGAAGGAAAAGTTGGGGTCACACTTTTTGGGGGCTGGTTGTGTTTCCACTTTTCCTGTAGGTTTTCCTAGGAAACATTGGAAGGTGCGTTTCATATAATGCACATAATGGTGCACTATTCTTCGGTCATTTTATATCAAATTCTTAAGTTCCTCACCGTACAGTGTTTGGATCCCGAGCACATCATCTTTGGATAGAGAGTACTGAGTACTGCTGCCATGCCTGTAGTTAGGGTACATGATGGCAGAGGGGTCTCTCGAGTGAGTCAAACCCAGCGAGTGGCCAAGCTCATGAGCCGCGACGGCGAACAGACTGTAACCTGGAACGCAGCAACAGAAGATGACCTGTTAGACCATTTGGCAGGTAGATTGCCTGAAACGTCCAGAAAAATGTGTCACTTTTGGCCCCACCCATCTGATGATGTCACAGGAGGGTTTTGAATCAGCTGACATGCAACACCTGGGGCGAGTTCAGTCTGAAAATGGTGTGGATGGGTTTGCTATGGTTTCTGGTTTGAGCAACATGTTTCCTGTGGTGTGCAACAGGGTTTCAGGTACGTTTACACTCATTTGGTTGGTGTTACCCAATCAGCTGCAACATGTGATTAAACCCCGCCACAAAAGGGAGAGTTTACAACAGATTACAGCATTTACAGTGCACCTCTGTTTCTGTCTAAATATACATACTACATTTTGCACCTGTGACACCAATTGGGGTGTTTTAAAGTGGTTTAAAGGAAACCTATTCTGCTTTTTAAAATTGTTGTCCTTACCTTCAGGGTTTTATATAAGTTTAAAGTGTCAAAGTTCAGACCAACAGAAGCTCCTCTCTCACACAGAAAACACTGCTCCTCAAATGCCTCATCAGGAGTCTCGCCTTTAATTCAGTGACTTTGTGACATCACACCACATCACAGAGTCACACATTTGCATGATTTATGGCTCATGGCAAGCGTTGCTGGGCCAGGCATGTGTGAGCTGACCAATCAGAGGAGACTGGGTAGCATAACAGTGCTTCAGTAAATGTACTATACAGTTAACTATGTTCACATTCTTTTCCTTTGTATGAAAAGATTGATACACTTCAACAAGCAGTGCAAGTGAAGTGATTGGACTGTTTAAAAAGCTGCACAATCTTTCTGTTTCCTAGCTGAGCCTGCTGACTCTATATTGTTCCTGCTCGCAAAATCGTAAACATGCTTTGAGTGACAAACCTTGCATCCCCGCCGTCCATGTTTCATCCTCATCAAAGTGCACGTCTCCTCCCAAGCCCTCCCCTGGCTGAAAGGCATGAGCCAGCACACCCCGGGGTCCGTCAAAGGGAAAGAAATCTCCATGGGCTGCAGCAGAAAAGACACTTCTTCACACAAAGAACCTATTTTACACTAATTACAAATCAGGAGTTCTGTGTTGAGCGTATCTTAAACATCATGTTAATTGTTCAGAAGTGTCAGATTTGTCAGTTTTACTTCTGCGAGCGAAGGAGAAGACTATATCAGCTTTCCCATGGTTGACTTTGTTGAACGTCAGCGGTGCTGCGTCACTCCACATCTTCAGGGCTGAACGGAATGACTTTTCCACATCCGCTCTCTTCATGTCTTGGGTGTATTTGGCAATCCTGCTCACATGGACACACAAACGCAACATAGTGTGAGCAGCGAGCTCCACAGCAGCAGCAACAGTGACATGTAAAATTAAATCTAAAGATAAAATAAACAATCCACATGATTTTGTTTAGATATATCTTATTACAATATGACAATAATAAGTCTCTGCGATACCATGAAACATCTCACATGTATGTGATGGTTGGGTTCCTCCATTTAGGCTTTCCTGGGTAAAAGCTGAAGTTTTCCACATCTGGAACACCACACCTGGGCTCTCTCATCACATCCAGGGTGTGATGGTCCAGACGACCCGTCTCTCTCAGACCAAAGAACTTCTGCATCTCTATGATCTTCTCTTCTACGGCTGACGTAGACCTGATACTTCTTCCCGACCCTCTGCCTCCGTCTCCAGGCTTCAGGTTGTAAAACTTCCTGAGGTAGCCCTGTTGTTAAGAGGAGTTCAGGTCGAGAGGCTCAGCTCTAGGTTTTCGACAAGCAGTCTAAAATGCATCTGCAGTTTTTTTATAAAAACAGCATTGTAATATGATGATGTGAGGTTAAAGCTGGTGTTTTTGCTTTCAGATGCACTTTTGTATTAGTTCTACAAATCCTTTACCCCTGAATCACCACGGCTGAATTGTGTTGCCCACCAGGGCAGATTTCTCTCTTTCAGTTCAACTCTTGAAGGACACAGATGAAGAGTCAGGATTATCCCTCATTGATCCGACTTATTAAATGAACAGTCTATCAACAGTGAAGTGGGATTTTAAAGGATTTTAAGATAATTGCGCAGTGGATTAATGAAAGGAGCAGCATTTAAGAGCAGGAGGGATGCCCCCATATTTTGTTTTTATGTCATGCCGGTAATGTTAAGGTTAATTCAGAGCAAGTGTATTTGCACCAGTTATTTTTTTTATTTTATTTTTATTTATTTTTTTGTATAAAAAGCTGCAACGATTAGTTTATACAGTACATTTTTAAGCAAACATGTCAAACATTTGCTGGTTCCAGCTTTTTTTTCTTTTTTTTTTGCTGCTTTTTTGTCATTTATGACATGATGTGAATAAAAAGGCTTTTGGGTTTTGGACTGTTGTTTGGACATAAGAAGCATTAAAAGACATCACTTTGGGTTGTAGAAAACTGTAATTTTTCACATCTTTTTTCTCATTTTATCGATTGAAGGATCAACTGATTAATTGTAAAAATTATCATAAATACTTATTGTTTCCTTGCAGCCCTGATTGCATATTCTTCTTGTCATGTGATACTTAAAGAATTAGCATTTTTTCAGATCCCAAAAATATATCTATTCATAAACTGTTATTTGTAATAAAGGTAAGAAACTGCCTGCATTATGTTGTAGATACCACTTCATAACTGAACCATTAAAATCAAATACCCACAATATTATTCGTTTTTTAATGAAAGGATATTACAAGCTTTATTTTACAGTCTTGAATAGGTTTACATTGAACAATAAAACAACTAATTGAACTTAACAATAAAAGCAACATTCACTGGCATGAAATTAATTATGTTTTGGCACAACATTTCGGAGGCGTTTTCATGTGTATCATATAATTTCCTACATAAAGACAGTCGTCCACCCACAAACCTGAGCCAGCTCCACATCCTCAGGCCTCGGCCACTGGTCCTGATCGATGGGAAGAGTCCTCACATATTCCACGAACATCAGAGAGCCCAGAACAGGTATCCACAGCCACAACAACTCCATGTTTAAATGCACATTTCCAGCAGGCTTCACATTTTTTATATGGGAGGATTCCCGGGGATGTTGGGTAATCACATGCCACAAAAGCACACGATCCTGGTAGTTACAGCCAGGTCTACCTGCTCCAATTTTCTTTGAGGTTTCGTGGTTTAAACCTCCCAATGAAATGTCTACACACTATGTCTACATACTTTCTGTCTGTAATGGTGAAATATGTGTTTGTGCGCTGTGTTTTGTAGAAACCAGAAGCCAAATGTGTTGTTCGTATAATTCTTCAGATCCTACTCAGTCAAGTCAGAACCTGCAGCCATTAAAGTCATCCACTATCACATCTGTAAATCAATTTTTCTGTGGAGTACAGAAAATCCACACCGATCATTAGGTTTAAGTTCTTTATTCTGACAAAATATGATAAATAAAACTCCACTTAGACGTGAAGGTGTACAGTGTTTATTTTTTTCTTCTTCTTCTCCTGGTTTAATTTAATCAAGGTTTACAGGTAATTTCCTTGTTGCACATTTGGAGATTTACAGTACTTCAACATCCCAGCCAGGAATTTGCCTTCTCAACCCCGACGACGTGTTTCTGGGTGTAGTTGAATTTGTAGACTTGCGATCCGACAAAGAAGTGGATGAAACCTGAGATGAGAAAAAAAGGAGCAAACAAGGCGAATCATATGTTTAGCATTTCATCGCATCGAGTTGTCTCCTATGTTTATGTTTTTGATGATGATGATGATGATGATGATGATGAGCATCTACCTGAACTTGAATATCCACTTCTACTCACAGCAGAAATGAGGGTATATCACATGAGAGGCGGGTGGTGTGTTAATTATATGGCCTTATATCATAGAGGGGAACCACACACTGCTCTCGGCTGATGTTGCATGTAAATTAACATTCCTGTGCTGCTAATAACAACACAACTTGCGAAAGCCCCCCTTAAGCTACAGACAAAAGTACTGCCTGCTGTCGACAAGATTGACTTCAGTATGATTTAAAGGGGCACTACGTAGTTTTAGAGAAGAAATTCAAACTCAGAATTTGAATATTTACCATATTACAGAGGTCATAATAAGCTCAGAATTGTTTTTTTTTATTTTATAAGTGAATAAACAAGCTTTTCTCTGAGTATAATAAGGTCCCCCAGAAAACAGTTTAAAGCTAGCAAGGTGGCCAAATACAGTATAAACATGTTCAGTCATGAAAACAAAGAGATTTAGTTTTATGGTTTGTTTAGGCATAAAAAGAATATACCAATGAACACTTCTCCTTGGAGTAAACAATAATCTGTGCCATTATACAGAACAGCGGGTAATAATAATCACTCTGGCTCACCGTCTTTATACAAAGCTGCATTTATTGTGGTGTTGATGCCGGGAAAGTCCTCGCCGATGTACTTCGGGTAACCGAAATCCATAACCCTTCGATTTTCATTGTAACTGAAAGAAAACATTGCATAAGCTATGTTTTTTCAGATGCCATGACTCGCGATCATCTGTCCTTCTTTCAAAGCTGAGAAAAAACATTTGTTTGTGGTTGCTACTGGTCCGGTCACGTCATCGGACCTCAGAGTCCCTACTGAGCCCTTTGCTCTCTGTGTGAGGTCCACATGACAAATGAAGTCCTTCAGTCAGATCTGAGTCAACTTAACGTGCAAGTTGCTCTCAACCAGTGCTTTGTGATTTGTCTCGGTTATGCCACTACACGTTCATTTAATCTAACATAATGTCAAAAAAGTAGTTCATTTAGACTAAAAACAGTGCAGCATAATTGTGTTTAATATGTAGTGCACATTCACTTAGCCCTAACCCTGAATTGTTTATGTTCAGTAATGCATGAAAAGGGACTCTGCAATTTCCTCTAATCAAAAGGGGAAAATATGTTTTTGATACAGTGCCAAACATGAGCATTCTGGTACTTGAGAGTGTTAAAATAACCTCAAAAGATTGAAAAGTGCTCTGTGTGTCTAAGGAGAAGAAGAAGAAACTAGTGCAATCTAATTTGAGTCACAAGTCTATAAAGGACTAGTTGTCTTAACTGATGTATAAGAACAGTGGGGATACTGTTTAACCGATTGGATTCATGTTGCCGTACCTCCAGTAAATATCGTGCATGAAGAAGAGGGTCCGCGCTGTTTTCACGACGTGCACTGCTGCATCAACGTCCTGGACCCAGGCTGGAAACCCAAAGTGACTGAGTGCTCGTGGCTTTCCCTTCACAAGAGAGCCTCTCACTGTCCAGAACATGGATTCTGTCGACACACAGTGAAATAAAAGGTCAAATTGCTGAATTATTGACAAATAGCTTTATTACTGATCAGTAGCCTTAAACTTCTTGGGTATGAGGCTGTATTTACACATAAGGGTCGTAAGGTAAGAAGAGATGTGGTGGTATCAAGGTAACCTATGCTGAGTACTGACTTATTGAAGACATTTACCGTGAATGAGATAAGCGGTGGATCTGCGAGGCACCCAGAAGGCAGCATCAATGCTGGTTTCAATCTTAGGCATGAAGTTGGTGATGGGACCCTCTTTGATGTCATATTGCTCATTGTGTTTGATCCAGAGATATCTGGTGAGCAAGAAAAAAAAGGAAAAAAAGTGAAAATATGAATTACCAGTAACTGTTGGATATAACTGATAATAAAATCAGATCTCTTAAAGGTCCAATGTGTACACCCTCCTCTTGCTAAAAAAGGGGAAAATGCAAAGGTATTGCAGTACAGAGCGCGTTGGTGTTGGTTTTGTCCATTATATGCTACTGTAAAATCATGGGCAGACTGCGTAGGAGAGGATCCACTGCCTTGATAGATTTAAAAGGGCAACACTTCTTTGTTTCAGCAGTAATGACAACATGGATATGATTATCATACTTCCTTTCTGTCCTACCTAAATCATCATCACTGGACCTTTAACGCAATCTGAAAGAGACTGTATTATAAATGAAAGTTAGATATGATTATAAAATGAAGACTATATCCACACCATGTGAATTCATGAACACTATTACATACCAAAAAGTAGACAATATTCAGTTTTTGTTGAATGGTAAATGCCAAAACACTTTTACATGGCAAACCATCAACTCCTACGATCAATCAACTGTATAAGACACAAATATTTAGTGATACAATATGTATGTCTGACTTTTGAAGTTGGAAAGTTGTGAATTCAAGGAGCAGCTCAACAAGAAATGAGAATTCAGTCTTTATCTACTCGGAAAAGTAGGATGAAGTTTCATAGTCAAGCTCATACAAGTGAGTGAAAATAGAAGTGTAAATAACATCTTTTAAAAGCTGGGGGGACGTGTTTTATGTTTTTTCTTCTGACTGTTAGTTTATATTTAAGTCCCCATCTACTTCAGTTGTTTACGAGAATGTTGTCATGCTTCGAAGCTCCAGAAACGTTTCATGGACTACAAACCTTCACCTGACTTTCCGTCGGCATGAGGGTGAGTCGACAGCGAGTCATGTTTCATTTTTGGTTGAGTTTTTCCCTTAATTCACAGCTGGATGGAAAACTGTTATAATAAATAAAAATGATGATGATAATTAATACTCATACCTTTCTTTGAAAAAGAAAGTGGCATCCCCAAGAGTGGAGATGGCGTCAAAAGTCAGGTCTGCGTCACATTTGTTCTGCATGAGCCGAGGCACCAGCGATCCCGACACCCAGGGGTTATACTGAGAGCCGTACCTCGCAAAGTAACCTGGACGACCTCTGACCGGACCTGACACACAACAGCACACACCGGAGGATCAGGTGCCGCTTAAACCAAAAACTGTACTGTTCTCCAACTATTAATCATTTCAAGTAGACATGAATTTACTGTAAAGTGCGTTGATATTCGCTACGTCTTCTCTTGATAGTATGTTGGCTGGAAGGGAGGATTTGTAGGTCGGATACATCAGGGACTCTGGGTTTGTGGAGTGCTTCAGGCCCAAAGCGTGCCCGAATTCATGTGCAGCCACAATGAACAGATTGAACCCTGCAACAGGACGGAGAGAATTCGTCCAAATAAATGATAGTCTTATATGTGTATCTTTTGACTTCATTCCTCTTTCAATCCAGCACCTGTTTCTCCTGCTGTCCAGTGCTCGTCATCGTCAAAGTGCGTGTCCCCTCCGACGCCCAAACCTGGACCGAAAGCATGAGCCAGTGTGCCTCTGGGGCCATCGAACGGATACATGTCTCCGTGTTCTTCATGACACAATCCCGGCCAAACATGAAAGACAAACCGCAGAGAGAACAATTTTGTTTCATGCCAGAAGAAAATTACAGGCCTCTGTTCACCTCCCCATAATGAGTCTGTCGAGATCAGCAGCCAGTGTTGTGATGACACTGTCCTGTTAAATGGCTACTGAATCAGATTGTGTTTCACATTATACACCGTGTATCAGCGAAAGGTGTTTTCACTCTGTGAGCATGACTCAAGCTGTGCAGTCCACATGTTAACATCGTCCATCCCTGTCCTGCGTGAAGCAAAAAGACAGACTCACGATTGGTCAGGAACTCCACCATGATGTCAGCGCTGCGGGTGTGTGACCTGACAAATGTCAGACCGCTGGCTCGGGCCCAAACGCTGAAGGCTGAGTCAACCAGAGAGTCCACGGTGTAGCGGGGTAAATCTCGGGTGTACCTGCCAATGCTGCAACAAGCATGTCATGTTATTGATTAAAGATCAAGACACAGGACACCCTCAATGCAAGTGTAAATCTCATCCCTGCGGGGGAACCTATTGAAACTGATACATCAGAGAAAAAAGTAGATGTCCACAGCCCAACGATGACAAATCATGTACCAGATGGTTAAACAGCCTTTTTGAACCGCTCTCTACATTGTAAAAACAATGGCAGCAGCTGCCTCTCATATGTTATCTTTAATTATACATTCGTTCCACATCTAACCCAGCAGGCATGCCTCGAGCAGAGCTCGCAGTGAACTGCATGAGGACATTTCAGACGGTGTTACATAAGTTCAGGCATGTATGGTGAATTTGGCACTGTCACAAGCCCACAATAACTCTCAGAGGCAGGAATCCCAAACCCAAATGCTCTGTTAACCATAATGATTTGTGACGGTTGCTATTCCGTCTCACTGCCAAAGGTTTTATTGCCCCGCTGGCTCAAAATGTTTCCCACGTACTGCCGGGGTTTGCAGTTTCGGGACAACCAGACTGGTCTGTATTTTGAAATCTCAGTCTCGGTCAGACATGCCTATATCTGTCATATACAGACTGTAATTCCACTCCATTAAAAAGTGAAAACACTGATCATTAAACGCCATTAAAGACCGCATAAATACCTGTAGGTGATGACATTCTTGTTCCATCGTGTCCCCTGGATGAGGCTGAGCTCCTCCACATCTGGAACGCCACACCGAGGGGTGCTCATCACCTCCAGGGTGTCCGAGTCCAGAGCACCTGTTGCGTTGAGCCCAAAGAATATCTGCATGTCCTTCACCTTGGAGGTGAAGATGGGCGAGCTCCTCTTTATGCGCCCCATAGGCTCTTTTTGCAGGTTGTAGTATTGTTGAAGGTACTCCTAGGAGTAGATTCAAAAAGCAGGATCAGATCGCGTTGCACCGAAGAGCCGGGTAAATGAACCGGTCCTGCACTGTTCCATCAATGCCAAGGACGAGCTCCTTTTTTTGCCGCATGCATGACAGTAGTGTCCATCTTATTTTGTAGCATCCATCCAATTGCGCATTATCTTGAATCATGACCTACACAGAAACTTACTGATCTACCCCAACAGATGATCAGATTTACAGCATCGACTCTCAGTGACACCTTCTCTCATGACAGCTAAAATCCTTCACAATCAGCCGGATTAAAAACTTTCCAAGCATTCAGTCCCCATGCAGACTGTCTTTCCAAACCATTCCCTCTGAAATAAAACGAGAACACCTCCATGAAGGGACGTTAGGGAGAGAGAGAAAAATGACGACGCTGAAAGAGTCTGCTAAAGCATGCAATATAGCAGCGACTCGGACTCCGAGGGCAGTGCAGTGACTTACCTCCGCCCCCCACCCACACAAAAACAAAAGTGAATAAAAACATAGTGACAAATTCTCAACACGGGCGAGACCGGATCCTTGCAGTAACCCTCAAGAGAAACACTTCTAACCCGTCACATTTATGGCATCGTACAGAAGATAAAAAGTCACATGCAGTCCAGTCTCCAACAATTTGTAATGCAGATCATGCAATTATGCACTTACAGTGGCCAGCTTCAAGTCAACCTGTGGTTCTGTGGAAGGAGAGATCTCTCCCACCGGCATAAATGTGGGCGCCGTAAAACACGGTCCGGGCATAAGCAAGACCAAGACGCAGCAGGAGAGCAGCATGACATGCATTTCACAGACGTAACACTACATGAACTGCAGTGGCCTAGTTTAAAAACACCTGGAGATGGAAGTTCTGGTTAATGAGAAAGCCTTTTAAATGGTTATTGTGACTCATACCGCTTGCAGATCCAAAGGGAAGCCTCAGACAGTACTATGGAATTAGGGAGGGGTTTGGAGAGAGCCAAGGACAGCAAAAGAGAAAAGATAGAAATGACATTTCAACATTTTTTTTCGTCACGTGACATGTTTGCTCCAATGGCGATTTAAACGGACGCAGTGTATGGTTTCAATTTCAACATTTTATTCAAATGCAAATGCAAATTTAGGGCTGGAATGGATTACCTCAGTGAGGATGAGAGTGATGTGAATTAGACAAAGATGCAAACTTTTCACTGGGAGTTTAAAAGCACAATGTGAAACTGAAATATGAGGCAACATGTAGCATTGAAAGAGAACATTTTTCTGCAAGATTTGCCCAATAAACATGTTGGTCAAAACCCTCTGATATTGAGTCAACGATTCCCTCAGCAGAGCTCCAGTGAAGGAACCTCAAGATTGATGTAACACAATGAGCTGGGTGGCACTGCTCAGTCCCACGCATTCTGCAAGGGCTCCCGAAATAACCCCATCAAAGACCATTCTGGTACCGTTATAGCAGTAGATGCATGTAAGACCTTTCAATGACAGAGTTCGCTGAAAGGGGGCTGAAATTGCAGGGGTGGATTTAAGGCCTTCGAAAAAGAAAATGGCCGCCAGCCAGGCCGCCTAGACTGGCAAGGGTGGTGCCGCGGTAAATTCAGGCTACAATTACGGTTGATTGGTCATTGTGGAGGTTTATGGGACCAACAGCATTCCTCTGCGGGGCAACATGAGCGAAGTTTTCCAGAGGGCGCCTCGATCTTTTGCAAGAGGACTTGCAAAATTTGTGTCGCTATGGTTTTATGGTCAAAATACAGACGAGGTAATGAAGTCATTTTAGGCAGAGGTGATGACTGAGAGTGGAGTTTGGAGCTGCAAGGTTACAAGCTTGGGAGAGACCGCCGGGGTAATTAGAATGGTAGAAACAACTTTGTTTTGCCCCAAACATACACTTTCAGACTGAATAGGTGCCAGAGATGTTGCAGCAAGAAGCTGAGATGACAAATATATTTCCTGAAAAGCATCTTTTGTAAATGTGTAATAATAAGGATTGAGAGTGGCACTTTGGTGAGGTGGTTAGCACATTTGCTTCAGAAGAAGAAGCTTTTCTGAGTTTGCAGGTTTTCCTCACGTCCGCATGGGTTTTCTCCAGGTACGCCTGTTTCCTTCCACAGTCTAAAGAAACGCAGGTTAATTGATCATTCTAAATGAGCTTGTAGTTGTGAACATGAGTGCGAATGGTTGTTCTCTGTGTCTGCCCTGAGATGAGTCAGTGACCTGTCCAGGTGTACCTCTCGCCCAGTCTCAGCACAGATTGTCTCCAGCCTCCCACGACCCAAGAAAGGATAAGCAGTCACAGATGACAGATGAATGAACGATAACGGTATCTAAGCTTTTCTACTTCAAGACACTGTATATCATCAAATGACTAAAACTAGAACTGAGAGAATTACGTGACAAAGCTTTCAACGCAATGACAAGTGACTTTATTAATAATGCAGGTATTTGTTAAACAATACTTAAACTTGTCCCTTCCTTTTATGGCTCTTGCTTTATCACTCAGGAGCAGTCGAACCTGACTCCCATCAAACCTGAACATTCATTATTTCATGTTGCGTCGAGTTTCCCCACCACACAGTATCAACACTGAGTTCTTGATGTGAGTCTTTAAAAACATGTCACCCCACTGTCTACAGTTCAAATATGCAACATGAATGCAGTTTTGTCTTAAAATGGCACCATCAGATGCACTGTGTGAAACAGACACTGAAACAAATGATGGTGCCTTTAAAGCCACAATGTGTAGACTTTGAGTCTGGCTTTGGCTCCCCCTGGTGGTACTATCGGAAAAAGTAACTGCGACAGATTGCACTGCGCCTCGGGACTCCGCTCCTACACATCCAAACTGAAATGAGTTGGTGAAATCAACACTGTGAAACTGAAATAATCTCAACTAGGATTTTCTCACGTTTTCTACAAGAGGAACGTATGACAATAAACTGAAAGAATCCATCATCATATATTATTCACAGTGACTTTAAAGTCCTTTGTATAGGATAATATTGTGGATGTAGCACTTTCACAGCAGTAACATGACTACACACTCAGTGATGACCACATGATATTGTTTGGTTCCTCTAAGAGCTTTCACAATCTGTAGCCAGAGGCCAAGTGAGCCAGACAGGTCATGTAAGACGCAACTCATTGCACAGTCTGGGGCACTCTGCACAATCAGTCCAGCCCATATTGTGTTCAAAAAGCTAAATGTTTGCCATCAATATAAAATATTCCAAAAGCCACATAACATACAAAAATAATAAATTACTTAGTTAAATTAGTGCTGATATTTACGGTTGAAATGTGTTTTTACAGGCTCTTTTTCCATGATGGACAGCAAAATGTTTGTGCTCTATCTATTTCAATTTAACCTCTGTTGACCTTTAACACTCCATGAGGTTGGTGGTATCATCTGGGGCGTGATAAGCGACGCACAGAGGACCAGAGGGGCAAGAGCCGTCAGGCTGCTGCTCCAGTCTCTGCTGCCCTCCGCTGGTGTCTCTCCAGTACATGTAGTTTCCACATTTTGCTGAATAAGCCTGACCTTAAACCGCAGCAGTCACTGCGGTTTGAATCCTCGCTGTCGCTCAGTAATTGGAGATGCTCAGCATTTTAAATTAAGCCCTTTTTATGTATTTTATTGTGAGCTGGCAATGTGTGAAGATGAAATTACAGCTTCAATGGAGTACTGTATGATTTCTCAGTCTGCTGTGTAATCTAAATCAGCTCTTTACTGAGGGCTGCAGCTGGTTCATATTGTGGCTCACTGAGTTGTCATTATATTACATTACATTCATCTGGCAGATGCTTTTGTCCAAACAGATTTATGCTACAAGGTAATGCAGCATCATGCTGCTGCATTTCCCCAGTCTGTTGCCAATAAATGTGTCATGCAGAAGATCAGGCTTTGGTGTGTTGTTTAAAGGTCTGTGATTGTGATAACAATGTTTAAGATTGGATGCCACTTGCAACCTGGAACACAGCAGCGTAACATTATCCCAGCATTCAAACTCCCCCCGACTGTAACATCAGCATAAAATGGCCACCGTGTGAATACAGTCTATTGTTAGACACACAGCAGTCTCAAAATCCAAACACCCGGCTTTTTTTATGAGGGCAGAAGATGGTGCTGGAGTTCATTTTCTGACTCATTTGAACGTAACTCTTGCAGGTGCATGAGCTGAACATGCTCCCTAATTGTGAAAAGCAACACAACACATCCATATCCTGCTAACAACGCTTCTCGTGGAGGACTTCTATTGTGGTGCTTGTGTGATGCAGCTGCAGGCACACATTACACATTGAGTTAGTCACAACATCTGTACACTCAGCAAAAAAAATGTAACTGTCAGATTTCACCAGGATTTCATGATGATTTTGGAGGTGGATCAGAGGGAGAAAAGTGTAACTACGGCTCCACAAATCCAGGTGTTTTTTTGTTTGTGTTTTACTCTACAGGACATCCACATATAAATCCAACTCTAAAGTCTGATACATTTAGGCACAGCTGAATAAATGTACAGGCTCTCACTCAGACCATGGCCATCCACATATTCAGTAAACTCACTGACTGAAAGCAACAGATGCAGTTTGTGTCTTATCTGCCAGAGAACTTTAAGGCAAATGATTCATTAAGCAGTGGGTATTGAAATACTGTCAAAACTTCTAAAAAAAATTATGATTTAAAATGTGAACTGTGAAATGTTATGTTGCTGAAATGTTTCAAGATATTTTAAAACATTTTGGGGGTCAGAATTTCAAATACAACAATTAATTACTGATTTACTTGATGAAACGCTGGACACATCAGAGTGAAACTCAAATCATCATCTTGCGTGACACACTACAGCGTACTGTAGTTCCAGGAAAGAATAGTCCTCTCCTTTCCTGGGCCTGTTTATCACAGTGGGCCTGTCCTTTTGGAGCACCTCCTGCTTCAGCTTTCCTCTACCACAGCAGGGTGGTTGATTTATCACACTAGGGATGGGCGATACCACTGAATTTAGTGAAAATCTGATACCAAGCAATATGAGGGCCGGGATCATAAATATCTATACCAGTAACAATATTTTAAATTGAGTGTGCTATTAGTAGGCTATTCACAATCATTTACAATCTGAACTAAATAGGTCATCACTGTGGGCATCCACAAAACAACAGCAGCACTGCAAACATGAGAGAACTATGAATATTCCCAGGATGTGATCTAACATGTGAGGGATCCAATTATTTTTTCTGTGTCCTATTGATGCTATGGTCAAACCAAAACTTCATATTAGTGGTGTGGTGACTTTGGGCATAATATACCCTCCCCTCTGTCACACCACCTCATCCCTGATCATCCTTTTTGCCAGTTCCATGCCAAAATATAATGAAGAAACTGTATAACAGTGACATTCGACGAGTGAGTTTCACTGACATGATGAGTGTCATTCCGGTTGCAAAACCAGTAAAGTAATCCAACACACCAATTCAGAGTGCATGTTCGTAATGTAGGTTTTTCCAAACCACGGATTTATGTTGTGACAACGCTGTCCTTATGGTCTGGTTAGATTTAGGTACAAAAACCCCTTAAATAGGGTTTTGGAAAAGATCATGTTTTGACTATAAATATCTGGTTTGGTCAACACAAAGCATTCTGGACATGTCATGGTGTCTCAGTAAAACCACTCTGTTCTGTCACCGCAAATACAGCTAGAAATTGTCCTAAGGTGTCCTTAAAGTATCCAGTGGTGTGGCGCTTACAAATGTTGAAATAGAGTCTCCAACTGTGGTCAGTGGCTTGGAAGCCAAGCGGACTTGTACCTTCCACCTCCAGCCAGCTAAATTCCAAGCACTGAAATAACAAAAAATGCAATCATAAAACCTAAGAGGCTTTGGATCGATCATTACCAAAGTGTTGATTTATCCTCAAGAGAAGCAAAAAGAGTCTGAACAGGGAGTCATGTGATCAAAGTCTGCCACTGACCTGAAGCCCAGTGACTTCTTTGTTGTGTCAGAGACAGGTTGATGCAGGATGGTGAGTGACCAGATGAAGTAGTGACTCTCATTTAATGTTCCGTTTGTCATAGTTCTCTGTTTTCAAGCAGCAGCTCATGATGTCCATCACGGGACTTGTCTCTTCGTATGACAGGATGTTAGAGGATGTTACTGAGCCTGAAATGTACAAAATCACTCAGTGTTGGAGAGGATAAAAAACACTTTCCTCCATCTCCGTTATCGGGCAATAATTAAAGCTTTTACTCCACAAGTGGTGACAATCGGCATCTGACAAAAGACGTTTCTGCTGTGGGATGAGGATTTCAGCGTTGTGGGACGGCTAACGTGGCTGAAGACTTATTGTTCCTCTGAGACAAGACAGAGCGTCTCTTATTGGGAAAAACAATGACAAACAAGCTGACAATGTTGACTACAACAACACCTGAAATTATTTTCTTATCTCTGCAACAGGGATATCATTGCGTGTTCCATACAGTGTGCCATTTGTGTGCGTTATAGGTCCTCAGACCCGCCGCCACAATATAGGTCACAGGGCCCCATTTCTTTCACAACTCTGTACAGTAACTATCTTTGATTGCCACCGGAGGCTCACAACATAAATCGGGAGTCTGTGCGCTTCGATATTTTTGTGTGTGTTTAGTGTGTATGCCAGTGACGCTTTAAAATAACAGCAAAAATCCCCCTTTGCCGCCAACTTCCCCTGGAATGAGTCAGGAGCACTCTGTTAGCCGCCGTCTCAACAGTGATGTTACTCCAAAAATATTTGTCTACACATACACATACACATCACACATGATATCACTAAGGGGATGCAGACGAACACTACTTTTATTCTGTGATCTGCGTATTTAGTCTCCTAATATAATGATTACCATACTTTGTATCTTTTTTTTGAAAAAGAAATGTATTAAAAGCATCAGAATTTAACTTGAAGTCTCACAAGGCACTGCCACTACAACTACTGCTCCAGCTGGGACGCCAGCTGCTTTTAATCTGTATGTGTATGAGGTTTAGTTTGCTCTGACAGCGCAGTGGCCTGACTGCAAGACTTGACGTACTGTCTCATACTTAGAAAAACATTGTCATTAAAGGACATTTCCCAAAAGTATGTTGACAATGACGGGGATTGTTGGACATCTCCTGATGGCTGCCAGTCCAGCACTTTAAGCTGTGCAGAATTCTTTGAATGCCGGATTCACTCATAAAGTTTAGTTGTTTTTTTCTATCCAGAAGTGAATAAATCACATGGTAAACACTGCCATTTTTTGAATGAGTGAGAGAATCAAATGAATTGATTTAAAAAAGTGTAAACTCTTACAAACGTTTGAATTCTTGTGGTCTTCGCTCCGATGTAGAGATAAAGGAATTCCATTGTTGTGGCAGGAGGAAATAATTACATGCCTCTGTTGTCTCGCACTGACAGTGGAAGCAGTAAAAAGCAGCGTGTTGCTACCTGCCCTGACTCCAGAGGCCTACCAGATACTTTTACAGGTTTATTTTTCCATCGTCACATCCTGAGTCCTGGTACAACAATGCTTTTATTGTCTGTCATAGCCAGAAGTTTAAATCAGAGCTTTTTTCTTTGAAAATAACGTCAAATAATTTCTATCACTTTCTGTGAGAAGCGTTGTTGTTGTTGTAAACCATAAAAAAACAATCTCCTTCAACCTTGCATATGAGACCTAAACCCTCCCAGTCTAAGCAGTCTACAGCCATGCTAGCAGCTTTAGAGGCTTTACTGAAGCACAGCAGTAGGTCAAGATGTGCTAATATCATCATGCTAATGTGCTTACAAAGGAACTGATAACCTGCTGACGTTCAGGAGGTATTATGCTCCTCATGCTCACCATCTTAGTTGAGCAAGTTAGCATGCTTACTTGTTAGCTAGCAGTAAACACAACGTACAGCTGAGGTTGATGGGAATGTCCTCGATATTTCAACTTCTTGGTTGTTATAAAAGCATTGGACAAAGGCACAGGTCAGAGGTTTTTCCCAGGGTGAGTGAAGACTTTCCCCTGCCGTTGGCGCCAAATCAAAAGTTAAGGGATCAACAGAGTGTTGAATGTTGCAACTTTACATTTGTTTAGGTGGACATTTATATTTCTCTCTTGCCACAATGCTGTGCTCAAGCTCTGGTTAGATTTAGGCACAAAAAACACTTTGATAGGAAGAGGAAAACAACATGGTTTTGCTTAAAATGTCTCTTTTGGTTGCCACAAACACAGCTGGAGATGGTCCGACTTCCTGTGAAAAATATACGGCATGTTTTGTACATATGTCAATATGGTACATAGCCTATGCCACATACAAATTAGTTTGAAGAAAAAGTAAGTGTTGTGGCATTGTTTTCTTTGTGTTTCTATGTATGTAAACTGTGCTGTAAAAAGCAATTACTCAGCATGTAATATTTAATTGTGTTTGTAGTGCGTCACCAGGGTTTCTACACTGTGATCAGAACTTTTACAGAAAACAGATCCCCATAATTGACAACACCGGGGTCATTTACGCATTAGATTAGTCATCGATGCTCTGTGTAATCCTGCTGACTCTGAATCACACACTACTGTAAGGAGCAATGTCGGGGAAACACCTAAATTAGAAAGAGCTGTTCAATTACGAAACACATGCAGGACATGTGTTTGAATGGGTTCAATGTCAGTATGAGAGTGCTCACTTTACATTGAATAAAGTCGTAACTCTACATGTTTCAAGTTTAAATGTCAATGCTTCATCATTTATTTACTTATCTATTTGTATTTATTTATTAAATTTGACGTGTGTTCGTCAGTCACATATTCCTAGACGTCTTCGACTAAAAATAACATGACGCAGACTATCATGAGACCAGCTGCAGCATGAAA
This sequence comes from Diplodus sargus, assembly GCA_903131615.1. Taxonomy (NCBI): domain Eukaryota; kingdom Metazoa; phylum Chordata; class Actinopteri; order Spariformes; family Sparidae; genus Diplodus; species Diplodus sargus. The sequence continues at coordinate 240,925 of CAEMYA010000018.1, read as the reverse complement.
GAATTCCTGAAATTCCCTACTTTTTATAGTAGCGCATTTACTTTTTTTCCCCAACTAGTACAAGATACAGATAATAGGTAATAACTTGTGCTGTGACATCCTTATTCGAGGGAAACCCAGAGTACCCTCTCCCAAAAGGTCATCACCTCTAAATCTGCTGACAAGCAAAAGATAAGACATGTTGGTTTTATCTTGGTTGGTTTTAAAGGAAGAAAAGTGCCTCAAAAGCATTTTTCGGGGGAATCTATCGGCAGACTCCTTAAGTCATGGCGATTATGGGAAATGGGATATGTTTTATCGCAGCACTTTAGGTGGGTTCAAAGGAGTGCACCCAAACCACAGTCACTGTACAAGCACATTCCCAACAGACAGAGGAGGAAGTGGCGAGGTGCTTTTACATGATTCACTTGGGACCTTTGAAAAAAAAAAAAAAAAA
>CAEMYA010000018.1:215000-227579 GCA_903131615.1 Diplodus sargus | reverse complement strand
AAAAAAAAAAAAAGAACCCACAAACATCTGGAAGTGTTTTCTGCAATGGGGTCAAGCCAGAGAGGGCTCTCCGGCAGCCTCCTGCCCACTTGAAGAGAATAGTCGCATTCACACATAAAACCTTAAAGAAACTCAAACACAACTGGAGGGAATTTGGCCTGTTCAAAGACTCACCGAAGGTCCTCTGTATTCTCAAGCACGTACCACCATGATGCAATCTGTGAAAAAAACCCTTTTGGTTTAGTCAGCCTTACTTTGGCTGTTTCTGGGTGTCTCGGAGTTTAAAGGATGTGTCACAGGAAGGAGGACACATTCGGAGTGTTTTCTCCGTCTCGCAGGACAAACACTCACTGCCAGACACCACACAGGAGATCTGTAAGCTGCCGTGACTGAAACCCTTCTTTCTCTCCCTCTTCCTCCTTTCTCCACTCGTCTCCTTCCCTGCCACCTCCTTGGCGGGTTACCAGCCCAGTGTAGCGTGGTATTCTGCCAAACCCAGGCGTTTCTGCCCACTTTACTGTGTTTTTTAAGGAGCGTTCAAAACCACAAGTGCCCCTATGACAGCGTCTATGTATCCAGACACTTTCAAGTATATACAGCGACAACAACAACAAAAAAGCCCTACACAAAAAACATTCTACTGAGCTGTAAAAAGGGAAAAAAAGAAGCTGTTGCGAGTGTTAAACTTTGACAACTAAGCGCTCCTCTTGTCCTGTAGAGGGACACACCCCGCTATGAGTCAGTCCTGCGCATACAAACGCATCACGCTTTGCTTTGAAAAACAGGATCTCATGCAAACTGTTAAATACAGCGTTGACCCAGACACGTTCTGTCATTGTTTGTGGTTTTCGTTTTAATGTGTGTTTACCCTCCTTCGCTGACACACCTAACAATTGTTTGTCATTTCTGACATCAAACAGCCAAGCGCAACTGTGCGAATAGTCATTTTTATTACACATATGATTCATACACAGTATATATAAAGTTATATACAATATAGTTACATACACACACGTACAAACTTCTACACCGAGACCGGGCTAATTTGACTTTCCATTGACCCAAGTGAAAAGGTGGATTTCTTTTGAAAATTTCCGAACCAAGACACTGAAGGCCATGAGCTTTTTACACATTGCTGACATTCAAAAACCCTAACATGCAGTCTCGAGGCCGATCGTCCCCTTAGGTCCACGGAAATACCACAGGAATGCCAAGGTAAGGCTACACAAGACAGCACAGTGCAGCGTGCCGTTCAGTCGTCGACATCAACATGCTGGCATCGCTTCTTCACCTGTGAAAGTTGCCATACTTCATTGGTCAAAGTCTGTGTTAAAAAAAACAGAAAACAGCGGTCTTGCTCAACTGGAGATTGATTTGACAGCAGGTCAAAAGAAAGTCCCGGGTCAACGTGGTCACATGTTTGTTTACTCCTGTTGTGTAAAAACAAACAAAACACAAATCACTGAGTGAGATGTCAAAGGCTGTTTGAACCTAATTTAGCAAAGGCTGTGCACCGAACCTCGTCTCATTATGAGGATTCATCTTTTCCGGACACAATGGACGAGTTATCAGACTCGGGCTTGTATTCATGGAGACTAATTCAAGTAATGAAATGGTCGTTTTGTTGGTGTAACAAGAAAGGATCTTCACACTCGTCTAGGTTTAGTTACAGTGTGTTGAACAAGACTTTACTGGAAGTTTCCCAACCAGACCGCGCTCAATAAAAGAATCCTAGTCCTTGGATTGTACAGTTTCACATTTTTGGGAAGGACACCATTAGCCTTCTCACTGAGAGTTAGATTAGAACACTGACACCACTAGTTTAGCAGGGAACAAAGACAGGAAACAGGTGGAAACAGCGAGCATGGCTCTGTCTAAAACAAAAATAATCCATGTTATTAACAGATGATATCTAATTTCTGTATACACAGAAAGCTCCAAATGTAAAAACAGCAGCTTGTGTTTGTTTGGGGGATCTTCGCTGGTTGCTTTGAGACCTCATGGTGAGGACAACAAGACTCCAGGAAGTCTCTGAACTGGCCATGAAACTGAAACTCCAACTCCAACTCCGACCACTGTTAATTTTGTTTTTTTTACTTTGCTGTTCAATGGCTTAAACAAACAAGACATATCACGTTAATTACTGAGCTTTAATGCTGATAGGTGGGTTGGTACTGTTGGACAGTATAAGGCCAGCTCTCTCCACCTATTTCCAGTCTTTGTGCTAAGCTATGCCAGCTTGAAAGCTATCAATCTTCAGATCTAACTCACCTCTAGAAAGTGAATATGTGCATTTCCCAAAACTCTCCCTTTAACCGTTCCAATAAAGCATCACATTCAAAGTCAAATGAAAAAATTTGTAGTGGTCAACAGTCGTAAAATATTCTTCAGTCTGGATATTATGAGCGATGCATTGCTGGTTTTATGTTAGGCTGGGTGAGATTTCGGCCATGTGTACGTGCATCGTTAAAAAAAATATACCATGACTGGGAAAAAGTGCAAATAACTCTTATTATGGTCCCACTTTAAATGACGTACATGATGTAAAAACATTGTTTAAAGTTTTGGTTTGATGAAAGGCTCTCTACCAATTTAGCATACATGTGAAGAGAAATAGTTCTGTGCTATCAAAGATAACATTTTGTCTTTGCGTTTCAAAGAAGGTACACAAGTTCATGAAGGCTACATTAAATCTTTAAGACATATTCCAGTTTCGCCTCAGAACAGAGGCAATTAAGTAGGAGTATCACAAAAAAATGTTTTGCATATCAAAGACGATAAGGCACGGCTCTGGCATCAAGATTGTGAGGGCTGGATGATATTCTCTATCAGAACTAGATTGTACAATGCGCTGTTGGACCACATCGGAAAGTGTTATCGTTGTTATGTATGACTACAAAAGAAGGCGAAGTAAAAAAAAAAGCCAGCCATCATGGGTTGCAGTATTGTTTAAAAACGGGGATGATAGAGAACATCTTCACTTGGTGTTGAACTCGGTTATACATATGAAATGTCAGAGAAATAGTTGGGTCAAGGGATGAAGTCGGTGTGAATGTCAGATCCTCAGTTTCAGAAAGACACAGAAACGGTCGCACACAGCCTCCTCTAATCCAACACTGAAAAGCTCCGAGTAGAACCTTTTCAACCACCCAATGAGTTTACTGGCCCCTTCAGGAGTGGTCCATGTCCACAGCCTCACAACACAACGCCCTCCACATTACAGGTGAGCACCTCATTGTGTTGGACCTGACCCAGCTGCCGGTGGAACTGTCCCTGTTTCTGGGTCCTCCAGCAGTGAATGCTTTCTCTCAGTGTAATACTCTTTATACTGGGCAAGTGGGTCAACATGTTATTTGGCAGGGACACCACACCGGAGCCAGACAAGTTCAGCTCTTGCAGCGAGTCCAGTCCGCTGAAGACCGCAGGGCTCAGATCCTTGAGCTTGGGGTTGTTCGAGAGATCCAGAACCTGCAGGCTCTGCAGGCCCTTGAAGCTGTGTGGCTCGATTTCCTGAAGCTCAGGGAGGCCACTGATGTATAAATAAACCAGATCTTTCAGCTGAGCGAAAGCCCCCTCCTTGATGCGGGCGATGGGGTTACCGTCTAGATTGATGTACCTCAGTGGAAGTCCTCCGAGCTTCGGTACGCTCAACAGCCGATTTGCTGAAAGATTTAAGCTTTGAATGTGTAATACTCTTCCATGCAATGTCATGGAGACTGACACAAGCTTGTTGTGAGACAGATCCACGTTGAGAGGTTCGCCGTTGACTTTAGAAGTGAACACGTCCATGTCGAACTCTTGGAAGCTGTTGTGGCTGAGGTCAACCTCAGCCAAAGGGAGGCCGGAGAAACAGCTTGGGGAGAGGCTCTCCAGGTGGTTTTGGCTGAGATCTAGACTCTCCAGATAACGCAGCCTGGACAAAGCATTGGGGCTTATCTGAAAATGTGAAGTCGAGGGAGAACAGAACAAAAAGAAAGATAAGTTCAGATACAGGTTGAAGATACAGTGAAATAATAACATACTGTGAGAGTTGACATATATATCTTCATATAATGTTCTTTAAAAAAAACATTTTTGAGTATTTCAAATACTTTTAGTGACTCCTGTACAATACACACATTCTTTTAAATAAAATGAGCTGTGCTCTAATGTCATTTAAATAAAATAAAAAGACATATTGCCAGAAACGCATCACCAGCAAAGCCACTGTTTAGGAGACAGGGACAAGGACCAGATGCTACTTTCTTGCGCTATGTTTTCATGTTTTTCTTGCAGTCGTTAAAAGTTAAAATAGAATGTAATGTAATTTATGTACTATAAAACAACTTCAAACACTTCAACTTCATTACATCAATCGCATATGAGGAATGGATATTTTTATCTAACCCAAATCTTTTTAATGCTACTGCACCAGTAATGAGTCTCTGTGTGATTGACCCCTTAAAATGCTAAAACATAGCATATGCAGTCAGCAGTTGAGAAGCAACATTAGCATTGATCTGGCATTTTGTTTGTGGACCCCCTAATAAATATATGTCCGACATACTTTCTCTCATTAACTTAGTTGTGCCCAAATATATCTCTCTGTGACACCAAAAGTTCATAGTCTCATCATAGACAAAAACAGTCCATCAACCACTGACCTTTGTTATGTGGTTGCTGCTTAGGTCCAAGCTAACCAGGGTAGTGTAGCCCGGACCAGCTAACATGGTGTCACTGAGCGGGCCCATGGTGATGGAGGACAGGTCCAGGTGAGAAGTGTCCAGCGGGATGGGGATGGGCATGGCGGTGCTGGGTCCCAGCCCTCGGCAGTCCACCCTGGTCAGGCTGAAGCTGTCGAACAGGCCAAAGCTTTCCACATCACAGCGGCAACCGGGGTGGCAGTTCTTGACGGCGCTGGACTGGACAGAGGCCAGCAGTGATAGGCTGAGCCACAGGAGGAGTGCCATTCTAGCCTGGAGAGATAGAGCAATATTTACATTTGAAATCTTTTTAACCTGCCACTCTCACTGAGGTTGGAGTAAAAAAACAAGTTATCATGTTCAAAACAGCTTTCAAGCTACAACCAGAGGAAGAAAAATGCACAACTTCAGTCACCAGATAAGATCAGCACATTTAGTCCAAACTAATTAAAAAGACCACCTTGTTTGTGTTAGAAACTGGAGGAGCCGTCCCTGCCCCGATGTGCCCTTCAAGGTATTTATTGAGCTCTGTGAGAAGAATTTAAGCTTTTATTTGTGCAACTTGAGTAGCCCCAATTTCCCCTCCTTCTTGGCTTCCCAACGGGTGTGACCTAATTTATTTTGATCAAAGAGTTCATTTGCACCGTCTTCGTTTACTCTGTATGCATGATTGTAAGACGGAAAATCGGAGTGGCTCATCTCTGTTAGCCTGTTAGAAAATGAGATGTGTCCACTTTCAGAGCACATTCTCGTTGCATTCAGACAAAATAAAAAAACTTCTCCTTCTGAAAAATTATACTTTCATATGGTCAAATACCGAAGTACAGCAAGCTGCAACCCCCCCAAAAAAGGGAACACAGCAAGCACAATTAAATGATGAAACATTAGCTTTGCAGTATGAATTACAAACTCCTAAAGAACAGAATAAAATATTATACAATACCTAAATGAAAATGAAATGAAAAATCCAAACTAAAGATTGAGTTAAGCTAAAGTCTTGTTTAAAACCAGAGAAGAACCCGTCATACCTTTCTTTCAACTGTTTCTGCAGCTGTTGCTGTCCCTCTATGTGTGTCAGTCTGTGTGTAAATGAATGGTGCTCACCGAGTTCAACTTGAGCAACATGTACAGTACACACGCGCACGCGAACACTTAAATAAGTAAGAAAATTGGACAGAGGTGAAGAGTTGTGTAACAGGTGCACACGAACAGTCACAGGCGAGTGGCCTATGACACAGTAGAGTGTGTGTTTGAGATACCATCAAGTTTTACAGCACTATGTTTAGTTAAATAGAGCATCAAAGCTCAAAACCTTATGCAGAATCGTATAATTTGTTGTTTGTTTTCTCATTTTTCTTGAGGGTGTTTCTTTAATTTATAAAGTAGCTTCTGAGCGCACTTTTGTTCAAATTTCTGTTCAATTTTTTAATAAGAAAATCCAAACTTTTAGAGAAATGCAGGCTATGTTCCTGCAAAATCAGTCGAATTAAAAGCTCTGTAATCCTCAGACTGACGTGTTGTAAATTCAGACAGACTTTTTAGAGTACGCAGTAACGATGTGCTAAGTGACTCAGGTTATGGCTGTAATCAGGCATATCAGCCAATAGGGGTTAACTCATTCATCTAGGCTTATGTAACAGGATGAGACTGCAAGCCTGCATAGTACTTGTGGGTCAACATATGCAGGCTGATTACAATGGCTCAAAGTCTGCTAAGACTCAGCTGTGTTTCTTTAGTTTTGACCCATGAACTCACTTCTTGGCTGCTTTTCATACTGAGAATGTCCGTTTCTCTGACGTAATCACCTGACTCACTTTAGTATAGGGCGTTTGTGACATCGAAAGTACATGGGTCATGTATGTTTTACTCTTCGAGGTGAGGGTTCAGTCACTGTTATCTTATTCTGCATAAAGAATGCAAGTTTGATTGGTGACGAACTAGATTTAAATGGCCTCTCAACTAAATCCAGTTTTTGTTAACTTTGTTGGTCTTCAGTCTCTTAATGTAAAACTTACAATAATAATGTCATCATTTGAAGTTGCCCTAGTCCCCAGATGCAGTGAGTTCCTGATTGTGATTGTGCGAGTGTGTGTGTGTGTGTGTGTGTACACATGTACCTACTGCATAACCTGCCCACTGACAGTTTGTTACACATAACGATAGTGAAGTGAAACCATTAACAGTTGATTGGAGGAACCATCCGTCTGTTCCCTTCTAGCGTGGGCTAACTTCTAACTTGACAGTAGGGGAGTGCTTCCACCCGTGGAGCCCCTTGGTAAAAGAAAAGCAATTGTTTTAATGGTAAGGTTACAATTAAGTTGAGCATAGGGTGAGGGTTTAGGGTGAGGCAATTAGTTGCGATGGTTTAGGATAAGGGGCTAGGGAATGCATTATGTCAATTATGGTCCAAGTGTGTGTTTTGAGAGTAGGCTAGAGTCTGTCAGCGGTGTAGGTGTTGACCAAACAGGAATGGGCAAGTTGCTCTTCATACCAGTTAAGCTGAGGATACAAATCTTTCACCCGCTGAACAAAATTTAACCAGATGTTTTCTGCCTGAGCTCTTGAGAAGCTGAATAATATTCAACCCATGGAATGAATCACTCACAAAAAGACAGTGAGGAATCTCAATGAATGACCCGATGAATGGATTATCCACATCTCAAAGACATTGGTAGTATGAGACCAGATCTCACTCACACACACACACACACACACACACACGTGTTCTGGATATTAACGCCACACTTTGAGGTTTTATAGCAACTGCTAAACTTGTATGTTTCTGTGTATGTATCACATCATTGGCTGATTTAATAATGATAAAAAGGTCCTTCTCCACCCTCTCTGCAATTACAAGTCTTGTTTGACCTCAAGCAAACTGCAGGCCTCAAAAGAGATCAGCCATGGTGGGAAACCACAAAGTAGCCACATGCAGACTAAACATGGGAAGCTGCCAGTAAAACCAAGTGGTCCTACGTTTTTCTACCGCACCGCCCATCAGCAGCAGCTCGTCATCTACGTGTGGTTTTGCACCCACAATCACTCGTCCCTCCTTCTTTTCCAGCGTCCTCTGCTCCATCTGTTACTTCGGCGCGGATTGTGAACTTTCTGCGCCAGCTGTTCCTCTCAACCTCCTGCCAATAAATCTCAGCTAACAGCAAACTGCTGTTGCCGCTGCCTTCAAATCAGACACAGTCTAACTACTGCAATTACCCAAAGGCAACGGCCGTTTGGGCTGCGAACCCCACGAGTGGACAATTGGCAGAGGCCTGTGAAGTCACGCCCCAACACCTTCTCACTTTCAGAGGCCTCTTCACACCTTCTTATCCTGGGAAAGAAGCACAACAACCCCTGCTGTCCTCTGAGGATCACCAGCCATTAGTTGTATTACTATTTATTTAACATCCTACAGCTACGGTGCACTTTTCATGACACAATTTTAACTAATATACAACTTGACCCATGCAGACTTTTTTTATTGTGATAATCCTATTGCCGTTATCATCGCTATCATGACATCATCGTAAATACAATGATTAAATGTGTCAAAAGCCATTATAAAGCACCATTTTTATTGCCCACAAGCAATATACTTATCTTAAGTCAAGTAACAGACTTTTTTTCCCAGCTGACTTTTTCTTTATCAAAATGCAAAAAAACAACAACTCAGAAACGTTTAAAGCAGAAGGCAGACTGATGATCTACTTTGGTTATCCCATTTAAAACATTCATTTGCATCTATGTCATCGAGCCCTCAATTTGTTCAGCATCCCCTTCTCTTCTTCTGATGTATCCTTCATGTCATTGAGGCCGCTTCTCTCCCAATTTAATCTTCCAGTTGAGGGCTGAAAACTGTGTAATTAGAAGATGGATGCCACGCTAATCCTTTTAGGCCAAATTAATGCATGACACTGAGGACGAGGCAGTGAGTTTAAATTAAACTGATGGTACTTAAGTGTTTTAAAACAATTAGGCACCAGTGGGATGCCTACAATGATGCCGAATAAATCAATTCAAGAGAAAGGGAGACTGATCAAATTCATCAAAGTGCATTTTAACGAAGCTGGGAGAGACAGTCATTCAGAAAAAGTGATGACAGATTCACCGGAGGTGTGGTTAACTGCATGGGCTGATTATAAAGACCGCTTTTGTCAAGAGACAGTCTGATGTAATAGTTTAACTTCCCCGTAGGCCGATCTCTGGCTAAAAGACGATGAACTTTAATCCTTTAATTTTGTGTACGCAAGACAGACTCCTGACTTTTTTTCCTAAGTTGATTTCCGCCAATAACAACATGGCTGTATCATCTGACACAACAAACTGCTGAAGTTGTTCTCAATAGTCTAACTTACTAGAGGAGAAGAAGCAGAAAACCCTTCAGCCCTTTGCTTGTATTATAAAAGTAGTGATGGTAGCTTCCAGTTCTGTACTTGTACTGCAGTTCTGACGTACTTATACTTTACTTCAGTGTATTCATTGTGAAATCCTTACACATCCACTCCACCTTCCAGAGAGAAATGATGTTGTTTTACTCCACATCCTGGATTCATCTGACAACTTTAGTTATTTTTCAAAATAAAAAAAACTCTGACACTGCTTTATCAGCTGATATGAACCCTCAAAAACTATTTGTCAAACATTTGTGACAAATATACGTACAGGACACGGGACATTTTTACACTTTAACTATAAACACCATTGTCTAAAACAACAGCAGTGCACCAAAACAGTGCACGTTAAAGGTCTTAAGGAGACTGATAACTGTTATTCTGAACCATTCTGCTGCTGAAATTAAAATCTTAAATGTCCAAACTTAAGAGTATCCTGCGATGGGAAATAACAAAGTGCGATTTCCTCAATTACTGTACTTAAGTACAATTTTGGTGCACTTTCCTTGATTTCTTTCATTTTCTGCCACTCTATACTTACTCTCCACTACACTTATGTGATAACCTAAGCGGCCAGAGCCAAAGTAGCACATATCAAATTAATCATCATTTCTTTCAGCAAATGGATAGAAAAAAAACAAAACAAAAACATTGATACTGATGATAGGAAATACGCAGACCATCAGCCCAGATGATCGGCCAGGCTCATGATCAGCCTAGCCCTTGCAAACTAGCTGGGAATTTAATAATTATAATGTACACAAAGAATATTTTTCTGCATTATAATCTCCAAAATGGGAGGAGGATGTGTGGACAGCATTCATGCCGATACCCATATATTTGTGATAGGCCAATATCGGCCAGGGGACAAATCGGTATGGCTCTATTCGACAGTCATTTGTCAGTAAAAGTAATCTTCTTCTTGAAAATATAATGTTACAACACAGACAGAATCATTAAAAAAGTAGGCTCCTTTTTACTTTGACACATAAACACTGTTACTCATTACACTATTGCTACTTTTACATCAGTGACAAACTTCTTCCACCACTCTTTCTGTTCTACAGCCAGCAGCAAACCCTCATTATGCTCTCATTTGTCTCCTTTTCTCCCCCCTCCTTCTGTATCATTCATAAGTCTGACCGACTGAATTAGTCACTGCCCTCGCTGCACTACCACAGTGAGCCGCTGCCCTGTCCCGGGAAGTTACCACAGGAGGCGGGTATACAGTCCCTGCACGGGCACCTCTGCAGATCAGATTTCCTGCAGCCGTACGTGGCAAACCGAGGAGCGGCGAGGACGCTGCCGCAGCCTTTTTCGGCCAAATTGAACAAAACAGCGCTGACATGTTTATCTCCGAGCACCGTTATTAATACCCTCAGTGTCAACCCCGCCCCTCTCGGCTGTCAATCACAGCTCCACATGTCACCTTCTCTGCGCGCATCAGTCGCGGGAGTTAAAGGAGTTTACGCTCCCCGTAAAGTTTGTGCCTCCGTCCCAACATGTTGCGGTAACGACACGCTCGAGCCCGGTCAGCTCGCTCGGGACACCAGGGGCGGTTTCTTGAACGCGGAGGCAAAACGTGAAACCTGATCCTGACCACGGAGGTCCGCTGGTCCGCGGCGTGTGTCCAAAACTCCGCCGCCGGGAGACGAAGACCGAACACACGCTTTTCTGACCAGCACGGGAGGAACACGATGAAGACCCTGTCCCACTTTTTGTGACTTTTTTTCCCCCCCCTCTCACTTCGCCTGTGTTCAGAGAGTAACTTACTTTGGTGCCGTTCATCCAGACAGTCCGCTCTTCGGCCGTTTTTGTTTTTTTTCACTTCACCGCTCCCATTTTCCAGACCCCCGCAGCGCTCCCGTGTCCCGCTGGTTGGCGTGTCCTCGGGTCCACATGAGCTCCGCGGCTCCCTCCGTGTTGTCTGTCCCGCCACAAGAAACTGTCAGGAGCTGGAGACACTGGGACACACTCGTCTCTTCCCATCCCACAAAGTCCTCCGCCTCGCTTCTACCGCTGTCAAGCACGGCCGCTCACAAAATAAGAGCACTTCCGGTCCGTACTTTCCAAAGTAAAACACCTTAAAGTGCAACTTTCACTTGTTTTTTGTTTACATTTTACTTCTGGTTTTATTCGTTTATCTCGCAAACGCTTGCTGAATTATGCCCATTTAATGTTGTAATCCTGTTCATAGTTAGTATGTTTGTTCTTTCATTGTGTTGCCATGGTGCTTTTAATGTCAGTTTTTTTTTTCAATTAATTATTTCACCTAATTAGCTAAAACTCAACAAGGTATGTTACACCTTCAGTTTCACATGACCCCTCAAAGAAAACAACCTATTTACCTAGAAGATTATTATTTTATCTTCTTTATTGATATAAGCTGATAAAAAACTAGCAAACACACTTTTGTCATAATGTCTGGTGTTTACATCAATACATGTTGTTTTTTTTGTTTTTTTTCACGAGCATGTCTGTTCTTTTTATGGTGCCTGCTGCCACATGGGTCGACTGTATGATTTGCTGATAGAGTGAAACAATATGAAGTGTACAGTGGTATTTCCTGGCTGTGTATAGGGATCTATTTGAGGACTGTTACTGTGTTCATGTACTGTTAAAGTAGCCCCCCCCACCACCACCACCAATCTCACGCTTTTATTGTTGAAGGCACACACGTGTAGCTTCCGGTCTCAGTCTGCTGTCTCAGGTAGTGGACTCTGTTTGTCAGTGCGCCCTCTAGTGGAGACGCCGCAAACGAAACCACATGCAAAGAAGCTGAAAACATTGTTGCGCAACAAGGCGGCGGTTTGTTTCATTTGGCCTGCAGTTCACATTTTGATGAAGCTGATTAAATAAAGTGAACAGGAAACCCAGACTTTTCCTGTTTCTGCCTACGCAGTATAGTTGGCCTGTGAGAAGAAAGCAACCATCAGTGTGGTAAACAACATTTGTGCAAAGACTGATCCTGCACGCTCGTGTAAAGTAATCATAAGACATATTTACTATCTTTACAATATGAGGAGCAATGTATACATTTCAGTCTATAGACAAGAATATAACAAAAGAAAAGCCAAATGCAGCTTATTACAAGACAACTCATGCGTGTATTGTTAAAGAACACAGAAAATATGTGGAGACATTAAGCTACGTCCTGTTAGATGAGAAACTGTAACAAGTTCCCTCAAAGGAGGCCCAGAAACACTCAGGTCAAGTGTGATGAATTATGATGAACATCTGTTGCTGCTCACACAATGCTGAGGGGCCTCCGCTCGTCATCTGCTCCCTCAGCCATTGTTTTCCTCCGGAGAACATGACAGCATCACAGCACAGCACAGCACAGCACACACCCATACAAACTGCACTCGCACTCTCAACAATGCACACACAGCTTTAGTCTAAAACGAAAGAAAAAAAAGGAACAAAAGGATGATGGCTGTGTCCTACCAAGTCATGGGTAACTGTCGTACAGTAGGCTGCGGCGGAAAGAGGAACTTATCCGGCGTTAA
>CAEMYA010000018.1:139400-209189 GCA_903131615.1 Diplodus sargus | reverse complement strand
GCTCTCCAGGGTGCTGAAGTTGTCTACCAAACCGACCGGAGCCCTGCCCGTCAGCATCCAGCACCCCCTCGTCCAGACACGATGACCTGTGCGCGTCTGCTCCGGACCCTTGGGGTGAATAGGTGAGGGGTTCTTTATTTTTTTCCCCCCCTCCCAGGTATGGTTAGGTGACGATTCGTTGCGGATAAAGCAGATCCGAGAGGACACCTGTGCGATCGTCTCATCGGATCCGGACGCCGACCTGATGGAGTCAGGCAAACGGTGAGTGGGCGCGTTTCGTTTTTTCGCCCTGTAATGGTTCGTGATCTGACCGTGAGGAAATCACCGAGGCCCGTTGTGTTTTTTGCAGGTGGTCTGGCTGACAGTGGACACACAGATTCACCACCTTGGACACCCCTGAAGGACAATGCAACATATTCCTCCGAGCTTCAGAGGGGCGCTATGGGAGTCCAACCATCCATGTGTGCCCATCATTAAGAGCAGGCCAACTTTGACGACGCTGCCCTTTTATAACTTCCTGCTATGGGTGCTGCTCGGGGTGCTGACGTTCCCCTGCTGTGTCCGCTGCCTGATATTCAAAGTCGGGGTCCTGGGGCCCTGGAACTGCGACCCCGTCTACTACAGGGCCCTGCCCGCCGCGGCCGCCAGGCTCGCCGTGAACAGGATAAACGGAGACCTGAGTCTGGACCTGGGTCTCAAAATGGACTTCATCATCCTCCAGGAGCCGTGCGAAACCTCCAAAGCCCTCACGGCGTTCATCTACTACGAGAAGACGGCGGACGCGTTCGTGGGCCCCACCAACCCGGGGTACTGCGTCGCCGCCTCCCTGCTGGCCAAGAACTGGGAGAAGGCCATCTTCTCGTACGGCTGCGTCAACTACGAGCTGGACCGGGTCGTAGGCTACCCCACCTTCGCCAGGACGGTGCCGTTCCCCTCCGACGTGCTGTTCGCCGTGCTGAAGCACTTCAGGTGGGCCAGCGTCGTGGTGGTCTCCTCCAATGAGGACATCTGGAGGGACACCGCGGGGAGGGTGGCCACCGCCCTGAGGAACAAGGGGCTCCCGGTGGGCCTGGTCACGTCCATCGGCATCAATGACACGGAGGTGGAGAGCACGCTGAGGAGGATCCAGGCTGCGGGGGAGGTCAGGGGTGAGTGTGTGTGTGTGTGTGTGTGTGTGTGTGTGTGTGTGTGTGTGTGTGTGTGTGACATGAATTATGAGTTGTCTATATTGCAGTGATACAACTCAACCTGCCAGATTATTGTGTGTATGTGATACCAGAGGAGATAACCACAAGGTATGGTAAGATCATTATGAAGGGACAGTTGAAATAGTGGATTTGTTGCAATTAATAATATAAAACCTGTAATTTAAAAAAACAAACAATCAAACAAGAGGAGCAGTTTCTGCCTCCCAGCAGGAGACATCCTCTCCTGCTGGCTTATCACTCCACCACCTGACCAGGCCGCCATTTTGACTCTTCAGGTGTCACCTTGTTGTTGAGGTGAAAGTGGAGCAACAACAAGGGCTGGGCCGGGCTGTATCATGGTGACACGAGTCCACATGTCAGCTCAGGTTTTTTGATGTCGTGGTGGCGTGATACGGCTTACACGTGCAGTCTTTTCGTTTTCACCACTTCACAGACTGTTCACACTCGCCTTTACCCAGTGTGTCATTGTGTCCCCATGACTGATGGCTCCTGTGTCAAAACGTTGTGCCTTCTCCCCTCGATCCTATAGTATTCATAATACTCATATAAATGTTCATATCATAGAAGTTCAGTTATTGTAGATGTTGTGTGGTCAGTTCAGAAAGGCCCCCAGTCCTCCAGTGCCCCCCATAATCTCATCTATAGAGTGTTATTTAACCTGTCCAAGGGTCAAAGTGCTGTAAGTGCCTACCAACCCACAACGCAGATTTATAAGAAGAACTGAATAATGAATAAATAGTAGATTCATGCGCTTCATGAAGCGTGTCTGTGGAGCAGTCTTTGGGAGTGTGCTATTGGCTGAACTCTAGTAAGTTGGCTAGCTGCTGTGCTAAAGTCAACTTAAAACAAGACACGTGTCAAACATTTTTATTTATGGTTAACAGTCAATAGAATAAAATACATTTTCCATTTATAACCAGACTGCTTTTATTCTGGCCAATTTCCTTTCTTGTAACTGTTTTGAGTATATCTGTCACTTCACTTTAGGGGGACGTGAAAGTAATCTTTCAGCCACTGCATTTGTCATTTCGGGGCTGCAACTGACAGTTATTTCCATTATTGATTGATCTACCAAATGTTTTCACGATTTAATCAGTAAATCGTTTAGTGGCCTGAGGTGACGTCTTTGAATTGCTTCTTTTGTTCAACCAAAAGTCCGAAACCAAAAAACTCTTCATTTATCATAGTTATTGACAAAAAAAAAAGCAGCAAATCCTCACATTTCCGAATCTGGAGCCAGCAAATGTTTAAAATGTATGCTCAGAAAAAAAAAGATAAATAATCAAAATAGTAGCAACTTTTTTTTTTCCAATCGACTAATTGAATAATTGACTAATTGTTCCAGCTTTGTTCGTCCCCAACTGACACATACAATCATTATGATGCTGAGTTCAGCCATGTTACCACTAAACTGATACCTCAGCAAAACCCCACCTTGTGTTCTCCTCGTCTGTTTCAGTCATCATCATGTGCATGCACTCCATCCTGGTTGGAGGCGAGCAGCAGGCCACTTTTCTCCTCAAAGCCCAGAAAATGGGCCTGACCTCGGGGAAGTACGTGTTTGTGCCCTACGACACCCTCCACTACAGCGTGCCCTACACCAACGTGTCCTACCTCCCCCTGCTGAACGACAGCAGGCTGAGGCAGGCCTACGATGCTGTGCTCACCATCACCGTGGCCTCGGAGCCTCTGTCCTTCAACGAGGCGTTCGCTGCCGCCCAGAGGAGCGAGGAAGTGACGTTAGCCGTGCAGCCAGAGCGGGTAGGAAATGAAAGGACGGGATCACATTTTTTAAAGCTTGTCTTAAAAACTATGCTCACATGTCCATGTGTGTGGAAAAAAAAAGTGAAGTGAATTCCTTCCTACCATGACTCCATTGTTGGAGATTGGAGGTAGAATCCACAGTCCTCAAAGCAAACTAATATGAGTCAGTGTCGGTCGGTTTCAGCTTCGTCCAGCAAAGTTTTTTCACATTTTTAAAGCAGCATTATGTAACTTTTTCACCTTACACTAACATTTTCAGCATCATGTTGACAGTTCAGTGTCTTCTAACAGGGTGAATGGTGTCTCTGTCTCAGCCACTCCGCCCCTCCATCACTTGTTTCTGCATTATGTAACTTCAGTTAGAGGGGAGGATCACGGAGTTACACACATGTTTACGTCAACATACACGTTTTCAACACATTGCACTGTTCAGATGTCATGAGTTGTGTATGTATTTAGCACTTACATGTGCATACATTACATCTGACAAACTGTTACAGAAACTGTCCACTCAGAATCTGGTGGGGGGGGGCAAAATCACACAATATGCCAATTTCTACATAATGTTGCTTTAAATACGTGCATTGTGTGCCATGTAATGTGAATGTGTCTGTGGTTTTCGTATCTCCGGTCCAACTCATGCTTGTTTGCTGGTCAGTATGGCTTATATTAAATATGTTATCATTCTAAAACTGGAGATTGATCAATTATCGGCCAGGCTGATTATCAGATCCAATATTCAGCATTTCCTAGATTAGCAAAATCAGTTTTTTTTTTGTTTTTTGTTATCCAATTACAGATAGAATATTTAATAATCTAAAAATGCAGAGTAACTAGAAGCTTATGGTGATGTCGAGTGGACTGGAAGTATAAAGTGTCAGAAAATGTAGATATTCAAGTAAAGTAATTTTTTACCTAAGGTGACAGCAGACAAATTTCCCCCCATTGCATTTCCAACTCGTGTCATTGTTGGAGCCACTGTTGCCAAGACAACTGGATCATTTCCAGTTTCCTCAGTTTTTTTATCATTTAGTCTGTAACAGAAATCGATCGCCAGTTAACCTTGAATTTCCTCCTCTAAATTTTCTAGATTAAAATTGTTTTCATTATTATTCATTTATTTGTTTATTGGTTTTCAGCCTTTAATTTTAAAGGACAGTTTGACCGATGTGATCGGAAATTGACTCTCTGCACATCTTCACTGATACGCATTTGCAGTAAAGAAGAAAAAAGATTACATTTATAGGGCGCCCTGGTAGTTTGCCCATAAAATTACATTTTTACTGCAAATGCATATCAGCTCTGATCTGTCCTCTGTCTCCTCGGCCCTGAAAATAACTCACTTGTGATCCCCACTATAAACATCCTATACAATACTACCTATACGTATTTTGTCTCCTTCTTCGGTGAGCACTCTATGTCAGCCTAGCTCTGAAACATCTGATTTGGTCCCTGCCATTTCTACTTCAAATAGTTGAATTATTCTGCAGATACATTTCATGTCTTTTCGTGTGCCTCTTCCAGGTTAACCCTCTCTTTGGGACCATCTATAACAGCATCTACCTGCTGGCCAAGTCCATCCATAATGCCAGGAGAGCAGGCATGCGGCTGTCAGGCTCAAACCTGGCCTACTTCACCAAGAACGCCACCTTCAGCGGCTTCAACCAGAAGGTTTGGGTGGACACTGGTGGGGATGTTAAGACCAACTATGTCATCCTGGACACTGACAACAGGGGGAGCCAGCTCTACCAGACCTATCTGGTGGATGTAACTGCCGGAGTGCTTCGTTTTGCGGGGAGGTCCATTAATTTTCCAGGAGGGTCTCCTCCGCCGTCCGACTCCAGCTGCTGGTTTGAGAAGAACGCCATCTGTAAAGGAGGTAAGAGACACGTGGATGTATGGGTGGACGGACGCGTGTGCTCGGTGTTCTCATAAACATGTTGTCATTCATTCATCATTCCTCATTTCCCACAACATCAACTTACCTGCTGTCATCCTCAGGTGTGGAGGTCACCTACATCATAGTGGTGTTGGCTGTCATCTTCATTCTGGCTGTGGGAGGGCTCGCTATAAGTCTTTATATCAGGTACAGCCTGGAAACACAAACAAACTCATCTTTCCCACCAAACAATTCTTCAAGACTTTTTTCATCAGACTAGATGCGTTCATATATTCGATGATGTGATGTGCGCATTGATGGGTGATCTGTGTAAAGGCTTGAAAATAAAAAAGGAATATTTGCGAAAATAGTCCCCCAAAGACATTGTCTCTGGAGGAAAGGTAATCATAGCTGAACAACACAAAGATGACCACTTGAAGATCATCTCAGTTATTTCAGTAGTCGTTTGTTTGGTGCTCCATCATTGTTTTGTCCTCAACTAATAAATATTCAGTTTGTCATAGAGAAGAAAAGAAACCAGAAAGTGTTCACAATCAGAGATCCTTTAAAAAGAAATACTCAAACTGATTAATCAATTATCAGAATAGTTGGCGAATAATTTAAAAGTTGCTAAGTAGTCGATTATCATTTAAAGTACACTATGGATTTCCTTGACATAGACATCGAGGTAGCCTTTACTTTGAAAGTGCCTTAAGCAAGTGCTTCTAACAGCACAGGTGAATGTAATCCAAAAGTAAAGACTTGATTAGTTATATCAGAAAACCTGACCCTTTTTATATTCTCCCATCTGACTACAAGAGACTAAAAGTAGTTCTTGTATAAGGCTGAGCTTCCCTCGTTCATCATCTGTCTTTGATCCAAAGATCATCTCTGACGTAGTTTTAGGAAACACACTGCCATTGGTTGAACTGATTTCCTTATCTTTTCTTAAATCTCGTTGACAGGAGGAGACTTCAACAAATCCAGCTGGTCAAAGGGCCCAATCGGATCGTCCTGACCTTAGAGGATCTCACGTTTATCAATCCTCAGCTTAGCAAAAAGGTAAGCAGCACCACCGTCATCCAATCAAACTAACGCACATTTAATCTATTGTGTGTTTGTTTCCACATTCTTTGGACACAACTCACTGATTTATGAGTCCAAAAATACGAAATAATGTGCACATTTGATAAATAAAATGCTTCGGGGTTGCAGCTAATTTGCTTGATGTCACACAGAAAATCACTTTGGATGATCTGAGTGAGTCCAAGAGCGCTATCGAGGAGAAATCTGCAGACCGCTCACAGTCCGTGAACAGCATGCATTCGGCGACTCATGAGACCACCAATGTAGCTGTGTACGAGGTACGTGACACTAACAGTCACTGCGCTTCAGTCTGTACGTATATACAACAATTAAAAATGCAGTCGGTCTGTTAGTAAGGAAGGGTGGGGTCTGGCCTCATAACTCTTAACGGGACATGATCTACAAAAACAGCCCATTTTGTGTCAACACATTTTTCCATTAAATTGTTTGAGATCACTATTTTTGAGGGCTCTGGTCAGGCTGAATCCATTCTATTGTTTGCACTAAATTTAGAGTTAAGTTTTATGTATTTTTTTGGTTCCCAAAACATTTTGTCATTGATTCAAAAATGGCTTTAACGTCTTTTTTTTGAGAATCTACATGTTTCTGTAAGATCGAGATTACAGGCTGCAGTAAAATAGGTACTGACTTATCTAGCAGTAAAGCATCTTTCAGGATGTAGCGTCATCGTCTTTTTTATGCAAATAGACGTAAGTACGTGAGCCAAACGTTTGATCCTGCTGTAACAACACGGCTTCTCTTCCAGGGTGACTGGGTGTGGCTGAAGAAATTTGAGGAGGGACACTTCAGGGAAGTGAGGCAGAGCACCACAAAGATTTTCACAAAGGTACAACAGCACGTCTTGAACTGTAAGAAGGAATGCTGGCGCAGAATTGTATTTTTACTGTAACAAGGTGGTTTGAAAAAACTGCGCACTACCTCACACATTGGCCTCATACTCAGGGCAACAAATATTGCAGTTGTTGAAAGATAGAAACTACACATTAAGTCCAAGAAACAAGGCATACTATAGATGAATCTGTTGTGACAACCTCCATGAACTTGTGTATCTGCCTCCTCAGATGAAAGACCTGAGAAACGAGAACGTGAATCCATTCCTGGGCTTCTTCTCCGACTTCTCCATGTTCGCGGTGGTGACGGAGCACTGCTCGCGGGGCAGCCTGCAGGACCTGCTGAGGAACGAGGACGTCAAGTTGGACTGGATGTTCAAATCCTCTCTAGTGCTGGATCTCATCAAGGTGAAACCCTCATATACTGAATATCATTAATAATAATGATCCGTCGCGTGTTGTCCTCGGCATCTTGCACGTGCACAGTTTATTGTGGGATATTTGCTTTATGATTAACCACACTGTTGAACGTGTCGTGCTTCCAGGGTATGAAATACCTCCACCACAGAGATTTTCCCCATGGCAGACTAAAATCTCGTAACTGTGTGGTGGACGGGCGTTTTGTCCTCAAGATTACTGACTACGGCTTCAATGAGCTGCTGGAGTCGCAGAAAGCTCCTATAGAGGAGCCTTCACCCGAAGGTACCTCAATGTCTCATTGCTGTTAATGGCCAGCCATATATCATCCTTAAGAGTGGTACATTTTTGTTGAAAGAAGGTACCATGTTTGCACTCTAATTCCCAATATTGTCTTTGTCTTCACTCAGATCTATTTTGGACAGCTCCTGAGTTCTTAAGGGACCTCAGTAACTCACGTAAGGGAACCTACAAGGGAGACGTGTACAGCTTTTCTATCATCCTTCAAGAGGTGGTGGTCAGAGGGCCGCCGTACTGCATGCTGGGTCTGACACCTGAAGGTGCGTATCCATCAGAGAGGAGGAGGTGTAGATAAAGAGCAGCTGTCATGAAAATGTGTTTTTCTCCATCTAACATGCAGCAGAGCTAACAGTGTAACAGAATACTAATGCAGTACATGTTCTAATTTAAAACTTGACTGGCACGTCCCGTCTCCTCACCAGAGATCATCCGTAAGGTGAAGAAGCCTCCGCCAATGTGTCGGCCCACCGTGGCCCCGGACCAGGCTCCTCTGGAGTGCATCCAGCTGATGAAGCAGTGCTGGAGCGAGCTGCCTGAGCGCAGGCCAGCGTTCGATGAGATCTTTGACAGGGTATATTTCTGGAGACACTGTTGCAGAGGCAGAAGACAGACCTTGAACAATAATAATAATAATTATAATGATGATGATGATGATGATGATCATGATGATGATGATGATGATAATAATAATAATAATAATAATAATAATAATGATGATGGTAATACACTTGATCTGTAAAGCCTTTTTTAACATGACTACAAAGTGTTTTACAAAACAAGATAAAACAGCACACATGGTCAATACAGAAACATACATGTAGCACAAACAACCAGAGTAAAAACATAAAACACAAGACCTGAGTGTATTATAAAAACACATCGACAAAAGTGATATACGAGGGATTGAAAGTAAATATACAACAAAGGTTATGATTTTCAAAAAAGTGAGTTTTGAGAAGCAATTTAAAAAGAAGTAAATTACTTCGTGAACATCAGTTCACAGATTCTAAAAAAGAAGAAACACTGGTTTAAAAATACTCAAGTAAAGTCTTGAGTTCAGAATGTTACATCAAAGTACAGAAGTATTGTTATTAAAATGTACGAATTGTAACGGCCATGAAAAATGAGACCCTCCCCATTTCTCTCGGTTGCCTATACAAGCCTGTTTAAGTTGTCTCATGCTGTTGGACTGTGGATTTCTTTGTGAAGGACTGGGGTCAGACTTTCCGTCTTAAGGATGTGACTTCTCGAAATAGTGTTCTATTATTACATATTATGTTATTATGATTTATCACTAACAGATACACGGATGAATATTTTAATGTTGGGATCTGACAATGTGGAGCCTATTTTAGATACTGTGTATAGTACTGGGTCGATTAGTCACACAGTACTGCATCATGTCCTTACATATATAAAGAAACTAATAACAAGAAGCGAATAAATATAGTGGAGTAAAAAGTAAAATATTTCCCTCTGAACTGTACTTGAGTAAATATACTTGATTACATTCCACCACTGCACCCTTGCAGCCTTATTTTTTCAAATCGTACAGTTAACTGTTATCCAACTTAAGTTAACCAGTTTTTAAAATATTATATATATATATATTTATATGATATATACACATTTTTTAATAAGATGTTGAATTTCTTTAGTTCAAGTTAATCAACAAGGGAAAGAAGACGAACATCATCGACTCCATGCTGAGGATGTTAGAGCAGTACAGCTCCAACCTGGAGGACCTGATCAGAGAGAGGACAGAGGAGCTGGAGGTGGAGAAACAGAGGACGGAAAAACTACTGTCAGAGATGCTCCCACCGTGAGTTCACACACACACACACACACACACACACACACACACACACACACACACACACACACACACACACAAACTGAATGTAACCTTTCGTACGTCTGATGGGTTTAGACGTATCTAACAAAATGCCTGATCATCCGTCCTCAGTTCTGTGGCTGAGGCCCTGAAGACCGGCGCCACAGTGGAGCCCGAGTACTTTGACCAGGTGACGATCTACTTCAGCGACATTGTGGGTTTCACTACCATCTCGTCGCTCAGCGATCCCATCGAGGTGGTCGACCTTCTCAACGACCTCTACTCTCTGTTTGACGCCGTGCTCAGTAACCACGACGTCTACAAGGTCAGAGAACAAGCTCAGTAGTTTCAAGTTGGCACTTTATGAAGATGATGAGTTTATGACTTATGAGGGATTCTGAACAATATTCACAGGTATCCAGGTCTTTGAATATTATTAGATTAATGTTAAAGGCAGGTTTACATTGACTAAACTTAATTGACACATTGATGTGTCTTAATGAATGTGTTGGCATTATCCAGGTGGAGACCATTGGCGATGCCTACATGGTGGCGTCGGGTCTGCCGAAGAGAAACGGCAACAAGCACGCTGCCGAGATCGCCAACATGTCTCTGAACATCCTCAGCGCAGTAGGAACCTTCCACATGCAGCACATGCCAGACGTGCCGGTCAGGATACGAATAGGAATTCACTCAGGTGAGATGTTGCAAAGCCTCAGGTCACAGCCACTCTGTTTACATTGGGGGGGATCCAGTACCTGCGCAAGGGCTGCAACTGATAAAAAGGTTTAATCATTTTTAGTCATTATTTTTAAAGGTATACAGTCAAAATTTTGACTTAAATGTGAATGGGTTTTGGTTTCTTTACTCCTCTTTGACAGTCAACTGAAACTATTACAAACTCTGGTAACAGCAAGATAATCGAACAAATCATCTTGGTTTTTTTTGGAAACATTGATTGACATTTTACAACATTTTTTAGACCGAGCAGCTAATCAATTCATCCAGAAAATAGCTGCCAGATTCCTTATCAATGAAAACACTTATTATTTGCTGCCCTAACCTGTGTAGATGAAGGCAAAACTGCATGTTGTGCATGTTTTTTTATTCACATTTACAATAATAGACCACATTCTCACTGCAGCCATTATCCTCTGACATCAGTCTCAGTGTAGTGAAGCGCAAAAATGGCACCGCTGTATTCTAGGCTGCGTGGACCTTAAACGTAGTGAAGCGGACGGACTTGCTGTAATTTCACTGCTTCCTGATTGATCAGCAACTGAAAAGACAACCAATAGTGGAAATCTGGAGGATAAATCCAATTAGCTTTCATTAGACATCAGCCAACGTCAGCATCCGACCGCTTACTTGCTAAGATTAGTGTGCAGATAGTGTTGCACGGTACGATTACATTTCTCAGGATTTTCATACTCAATCCTCTTTACAGCTGCTGATCAATCAGGAATCAGTGACATTACAACAATTTGTCAGATTCCCTGCAGTCTGGAAGACAGCAGCATAACATTGCTCCCTCACCGTGCAAATATGGTCTATGGTCCACCTCAGAGAAGACGCTTGGTCTCATCTATCACCTCGACAGTCGAGGCTGCCCCAGCTGTCTGCTACAACACCAATTTTCTCTGATACCGGTGTTTTTTTTGTTTGTTTGAATTTTATATTATTTCCAGTTGTTTTTAAGGAAACCAGAAGTGGCTTTTGAGCTTGCAGATATTGAGATTTTACTTTTAAGTCTTAATAACATCGATGACGGTGTTGAAGCATGCTGGGAAACGCAAATACTCGACTAGTGAAAATGTTCAGCAGATTGGCCAACAGGAACCGACATGAGCTTCACACTGATGGCAAAACAACACAGCTACAGCTGTGTTGTTTCCGTATATTGGACTTTGTGATCTCCTCTGTCTCAAGTGTCCTACTCCATGTTCAAACTTGACAAATGTCTTAATTCTTTGTTTCCAGGGCCCTGTGTTGCCGGGGTGGTGGGCCTGACCATGCCTCGGTACTGCCTTTTTGGAGACACGGTCAACACTGCCTCCCGCATGGAATCCACTGGGCTGCGTCAGTGTCCCGCACACACACCTGCCAGATTTATGTTGTGTCCTTTCATGCTTTTTTTTTTTTGGTCTGATTTCGTCTTCCTCTCTCCTCGTCCCTCAGCTTATAGAATCCATGTAAATATGAGTACTGTGAAGATCCTCCATTCTCTCAACGAGGGTTATAAGATAGAAGTCAGAGGCAAGACGGAGCTGAAGGTGACAGTCCATAGACTCCCGTCTAAATTTTAAAACCGTTTAATGTCAATGTTTGAGAATTATTCATTTATGCTTCCTTTTGTTGTTTCAGGGTAAAGGAATTGAAGAGACATACTGGCTTGTGGGGAAAACAAACTTTACAAAACCTTTGCCAAAACCGCCAGAGATCAAACCAGGGTAAGATCCTCAACCTGCTGTTGCTCCTTTCACCTTCTGTATGTGCAGAATCAGAGAAAATTGTCATTAAAAGTGTACAAAGTCTTTGATATATAATGACTAGATATACACTTCCACTAACCTGCTCTTACCCATCTGATCCAAAAACCAAATAAATACCTTGGCTACCCTCCACCTGCAACGACGTGAATGTAACTTCAGGGAAGACAATCACGGGCTGAACCCGGAGGACATAGCCGCATACAGGAGAAAGAAAGCTGAGAAAAAGGCTTGACCATCTTAGTCCGAACACAGGAGGTAGAGCCCTGCTACCGGCCGCTGTCGTGTGGTGGAAATGTTACTGTGGCTATCAGCTTGATGTGGCCGAAAGAGCATGCACGCGCATCGGTGTTGTGTCACGATTCCTGAATGTTATTGATGGCCCTGTGACCTTCTAGTCTCGTTAATCTCTCAATCTTATCACCTTCTGCATCTTCTTATAAGCAGATTGGCGAAAGCCCCCTTTGTTTACGGCCATTCTCTTTCATTGCAGCTGGCCGGCACACTGTCATAATTAACTCTATTTTCCTGTGTTTCTGTCGCCACTTGTCGTGTTTTTGTCTGCTTTGTGGTGTGCTTTTTTATAGTTTTTTCTCATGTATTTTAATCCCCAGAGCTCTGCTTGAAAACAAATGTCTGTAAAACACATTATCGGTCTTAACTCCGCCCTCTGTATTTACCAGGGACAACTGGCAGGAGATGGTGACAGAGGAGATCAAGACCCTTTTCCGCAAGGCCAACAGGCAGGTGGATAACAAGATCTGACGAGAAAGGAAAGTTGTGGACGAAACAAAACAGGAGGAGCAGAGGAGAGGAGAGGAGAGGAGAGGAGTACACATCCAGGGGAAAGGAAGGGACAAAGATCTAGGAGGGGCAGGCAGGAGACAGGGAGCACCACCCAGCCTCTCACTGTGGCTTAATGCAGACTTGTTTAAGAGGATTGTCCATCGGCTGGCTAATCTGCCTGCAGCCAGCGCAGCAGAACACCACGGTGCTAATGTAATGAGAGTTGTCACATTACCTGCCTACGTAGCACGGGAAAGCTGCTCCGCTCCTTCGTGAAGGATGAACCCATTCACTCCTCTCCGCACTCACCGGCCACCAAGTGGTCACCTACTTCAGGGCAACCAGGGGTTCACCCACTGGAAGATTGAACACCCCAAAAGCCTATTTCTAAATGGAATGTTTGTATTTTCTGGTGATCATGTCTGTTTTTAGTTTGCCATGAAAGTTCAAAAATAGAGTCACGGAGCCGAGGCTGTCAACTTAGCTGTGGATGAATATTATAATAATATTATTAGCTCTCCAAAGTTGGAGGCAAAGGCTGCTACTGTATATGATTATCTGAAGAGAAAAGGAGAAATTTGCCACTTTTATTATATTAGAGCAGAAGTGAAGTAGGAGTCGACCGAGTCCATTTAAGTCCATTCAAATAAATTATTTTTAAAGATGTTCAGCTGTCACCTTTTTATTTAAAGAGTGATAGCACTTGGAGAGTGATGGGAATGCTATGAATGTAAGGAAAATAATGTTGTTGTTTGTTTTTCTCTTATAATCAGTACAATTTTAAGGTTCGATTGTGAAACGCGTTGCTGTTTCCAAAGTGCTCCATGATGATTTTTATCCACTGACATGTATTGTTGTAGCACTAGGAGTCAGCATCTATAATCCTGCAAATGAGTCAAAATTGAAATGAGGTGTCGTTTGTGCTGCATGTCAAAATGTGAATCATAAGGCATCGCAAGTCATAAATTACATCAGGATAATAATTTGTGGTGCCCGTTTTTCAATGTTTCAGCATCATAACAACTTGAAATATTGTTAGTTTGTCATATCACACGTTTACAACCTCTCTTTAATGTTTGAATATGAGAACAAAAACTGTAGATGCGCATACTGCAATTTTTATCACGCCAATTCTTATCAAAATGTCCTCAAAAATAAATTTCCCTTTGCGATGTCGAAGCAATTGTAATGTTAAACCGTGGTACTTTTAAAGAGGTTTCAATCTCAAATGCATGATGTGTCTGTTGGATGCTGACGAGCAACATCTAGTGGTCAAATAAGACGTGTTCAGGAGCAATGAATGGGTGTCGAGCGAGTGAGAACAAATTAAAAAGCAACATGTTACTGTGACATGTTCACTGTCATTTATAGAATGTCATGTAGGTGTAAGGAGCGCACTAAATTGATGATAATGATATTGAATGTGTTATTTGATAGAAGTGTCTGTAAAAGTATTGTTCTGACATAACCCCAAATATAAAGTCACCTCTCAACCGAACCACAGCCAACAATCATTATAATGATTGTTATTTTTTGATAAAACTTGAAAAAATGACCCCCCCGCATGTCATCATAATATTCAACGCACTAGAGGAGCAGCTTAATTCACGCTTAGTGTACAAAACAACAGCAGAGTCAGTCAGAAACATGTACATTGTGTAATTTATGTCTCTATTTGTCTTGTATATTATCACTGCAATGCAAAGTATGAGGTGTATGTAAATATGATGTCATTAAGTAATTAAATCATTTATTTGTAACACCTTCACTGTTTGGCCTTCCTTATAGTGTAACCACTCCTTTCCCTTTGTACAACCAGAGGGTGGAGCTATTGTACAGAAATCCATGAAGGTTTTGTTTCTTATAAAGGGATTGGACCATTATGTAAGATCATTATGATAATGCTTTAAGGTGCACAGTGTAGTTTGGGGGAAGACATTTTATTCAGAGGAGATAGATCTTCAGTATGCGGAAACAAACCAATCAAACGAACCGTCTTTGTTTTTAATGACTGAATGAACAAATGACACAATTTCATACTGTTTCAGTTTGTTAATATGTGGCGGACCCTGCCAACTTTCTAGCTTCAAACAGTGCTCTGGGACCTTATTGTTCCTCTGGGAGCAGCTTGTTTATTCAGTTATGGGGAAATAAAGATGGTAAGTCTTACTTCCTCATTAACATTGTAAATAATACAAGTCTGAGTTTGAATTTCTTCTCCAATGCTCCCCTTAACTCTACTCAGTTGGATACTTTTGTCAGTCTGCTGTTGCATTGCAGCTCCAGCTTTCTATTTGCTCCGCCAGAACTGCAGGCGACCGAGCGTCCCATTCACCACGTGAACCTGCACTCCAGTTTTTCAGCGCAGCAGTGTGCTTTTCCCCTGTTTGAGACGTTCCAACAAAGATCCCTCTGACATTATTTAAGCTGGAGAAATGAACCACAAAATTCTCAAGCAGATTAGCGGTATAAGAACACCGTCATTGTTAAATCCCTGCATTCCGGACCTGGGAGGATTGTTTTACCTCCAGCCGACTGGAAAGATTGTTATCCTTTCCCTTTGAGATGTTAACTCTAGCGAGCTCACATTCCTTTTCTAAACTTGCACAGGACCGTATCAACTGTGTCAAACCTTATTTAGAACATATAACACACACACACGCCCACACACATTTTTTTCTTTATTTTTATTGAAAAAAAAAAATCAACACATTATAATCACACAATTCCAACAGCTTCTCTGTGAAAAACAGCAACAAAAATGGCACAGTGTGGCTGGCGAGCGAACGCAAAGGAAAACGCCAGACATTTGCCGCCTTTATTTTTCTGAACAAGAACAATTCAGTGCAGGCTGGACAAAAATAACAACAACAAGAAAGTGAAGGGGGAAGGAGTGAGACCGAGCTGTTAAAAAACTAGCTTGTGCATTGATCTTTTTTTCTTTAAACGTTAAAGGTAATGCAAGAAAGCACACATGGACCGTGGCCAAACTAATACTGGCGAAAAAAACAGGGTGTAAAGAAAAAAAGATCATACTTAATATAAGCATGTTGTCTGCTGTGCCAACTGCTGTTTGTTCATGGAAAATCTCACATGTATGTTTGCAACTGAGAAGATTATGCAATCCAAGGTGACCTAAGGCTGAAATGTGACGTTTTCACGGAATTGTTCCCTGCGAAAAAAGGTTTGGTGTATCTTAAAGACAGTACGCTCAGATTGCCTGTTGGAATGTGCTCATGAGGTAACAGACACACCAGAAATATTTCATGTTTCCTGCCATTCGTTTCACGAATAAAGCTACCCAGCACGACTCGCAACGCTAACATTATAGCTCGTCGCGCATCTTCTCTCCTTTAGGTCTGACCACCCTGCCGATGTACATGATGGAGTTAGTCTTGTTGTCCCTCACTAGGAAAAAGAAGGGGTGATCCACGTAGAAAAGTTTGGGGTTCCTCAGCTTCTCGGAGCCGAAGATGCTGGTGTCGTACGGGTTACCTCCCACGTCCAGCTCCAGGGCTGAAGCGTGGAAGACGTTGGAGAGGTAGAGGTCCTTCTTTCCCGAGATGTTGGACAAGTCGGCCTTGGCTTTGTCCACGGCCTCGGTCAGGCCGAGCTCAGCCAGGTGTTTCTGGAAAAGAAACATTGCTCAGGTCAAAGGGGATGCTGTTGGGTTGACCCTAACCCTAACCCTAACCATACATTATTGCAACCAGTCAATCCATCATATCACCATGACTTACATGCAGGTTGTGGCTGACGTCCAGTGAGATCTTGGGGAGGGAGATGGCCACAGCCCTGTTCTCCATCTTGCTGATCCAGGTGTCCACCTGCTTTCTGCTTAGGAGTTTCTCCAGGCGATCGAGGGGCTCCAGGTGGTAGGGCATGATCATGATCATAGAGGCCTGCTTCTGGCCCAGGGGCATGTTCAGCACAAAGATGCGTTTCTCCGTGTCATCGTAGAAGTCATACAGACCTGTGGGGGAGCACACAAATCAGATAATGTTGTCTTGCTTGCATTCTTGTGGCTAGAATCAGTTTTGAAGACACAATAACGATGGAGACGCTCACCTGTGCGATGCATCATGGGAATTCCAATGGTGAATGAGCGGGTCACCAGGAAACCACGCTGGTCCACCATTTTGTCATGGAACCTCTCGTCCCAGTGTGCTGTCGGGACAAAACCACAGAGGACTCGGTCACACATCTGAACAATGATTTTACTTCTCAGAAAATCAGAAAATGAAAACACAACAAGGCTTTGAACAAGAGAGACTACTCATACTTACGCTTGAAGAACATAGCGTTGACAATCATGGCTCCGTCTGTGTTCTGCACGTCCTTGGTGATCTCAGGCAGCTTGCCATCGGTCGACTTGGCCGCCCACTCGTTGATGGAGTTCACCGCGCTCCTCTTGTCCCTGAAGTTGATTTTCGAGTGGTCGTAGTTGTAGTGCTTCTTGCTGGTCTTCACAAACTCGTCGGCGAAGGAGACGGAGCTGGGGCCGTAGAGGCGGTTGTTGATCTTCCAGGTAGTGTTGCGCTTCTTGGCATCGCTCACCTGAGAAAGAGCAACATATTAACGGTCGCAAATGAGTGATTTATAGAAGGGACTGAGGGTCTACTTTGCGTATTTGATATTGTTGTACTCACCTCGGTGAGCAGCTCCGACAGGCCTGCATGCAGATGCTCATCCTTCAGCTTGTCAGCACTGAGGACGGTCTTGACCTGGGAGGCGGTGGAGGCCTTGCCGCCAAGAGCCACCATCCCCAGAGAAGAGGCCACCACTACAGGGGAGATAAGGATGTTCTCCGTGTCCTTCTCCTTCGCCATGTTGTGGTAGAGGCTAAATCAAAATCACAAAAAAAGATTATTTGCTTGTGTTATGCTCCAGCAAAACCAGCCATCACTACACAATTATAATCACAACAAATGTGTCGACGTCAGACCTGAAGGCCAGATTGGCGCTGGTGTCTGCCAGCGTGGTGGCGTGGCTGCTCAGCTTCTTGTCCTCTGCAGAGGCCATGAGGCCCAGCAGACAAAGAGCGACAACGTTAGTCATCCACATCCTGTCCGTCTACTAAAGCAGCCTTGGCAGCCTGTGAGAAGGGAACGAAAGAAGAAGTTAGGGCTGAACGTTACTCAACCTGCGGTGGCTTCCTAAAATCAAATAAAACAGGTATGTGTATGGATTTTAAGGTGGAAGGCACACGTTCAGAGTATGGGGGTGGGTTTGTGGAGCGAATAATCTTCGGAACTGGGCTATGATTGGGAGGTGAAGCTGTAAGTTGAGGGGCAGGGCTGGCTCAGCCCACACAGAAGCTTGGGAGGGCCTCCGATTTCAGCCAGACACGCACCTCGCCACGTCAGCAGCAACTGAGGCTTTTAGCTGTACAGCTGGAGCTGCCGTCCAGTCAGAGAGATGAGTCGAGACTGAAATACGATACCTCTCTGTTCTCTGTGTATTGTAATGCCATCTGCATTTTGATGACTTTTAATGACGGGTTCAAAACAAGATAGGGATAAGAAATCACTGTGTTTCTCTGCGCAGAGTTTGTTTTAAACATTCTCTACAGCAGCTCTCTGAGTTTGTCTTTAGTCCCAGAGAAAGGGCGTGTGCCTGCAGGCTACATCTAACTCATCCCATCACTTGTTCAAACAAAGCGCTCAGTACATACAAGGCTGTTTCTGCGTCTCCAAACGCGTTTCTGCTCCCTCTCCACCATTCTGAGTGCAGATGTTACAGTATGTCGTCTGCACCTCTGTGTTTGCATATTTGTGATACAGCAAAAAATTACTTTTTCGTCATGTTCGTATACCTTGAGATCTTTTGATGCCTGCGATTTTCATTCTGAAAGACAAGAGGTGCGAGCAGGGTGTAATTCATTATTCACAAGCTCTGATGGAAACATATTCTGCGTCGTCGAATTTTTCCATCTTATTTCCCAGTTTTCAACCTTTAGAGTTAAGTCGTTATGCAAGTTAGCCACCACTCATTCACAACTTTTTTTCCATTGGCTGAGCGTGAGCCAGAGCAATTTCGTCCAATCAGCTGCGCCACGGTGGAGCAGCAGCACAGATTTCTGGAGGGCAGGGTTGGACCTCCCAGCTTCACAAAGCAATGGATTAAACAACAACAACAAAAAAATAAATAAAAAAATTGAGTGCTTATGAAATCCTGATTGCGCTTAATACATTTAAGTGTGCACTGACAAGCAAGAGGCAAAAAGCTTTGGTATCATCATGCTGGGAAACTTTAAGCTCAGCAAAAGATGCATTCTTTTTTTTTCCCCTCTACAGATAAACTCAAATAATCTGTGTGCAGGTCAAAGAGCCAGAGAGATAGTTGAGATTTAAAACTGGTTAAAATGGAAAAATGCTGCACTGTAACTTTAAACCATGAAAAAAACAAAGCAGTCCTTTCACCCTCTGCATTCCTCCGTGAAAACAATGACAGTTATTCTCTAATCCTTACCTGGCACAGATTCGCTGGGTCTCTCCTCTGAGTTTGTGTCCCGTGAAAAGCACAACTGCAACACACTCTCCTGCTCTTTATATCCTGAGAGAGAACGTTCTAGAAGTGGGAATGGGATATTCCAATGAGGGTGTCTGTCTTTCCTCAGGAAGTTGGGAGCTGGGACGTCCCCCTTTAAACCACAGGCTGGTAATGAGAGGGGCGGCTGAAGTCTCAGCACTGGCCTGGGCTCAGCTTTGAAACTTTCCCAGCGGTGGTTGCAGTTGGAAACTCAGAGGAAATCTGATTTATGGTCAGTCTTAGCTGCTGATGTACAGAAATACTACTCGGCCTCTTGGTCCTAAAGCTGCTCGCTGACTCAATCTCTAACGCTGGTTTCGTCACATGTAAAATATGAAGAATAAGCTAATTTTTAATATGAATTGAATGATGATTGTGCATTAAAAGTTGTGGCATGTCGACACTGTCTTTGCAGTTATTGGAAACTTGTGTGTGCGAGCCTCTTTGGAGCAGCATTCTTTTGCAGTCTCAGTTGAGAGGACAAGAGATGACACACCAGTGAATGGGCTCATTGTTGGAAATATTACCAAGTAACAAGAAAAGCAGGAACTTTATTAGTGTTAACATTGTTAGAAAGATGTCTGATTTCACATAGAAACTTCCAGAACTTTAAAAGCTTTACAAAGGCTCAAAGGGGTTTGCGAGATCTCCATCCTCTGCCCCCTCCCCCACAGTGCCACGTCTCTCCAACCCAGCTGCTGATTGCAGGGTTGTTGAAGGATGGGGGTGCAAAGGAAGAGTTAGGGTTAAACGACAACAACAAAAAACTGCAGTGTCCTAAGAAGGGATTCCTTTCTTAATTCATTTAAGAACATTTTAAAGACAATAAACTATGTAAAGTAATTGTGTTCTTATTGATCTTGGTGTCTGATGCAAGCTAGAGGAATTCCTTCACTCTTAATCCTCCTCTTTAGCAGCCCTCTACAAACTGTCCTGACATGCCAGCTAATAACTGGCTTGGAGTTTTTGTAGTGGCTTGTCGGGCGACACGTCACAAAAGTTCTGCAAAAAGGAAACAGTCCCCAAATCTAACAACGAGCCCACCTACCTCACAATCTCATCTTTAAAGGGTTTCACACATGCAGGCTTAGAGCCACTTCCCTCACCTCAGGGGGTGTTTGTCAGTCAGCGAAAAGCCCCAGGAGCAAAAGTTCACTGTGAAATTCCTGAGACTGAAGGCAACTTCTGGGTCAAGCAAGTCTGGTCAAACCTCTGAGTACACATGATCTTTAAACTAGCAGTCCTTGCATTGTCTGCTGTTATGTGGAAGATGCCTGGAACATCCATACAGACATAAAAAGTGGGAAGAAAAGGACTCATAAAAGATGTTGTATTTGTATGATAATGGTATGACCTTAATAAAGACTTGTGATTGAGATACTATATTGCATTTGTGTTTGAACAGAAAAGACTCAATGGGAAATACTGACATGGTGTGGATACAGGATTAGTACCTCCTTGAAACTGTCTATAGACACTGTTTGTGTATGCCTGTGTGAGAATAAAAAGAAGCTTCCAGTACTTTCCGGAACCACCAACACATGCAAACACCTAAAATACTGTAAGACAGTTGTTCCTTGAGATGTGGTCGTTAGGATGTAAAGGCACATCACTTAAATGATGCAATATTTCACCACGTGAAAATGTAAAGCTGGTCAGAGGATTGCAACAGAATCTGATAAAAGAGCGGGAGTGAGAGGCCTCAGAGGGCGGAGCCAGCCCTAAATAGATAGAGCAACGAAAATGCTATGGAGCCTGGTCAACATCTGGATATGATTACACTAACCTCAGCACCCGTCTCCATCTGTTGCATCACCAGTTGTGTGTTTTTCAGTGCTGCTTAAAGCGATGAGATTCTTTTCTTGCTCGTTTCCTTCAGTAAATTTGAGTTAATTTCAGGTCTATATATTTGGATTTACTGAGCTGGCGACTCATCCAGGGAGTACCCTGGCCTACGCCCATAGTGTCACTGGATTTGGCCCCAGTAATCCCCGCTCCACCTTGAAAAAGGTGGTATAAAAGCGGTAACATCACCCGCAACCCGCATGGAAAAAGCGACAGAAAACGAAACGAAACGAAAAATATTTGGATTTAAATGACAAACTATGGTTGACAGAATCGACACTTTTACAAGCAGGATGGTTAGCATTTACTTCAGTGCTGATTGGGGAATGAAAAGTAATTATTATTACTTTTAAAGGAGACATATTATGCTCAATTTTCTGTCCATAATTTTCATTTTGGAACACTTCCAGAAAAAAAAAAAAATCAGTTTTCTCATACTGCACTCTGTCGGAATCACTCTGAAGGGCCCCCCAATCCTGAATACCCCATCTGCTCTGATTGGTCGGCTCACTCACGCCTGAGCCAGCACACGCAACAGTGCTAACAACAACAGAGCAGCTGTGCTAAATTCATAAGTGTCAAACTGGCCGCTAAGCATAAATTATGCAAATATTTGACACTGTGATGAAATGTGGTGTCAAAAAGTCACAGAATTAAAGGTGTCACTACTGACGAGGCGTTTCAGGAGCAGAGAGGGAAGAGCTCTGTTGGAACCGAATTTGAACTTTTTTGACTTTCATGATCTTTTACATGCACAAGAACATATATAAAGCACTGAAGGAAC
This sequence comes from Diplodus sargus, assembly GCA_903131615.1. NCBI lineage: Eukaryota > Metazoa > Chordata > Actinopteri > Spariformes > Sparidae > Diplodus > Diplodus sargus. Next base: position 187,415 of record CAEMYA010000018.1, on the reverse strand, counting down.
ACAAAAACAATAAAAAAAAAGCATAGCAGGTCTCTTTCGAAGGTCCAGTGTTTAGGCTTTAATGGTATGTAACCGTGTGGTCGCCTCACCCTCCCCCACAGAGGCCATTAAAAATGCAAAAGCCCCTCTCTATATCTGGTGTTTGATTTGTCCATTCTGGGCTACTGTAGAAACATGGCGGTGAATATGGTGGACTCATTGTAAGGTAGCAAAAACACAATTCTCTGTTAGCTGACTATACACTGATGAACGCATAGCTGCCGATGGATGCCACCTAAATCCTACGCATTGGTCGTTGCTATCTATCAAGTCATAAGGAAACGTTTGTAAGAAATGGAATGCAACCAAATCAAATTCAAACAGTTGCTCGTTTTAAAGTCGCTACTGTAGAGGAGGACGTACGCACATGGGGGATGAGATCAAACATAGGATTTCAAGAACTCTCCTGTGTGGCCATCTGTGTTAGTTCTTCAAACAAATAGACAAACAGGACTTGGCAGCCTGTTGAGCTCTTTGGAGGATTTCTAAACACCTACTTCCAGACGTGTGTGCGTTAACCCTTCCTCATTAATGTACTTTCCATATGGCCAACAATATTGTTTGCGGATTCCTGTGCTATCGTCTTACCTCACTCAAGGTGTATGGGGCAGAGTCTGAAGTATTCTCTCCAAATGTTTTCTTTTATCATTCACAGTCGCCATTAATTAAAATGTTCTGAAAGAATGTTAACAGTCTTATTTCTATGTTACATATCATGTATGTTTGTCAGGGTTGGTTGTAATCGTGTCACTCCGTCACAAACTACTACGACTGCACACTGAGCAGCTGCTGGACACAAAGAGTCTACTGAGGGAAGCAGAGCACTGCAGCTGCCAAGAGCAGTGTGACGTAAGACCTGAGAGGTGTTTCATCTTTGCTGCATGATGTGACTTTCTGTACCTTTGAGTCTATGAGTGCAGCGAGGGGTTTGATTGCATATAGCACAATTTCAGTCTGACCCTGGCTTAAATTAGCCGTTACAAGATGATAATTAAATGAATTTTACTCACACTAAAGAATTATGACCACTTGCTCTTCTTCGAAACAGTCGAAGCACTGCACAGTCAATTTTGAACATTTGAACTGTGTACCAACTAAACTACTGATGCTTTACAAGTAGGGTTTACTTATAATCTTCTAATAAACACTACTACCTACCTTGAACCAGTTCCATTACTTTCCCCTATAATATTGTACATTTAACAAATAATGATTTATCATCATACCACAGTCTGAATCCTGTCACTCAACACTTCATCTTAAAGTCAGTCATTAATGTCAGATTAGGACACGTTTGCACCCAAATGTCTACGAAAACTGAATAAGGGGGCAAAATAATCATGGTCAATCAAAGTTGTAAGGCTGACCATACTGGCCACCAAACTTTTAATTCAACAGAGCAAATGATAGGTGGATAATTACACTGTCATTTTGTGCAGCGTAACTGTCTAATTTGGATCTAAGTTGGTGATGACAAGGCACTGTGGTGAGTCCTTCTAATGGTTTGGATAATGAATAGAAAATGCCCCCTGGTGGCAAAGATTTGAGGTTGTAAAGGTCCTCCAAGGCCATCAAAGTCCTCCTCACAGTAATTAAAGTCTTAATTGAGGTTGTATTAAAGTTCAGATTCTTTCTTTTACTCTCGAGATGTTGTTAAATTTAACCTCTTTTAATTAGCATTTTTTAATCTCCCACTGTGTGCACGGGGGGAAAAAAATGCTAAAAGAAGAATCTTGCTAAGACAACAAAGACATCCAAGTTTGTGTGGAAGCCTTACATGTTGGATATAAACACTGAATGTCAACACATTTAGAAGAACCAGTGGGAATAATGTTCAAATATTTGTCAGACAACATAACTATTCTATCTGCCACTGCATTGCATTGTGGACTAACAGCCACTAGATGGAGTGCACAGCAACCAAATTAAGTACGCCCTCTGTGCTAAGGAGGGTTTTTCAAGACATCATCCTCAAAGGTATGCAGGCGGTATTGTTGTTCCACTACAGCATGAAAATAATAAAAAAGTGGGGGCATTTTGAGGAGTCAAATCAAGCTACTTTTTTGACAGTTACTTCCACTTTCTGTTTAGGAGTCACTGACATATTTTTCATGTTTACGTCTGCCATTTCTTACTTTGCTGAGGAATGTGGTGTCTTAGCCCTCAAGGCACTACATCTTTATCATTGCATGTTGGACTGAGGGCAGACTCGATGCTACAGTAACTCATTATTGGCTCTTTCGGGGTCCATGTTGGCTTTACAAGACAGGACCTGTAGAGGCTAGCTGGTTACTTTAAACTTCAGTCGACATCCCTGAGACAAAATGACACAACGTCAATGCTTATTTCTTCAAACTCTGTTGATCATTTGATTTGATTCTGAAATGTTTTAAACTCACATTCTTGCCTACAGCTCCTTTTAGAAAGGAAAAGCGAAAGCAAAACACACAGGCAAACATTCACATCGACTCCCTGCAGCGACCTTTAAAGTGTTATATTAAATCAACGGCGTTTCAGTCCCCCGTCAGACTTGCTGCAGTGAGGCCTCTGAGCAAACCACACCCTGCTGTGAAATTCCAGCAAACCCTCAAAGTGATAACAAGCTGTTGAAGTTGTATTTACACAATCCAGTCTGCAGTATTGTCTTCATTGGTATTAGCATTATTCCATCCTCATTCCCCCATGTCTCTGCACCAGTCCTGTCCTCTTGCACCCGCTCAGACAACAGCAGTCACAAACTCTTCCATCGATTCCTCTTGCATTACAGAGCACCACATGCACAGGAGACCCCTACCAGCCATCCCACCCTCCGTGCTTGGTTGGCATTTCCAAATGGGCGGAGTTCACAACAAAGTGCAGCAGCAGGAGCTTCTGGCTAATACCAACCTGTGGAGAGAGGAGCAGGGAAGCTGGGGTCAGCCACATCAAACAGTGATACGCCACGGGAAATGGTCCTGAGGGGATGCATCTCCCCCTGCTTCCCCACCTGTTGATGCTCATAGGGCGACAGTGTCAAGGTGTGTGTGTCTGTATGGTGGCTGCATGGATGTTAAAAGGAGGGTGTAATCTCAGCATCAAATTGCCAATTAGTTTACCCTTTTTGGTCTGACTGCAGTTTTATGCAACGTGCCTTAAGAAGGCCAGACATACACAAACTCTTAATTTCCATCAGAATGATGCTGAAGTATCTGGCAGCATCACCACACTGACTGTTTCCTTGGTGATACATCTGAACTCTTTTTAACCACAACTCCTCCTCCACTTAACATAGGAATGTACAATGTTGAGGCGAAACCAATCAAATGCATCTGCTCTGAAAAATGCTTGAGCGCCTCAAATGCTGTTTGTATCTGCTGGTGAGTCATGTCACACCCCGGGGACCTGCTGACCACCTGTCATTGTCCTGGACGATCATCACAGTCTGTGTGAGTTTCACTGTCCTCTCAGATACAATACGCAATTCAACTTGTGTGGCTTTGTTCCAGAGAAAGTGCATGTGTATGAAATGAACAGTTAACTTAACACACTAATGTGTGCAGATCAGTGAAAAATGGAGGGCTGTTGGCCATTTTAGTAGGTTTCTTACCCCATAGAAATAAATTCTGATGTCACGGTCCTCGGGCAAATCAGTCTGTGTAATCCAACAAACTAATTTTTTTAAACACAAACAAGCATTTACCTTTTTCTTTACAATACATTGTATCCATGCAGTCAGTACACTGTGCATTTTACATTTCCAGAATACTAATTTGTGGTTGAAATGGACTTTCTGTTATGGGTATTGATCCAAGTGACAAAGAAAATGTTTTAATCATTACAAGAGGTCGACATTTGACATCACCCACTGTCACTGTGGCACTATCAGCAGCACATCTATACAGCTAATGGAACACATTTAGAATGAATACTTGATGTATCACAGTGTGTCAATGTTCGATGGCAAGGCCCTGCCTGACATTACATGCTGCCTTTGATTATGACTGCAGATAGTGTTCTCCTGACAAAAAAAAAAATCAATAAATCAGTTTTGTTTAATGAGTCATCTGGTGTGTGTCAATGACTGAAAGCGACAGAGTCTGAACGTGGAAAACACTGAATGTGGAGGGGCCGATGACCCCTTTGGCAGATAGATTGTTTACTTTGTTGAATTGCCTGGTCGATTAATGAGACTCATTTGAACGGTAACTGACTTTATTGGATGCAATGGTCTCTGATGGTACTGGAAAGCAGACCTCACTGCCTGTCAGCGTGGAGGACAATCACAAAACAATCGGATATTTAACACATGTTATGCAAACGACTAATCTGATTGAAAAGAAACCCTCTATCATTTGCATAGAGAATACAAAGATGAAACAAACATGTGTTCGGTTACAACCTTTAATCTTTGTCACATATGATAATGAAAGGCATTTTGTTCATTATCTCTTAATATGTACAGTGTGTTAGATGTGTTGTTGAGAAAATAAACAGATTGATTAAAAAAATGCTTTTTTGGGCTTAAATGACATTTGCACGTTGTTGCGTTCAAATACCATCGGATTTTCTGGCTAGGCACGGTGGATTGGGGAATATGGCAGTTCAGCACCAGTTGGCTTCGATTTCTCTCACTTTAGGGTGTTAACAGAAATTGTGAAAAGAATATTGAAACTTCATGAACAATCTTCAATTTATCTAAATGTTCCAGTTAATTAAAGCAACGTGAGCGCCTTTAAGGTGTACCAACGGCGCAGCAAACCGCCGGCCATCAGTGAATTTTCGACGCCACTTGAACACGCAGACCGGGAGTAAAGTCAGCCTGGTGACGCTCTCTCACTGTACAGGAGGGCTGGAGATAAAAAGACCGACACACACTCCGCCCACCATTCAGTACACTGAATCAGGGGTGTCGGTGAATACCGCTGTTCACAAAGGGGACGAGGAGGTTTCACCTACAGAGCGATCCAAAAACCACAGAGGACGGAGTAACTGAAAACATAGACGGGACGTTTTTTTTTTAGCTTGACCGAAGCCACCACCACCAACCGTCCCGCACTCACCTCACCCGGCTCCTTTCTCCTTTGTTTACGCTGTGAAACTTCGGCTCTGTCAGCATTTACCGGCCACCCACCTCTCACACGTTACCTCTGACACGGGTTGTCCCCGTTTGACTCTCGGACAGGGGGACTTTTTTTTTTCTTTTACCGAGGAGAAAGAGCCTCAACTTCACCGAGCGGCGCGAAGCTAACTGTGAAATCAAAGAAAAGTGGCAGCAGCCCTCAGACAGGTGAGTGTGTAACGGTGCGGTTTGTTTGAGCTGTTTACCTGAGGGTGACTTTTTTTAAGAATATAAAGTTAGCAACATCTTTAGACATTTTCTTTTTATAACATGTTTACAGTCACACACCTCATTTTCCCATGTTTAAAAAAGTGCCTGCAGCTCTAATTGATGGGAGTTTTTACCTTTCACACGAGCTAACTAGCTATAACATGCCTACAGTCAAAACAAGCTAGTATCCTTCACAAGTTGACACGTTTCTGTCCTTTTAATAGACGTTTACGTTTCAAAGTGAAAGGCTTCCTCAGTGATAGGCACCATCAGTGTATTTTTAGCTATAAGTATGTGTTTTACCCATCACAGGCTTTAAGCTCGTACTTGCCACACTGCTCACTGGTGGTCTCATGTGCAGCCCAGAGGAATGGGACACGCCCATGATGTTGTTTCCCATGAGAGCTAGGGTTTTCCTTTTTGGTGAAAGTGGACTGATTCACACACCTGAGCTTCCCATTCACCAATTGAAAAAAAAAGATATTACATTCATGTAAAGCTGAGGCTATCTGTGGATTCCTCACTCTACTTGTACAGCATCAGTTGGGGCGATATGGCCTCAAGTAATATCGCAATATTTTTAGGCTATGTCACGATGCATGATGCACATCGCGATATCTTCAAGTCTCCTCCATAGAAGCCATAACCAGGCGACACAGTCTGAAAACAAGACATTTTTGACCAAACCTCGAGATACATATTTCGACCTATTGTAGAATTTTGATTAAGAAAATCTTCAGTAACGTGGCTGTATTGATTAAGTTGGTAATATTCGAGAAAGTAGAATAGTCTGGTGAATATAGAAGATTACAACATTTTACTGTAACACAGCCTCAATAACCAGCAAAATACACTTGTGCCATATCACGATATGACTACATATTTAAAAGCAATATACAGTCTCATGAAATAATAACGATATGATATTAATGTATTGCCCAACCCTTGTATTAATTTTACTCATGCACAGCTCTCTTGCTACCGACATTCATAATTCATCACACCATTATTCTCTCTTTTGAAGACCGTCACTCGGTTGTTCCTGGGATGTCAGTATTCCAAGAAAGATTTCAGTGTCTTGTGCGATTCATGGGATCGCTTATTGCGTTCACGTAATGCAGCACTTCATCAGAGAGAGTTTAATCTCGTCAATATGCAGGCTTTACTGATCTTTAAACCCGGGCCACTGGAGAGGATCCATTTGGTACATCGTCTCTAACCTTTAGATCCTGCTTGACTTTGTTCACACGTCCCCATCTGTCACTGCAACACTTCCACTGAAAACAACTAACACTTATTTGTTTGTGGTAACATCTTCTAGGCTCGTAAATAATTTCCTTTAAAATGATTACAACCTGCTTAGTCAGAGTTTCAATCGGCGGATGACTCAGGACGAGTCAAGACTTTAAAAAGTGACTGTGCAAAGCTGTTTGTTTTTATCGCTTTTTTACAACGTCTATAAATGGATTGAGGGGCCTTGGATTGGAGTGTGCTGAATACTGTGTTTTTTAACCTCTTTTTGGCTTGTACCACAGTGCTGTATATGCTTACTGCATAGTGAGTGAGGCTCCTGTCCCGAGGGTAGCCAGCACTATAAAAATGTTTTCAGGTCATGACATTGAGAAATGTGAGAAAATAAACATTGCTCCTGATGTTCGGATCGCTCCGGTTGCAGCTGTGCGAAAAAAGGGTACAAAGTGTTGACATTTTGAGGTTAGCATACGTGGCATAACGTATGCATTTGTACAGTTCTTCAAGTTTGCTTGGATTAGAGTGGGGATATGCTTGTCAAAAAATGTCAGCAGCCATGCTGAAAAGGCTTTGGCTTGTTTTAAAGATTACCCGCGACTTGAAATGTTATTTTAGGAGAATAAATAGAGAATAGAGGGAGATATAATAGGTCAGAACATGGAGGAATGCTGTGTGCTGTGTTCACAGCAGTAATCCACTTACTGGATACCAACTCTCGCACACATAGTGTTGCAGATACATTAAAGAGCTTTTTAACCTTTTCTTTATCCAGCTTCCATCTTCCATGCATATTGGTGCTGTTCACAAAGCAGATGTCCTGCTGATTACACATGTAGAGTTGCACTGCGGAGACAGTAGCTGGCCCTATTGTCCATGTGAGACGAGTATTGATTCTGTATTTCAGCCATTTGGCTTTGCCCTGCTTATGTAACTGCCCATGTATTTGTCTATGTACTGTATCCTCAGAAGAGAAACATGCCCAACACTCATCCTACTACAGATGAAATATCCTGTAGGATACTTGCTAGCCTCTTGTACCTAAAGTACCAGTCTTACTTTTAAAAAAATGACTTGTTATTATTGGCTTCCCTAAAGCAGTGAGGTCAAGTCCAGCCCTTTCTGTCTCTCTCTTTCGCTCACACACAAACCCACACGTGCACACATCTTCCGTGCCTGTCCCCAGTAGGGATAATGAACCTCCACCGAGAGCTAGCACGCTTCAATTGCTATTAGTTCGTTGCACCCACATAAAGGAAAAATCTGATTTGCATGTGGTTCTACTCACTGGAGCATTAGTAAACCTTTCATGCAAAAGTAATGGGTGGCTAAATTGGATTTAAAGGTTTAAGGAAATAAGGAATAATAAAAGCTTTCGTACAAGGCTGTGTACATTTCAGTCTTGCCTAAGAGGAGAACCGTGAATTTCACAGTAATTTACATTACTCACCGCTACTTCCACTGCATTCAATTTTCCTTTCTGCTAATACATTTCTCGCGATCTTTAACCACAGTAAAAAGAGCTTAGATGAAGCACACGCTGGCAAAGATTGGGTTCAAATTGATGCTGAGGAGTGGCAGTGCTCAAGATTTTACAGATGAGCTGGTCTAATTCTGTGAGGCATTGTCGAAGCAAATGTGGATGAGTAACAAATGTTTTTGTTTTTTCCAAAACCGATGTTGAAGCGCACAGTAAATAACATGCAATCACATAATGGAGCCTTGTTTGGGCTCCGAACATAAAGAGGGCTTTGGGGCAAAGTTTATTCGTATTTGTAGTCATGTTTGGCGTGCAAATGATAAGTTGATGAGTGAAACAGTCCCTAGAATGAGCTTGTACACTATAATCAAATTAATACTATTAATTATAACAATTATGTTAATAAACATAATTGAGTTAAATAATTAAAGGTCCTCTCACGTTTACAGACGCACAGATTGTGCCAGTTGCTGACAGCAAAAGTCAAAACTGTCAGAATACCATTAGGTGATTATAGCTTCTATGTCGAACACACTTGTTTGCAATGAATAGCAGATGCTGTTAAATTTCAGTGTTCAGCAGAACATGAGATTTGTGTGAGATGACCACCTGATGAACTGAGATTTCTGGAAAATTGTTGTCAAATTGGAGCCAACAATAAACAGCTAATTGCTGTTAATTTCTCCGTCAACACTGGAGGCTTTGGTTAGCTGTTTTTGCTAGTTTGCAACTTGAGCTGTCTTCAAAGCCCGACAAACTGGGCGGTGCAAAACAGAGGCCTCCCTTTGAAAAAGGGCAATAATACCTCCTTGACTGCATAACAAGTCTGTTTGTTTTTCTTTCATTTTTGGTTATATTCCCAGCATTCAAGATCCACCGCCACAGAGTTTGAACATTGACCTCTGTTGCTCTGAAAATGCCAATTTAGTAAAATAAGTTTTTTTCATATGTTCATTGCCTTGGGTGTCTCTGCATTATGTTTTATAGAAGAACTGATTACGGTTATTATCTAATCCTTTAACCACTAGAAGGAAAGTGGCTTTTTATTTCATCATTTTAGTTTATTAAAGACACATATTGTACTTGTATTTAAACTGTCTTTGCAACTAGGAAATGGAAGTGTTGTTTTGTGTAATCAGTCCTGCAATGGAATCAAACAAGTTGTATACAGGACCATGTTTGAGAAAGCTCAGAAAACCAGAGATGCCATGGTGGCACCTGCTCGTCTGGTTCTGCCTCCCGGGCTCAGACAGCAGTCACAGTAGAGGACAGGGCTGGGTGTGATGTCAACACACAGATGGTGGTGAAGAGCCCTCGCGCAGACATACAGATGGCACCTTGATAAAACATACTAGTCCACCCACTTTCTTTTTCCTCTCAGCAATTGTAAAACAGTCGGACTGAGGTGGCCGGAGGGTGAACTGAACCAGTGGAGTTGTCCATTTGCCCACAACAAAGGTTCCCACCATGTCTCTGCATGCCACGAATGTCTTTGTCAGCTGTTTGCTTTCCCGGCCACAGTATCAGCACGACAGTATCACCTATGATTAGGAACCCAAGGTGCTTTGTCTCAACCCTAAACGGCAGATGGGCCAGGAGGGGTCCAGACATAACCCCTTTTGCCATTGCTGTATGTTTCTTAAAAGCCTCGCAGCTGGGAATATTGGGTCATGCCAAATTAATTTAGGAAGCACTGCCCCAGGTAGTATTACAGGAAAATAGAGGTGTACAGTCGAGTGCTGGAAGTAGGTCCATCATTTTCTGACAGCCAAGTGCCAAGTTTTCATCCATTTCGGAGTACAGTCACTGATTTCATTGATGACTTCAAAGTTAAAGCCAAAAGAACCAATCTTTTAAATCCTCTGAAAACCTGATTGCTCTCTGCTTCTATGAAACATGATTACACATCTCTGCTGTAGAAAATAAATTCCCAGCAATAGATTGCTTCAGTGATCGGTTGAGTGGTAACAGCCAACACACTCTTTTTGTTGACTGGCACTTTATGGCAAAAGCAGCCGTGAAAGCAGTGACATGTTGGATAAAATACTGTAGGTTCAATCACACGGGGGCACTGTAAAAAAGTAACTGTTGCCTTGGTTGAAAAGCAATTTAAGCAGGCTTGTGAGCTCTCAAGTGGTTGTGATGGACTGTGTGTTTGTTATGGCCTCAACACTCTTTCATACAAAATGTGTTTTGTAGGTATTTTAAATGGACCAAGAACATCAAATGAAAAGCATCCAACAATATCTGCCTGCATTTTTCTTTCTTTATTACCAAATTAATGTACCTTGTTATGAACAGTTTGGAGTATTAACAATTACAGACCATTTAGTGGAAGCTGCTGATGTGCCAGAGGAGCTGAGCATTGGAGCTTAACGCTTAGTTCACGTTCGTTATCAAAGCTTTAGTAATTGGTGTGAAGGAACATCAAATCCAGATGGAAGTGACTATAAAAGCCGTTTTTAAAAAGAAACCTCTTCATATAAGGCTTGAAGATTGGATCCAGATGTTGTACACCTGCTGCTGGTTACAATACCAGTACACTCACTCTGGTTTGACAAAGGGGGAAAAGTGCTCATCTTTTTTTTATTTCTCTGCAAAACCATTAATCCCCCTGCCCTTTTGTCCTGGCTGTCTCTCTACAAAAAATATTTTTGTAGGTATGTTAGGGAGAAACAGAAACAATGTCAGAAACCTCTTGAGTCATTTGATTGCTTTATCCAACTTGACGTGACGTTTTTTCTTGCACCACTAACAGGCCAAAGTTTCTACTTTTTCTGCACAATATCTCAACAACCACGTAATAACTTAAGAGGTTCACCATTGTAGTTATAAGTGAAAAGTCTAAAGAACATTTGAATTGGGTGCCATTATATTTGGCACATTCAGTACCATCATCAGGTCAGAATTTCAATTTGTCCAATACTTTGGTTTATGATTAAATATTTGCAAAATAAGAATGACACTCCGGAGACCAGTCTCCTTTTTTAATACACACAAACCTAATCCAAAATCAAACTCAACAGGCCCATATCATTCTAAATTTCAAACTGCCTATAACGGTTTAGCTGTGATATAAGCTCCCCCTATTTCGCCATGTTAAATAAAGGAGAAAAAAATCCTGGATCCGTCCCTTGAATTGAATCTTAACCAAAAGTTATGGGTGTTTTTTATTCTGAGACAAAAATCTGCTCAGTAGCTTTTGTTTAATCCTGCTAACAACCCAACCTAAATCAGTTTAGCATCAAAATGTGAAAATTGTCAGTATATTAGAATCCTAAAGTGTGCATTGTAGCTGAAAGCACCACTCCTTTCAAAGTACAGTGGCTTAAAAAAACAAAACAAAACAAAAGTAAAGCCAGCATTTAGCTTTAATTTATGGATTCTTGTCAGCGTGAAGAGTTGCATCATGGACACCGACATTCAGCTCAGGCATCCCCACAGAGTTCTTCCTGTTAGCTCTTCATAGCCTGACTCTGGGATTAACCCCCTGTCTTGAGTGCTCCCCTTCACTACCCCTCCAGACATCTGAAATCACAGGCTGTACTGAAGTTCATAAGAAAGCGGGGTGCAAGTATACATTAAACAGACAAGAGTCAGTGTCATCCAGTCTTTAAAGGCGATAATTATTCCCACCCACACACACCATCAGCTGCCTAAACAGCGGCATGGTGGAATCAGAGGTTAGCACTGTCATCTCACAGCAGGAAGGTGTTTGGCTCAAACCCCTCAAAGCTGTTCTTTGTGAAGTTTGCATGGTTTTCTTTCTGCTTCTGCACCAAAACATGTGTGTGGGTGGTCCACGTATCTAAGGCATTGGTGATACTCCTGCCTTTGGCTTTGACACCGAGCAGAAGAAACCTAATAGATGTTGCTCAAATTGTAGATTACTATTTTCAAGGTACATTGGTTCATGCTCCAAGGGAAAAGGACTCCATTTGCAGCACCTGAAACACATAAATCAATAATGACAAACTCCTCCACCCAGAAGGCTCCATGAAGATCCTAATGTGGCTTTATTGTTTACTTTATCCACACTGATTTGTCAAGCACTGTCCCTGCACTGTCAAGCTATCAAATCACCTTTTGCTCTGACTCCAAATCTTCAGTCCATGAAGCTTTCACGCTATAAGGTGTGAAGCCCACCTTCATAAACTGAGCCCAGATTATTTCTATCTCCAGATGAATGATGAAGGCAATATCTCCACACATCACTTGACCCACTTACACCTCTGTCATATAGCCCGCACAGAAATGAGTGGGTGGATTTCCTTCGCCTCTCTGAGTCATTCATTTCATTGTGTTTTGCTCCAATAATGGAAATGAGTGACAGTAATGACTCTTCATCTCCCGTTGTCAATTTCCTAATGTGAAGATACTGATGGGCTGTGATTAGATTAATTTATCCTCGGGATTATCTGTGACCCATATTTTTTTCACATTGATGGGCTGTCAGTGTGATGAACAAAGTGTCAGATTGTCTGGATGTTCTTCTACCATACCCCTCCCTTCAGTTTAATTAATTTTGTTGTTTATTGCTGTTTGCTTATAGTGTCCACTGAATTATAGCAGTCGTTTATGTTGGTTAGTTCAAAAAGTATTTCCCCTCACAATAATTCTTATGTCTTAGCTGACTTTGAGCTACAATTGCATTAGCTACCCACTGCCTCGTATAGCAAAACCCTGGAGTGTGTCTCTTTCAAATCTCAGGTTTAATATATTTGATAGCTCAGTTATCTGGTAAATGGTTCATATGGTGCCTTTTTTCTAAAGCTTTCTTAGTGTCATAGAGGAAGCATTTACTCAAGATTAGTGATGTAAATTGCTTTGTACATTTCAGAGTCAATTTATCATTAAATGCATATCATGACCTGTTCAATGTCAATAGCAGGCAGGATATTAACAGCCAAGAGCCCTTGTTTTGCTATAGCCTACACCTCTACCCTCATTTGTCAGGTCAGGATGTTCTGGTGCCACCATGCTGCCAGTATGTGTTGAGTAATACTCAATCATTTTCTTCCTTGATGTTATAAAATCAGGGGAACTGGAGAAACCTGACTATCGATTCATGTTACTGAATATTCATCGTGCCTCAGGGCTTGTATGCTTGGACATTTCAGTGCATTCAACAGTCAAGGACTGTTTTTAAGGTCATCAAAGTGACTTCAATGGACCAGTGCCATTAAAGACCTTAGACGTGTCCCCTCACACTGCCTCATGTCCTCCGTTGAAAAGATGCACTTGGCATCGCAACTACATCCACCTGCTTTGTCAGAAGTAGTGACAAGGGATTTGTCAATCACCTTTTGTTCGCACCAGTAGAATCCCTTTTCCCTCCTTGTGTCCACTGCTGAAAATTAAAAAGACATCAAATTCCTGACATCTACCTTTTCTAACATCAGAGCAAACTGCTTGTTAGCCAGCATGCACTTAATTGTGCTTTGTCAGTGCTTATAAAATAGTTTTTGCTTACTTGCAGCCAGTTAATCAGTCTTCCTCCCCTGATATTTAAATATTCTGTGAAAGCAGGCTGATAATTGTAAACATCCTCCTATTTGTAGGCATCTGGTCACTCTTGGTGGCCCTGACAAAGTTGAATCAATGGCTGTAATTGATTCTACCATAGATCAGTCATTTGTCTGTCAGTCCATAGTATCTGGATGCATAACTGGAAAGAAATTTTGCTTAGATGAAAAACTTTAAGCCTGTTGCAGGTTCAGTTTCAATCTCATCTTGTGGACCCATGAGTAAAAGGCTTCGGGAAGGTGACAAATCACCTTACCTCCATGTGTGCTGTAGGAGTCACTTACTGGCAGAGATGACTGGACAATCTGAGAGTGATTTGTGGTGGGACCTTATGTCAGACTCTTGAAGAACCGGAGCCCTGGGCTATAGGCTGTAACCGTTTATTCTTTGCGTTCTACCACGTTGACTCATGGGAGTGATTTATAGTGTTTGTTTAGAATTATGTTGGTAAGTTATGTTGACCTGTTAGCATCTATGGTTGCATTTGAGATTAGATGGAAACATTAAATATGTTGGGTAATGCAGAGGCTTTCTGCATTGATTGGCATAAAGCCAATGCAGCAATGATTAAGAGGCTCAGTATATACAATATATTGCACCATGTTGTTAATGCATAATGCATGTTGTACCTTAATACCACCAAAAGTATGGTGTATGCCTGTTTCTCAAGCTTGTAACCTTATGTGGAAGTGGATATTCCTTCACACTTTTTGATATTTTTGTTATTGTACTTTGTTGATTATGTTGTTAGTGAGATGGAGAAAAGCACAAGGGAGAGTCGAGATGGGAGACAACAGTCAGAGAAATAAGTTAGCCAGAGAAAAGTAATTTCCCATGGTGTCCTCTAAAAAGAGACAGACATTGAACACGGCTTTAAATAAAGACTGGACAGACTTATACTCTTCCCATGGGCAGTTCAAATCAGCATGTCTCTTATCCAGGACTGTGGCGATTATTAAAAGTGGCACTTTTAGACAAAGCACAAACATAGCAACTTAAATCCTCAGGGCAAAAAACCCCCAAAATACAGTATATTCTATGGCATTGAATCATAACACAAGTTGGACATCAGGAAAAGTTTCTCAACTCAACCCCTTGTTAATTTAAATCCCTCAGATATTGAGCAATTGAGTTTGTGATTTAGGTATACCCTCTACTCATTACTCCATGGTTATTGAAGGGGGTGTTATTCGAAGCAGTCACCATGTGATGGTGGATACAGTTTGCTTAGTTGATTATTATTTTCATCATACAAATGGAAGAAACCAAATGAAACAGCTACTTTGAGGGCCTCAGAAGTCATTGAGGGTGAATAAGCAAATTGATATGGTGAACACAAGCCTGCGCCTTTTCAGTGCCTGCCTGCCACATGATTGCTTTTGAAATGTGTGTGTGCGTGTACATAGTTGTAATTTTCCAGACTGTTCTTTATGATGCACCTTTACATTATATAACCTTTTGCAGTGTTTTTGCTTGGACTCTTAAAAGTGTTTTAGATTAATTAATGATGATGTACAGTCCACTAAGGAGGCCAAATGTAATATTGAGTTTAATTATGATATATTATAGTGTGAGAGAAATTTGACTTGGCAGATTTTTTTGAGCCAAAGCCTGTGACTTTCCTGCTGGGATTTAGTGTGTCCTGCTGCCTAAATTAAAACTCAGATTTCCTTATCCCTGATCCACAGTGCTCCTTTATGAATACATTTAATTTAACAGTATCTTTTTGCGATAGTAGTTTGCCCTTGCGTCCCCTGAGCAGTTGAAGGAGTTACATTTTAAGAAGTGTGCGCAGAGAGCAGACACACGCGCGCACATAATATATTGTCCATGCCTGTTAGGACATGTCTCCACATTTTATTTTATTTTTAAGAAACTAACTTGGCTTTGTCACATGGCAAGAGGAATTGAAGAAAGTAGGTACAAGCTTAGTTGGCATTAGTTTGTGTGTCTTTCTTTAACGTGTGTTCACATCTGTTTACATAGCTGATGTCTGATCTTCCTCTTTTTTTTGTTCAGAAATTATCTGAGGTGCAAACTGTAGTATGATACCGGGGAAAAAAATTAGTCACTTAATTTACTGTGTACTTTGAGTATAAAATCTGTTTAATTTAATGACTGAACCAACAGCCAATTTATTAAACTGTAAACACTGTAGTCTGGTGCTGCAGTGCACAGGAGGTGAAGGGGTTCACTTCACAGAGAGCAGCAACACTGGTTTGTTATTGCTTAAACAGCACAAGAGCTGAGTAGCATTGGCCACCAGCACCAAGAGCACCGATTATTTGAGGGGAAATGGACCTTTCATGACTTAATTTCAGATGTTGCCAAGACTCTCTACAGCGAGTGTCCTCGACTATCCTGGCTGAGCCAGCTTCAGCAATTCCGATGTAATGACCCTCCTTACTTGTTGTAGTGGGCTTTTTCCCCAAGTGTCACCAATCAATTCCCTCGCATGCATCTTCTGAAATATTTTTTTGAAATATTCTCTTAAGGAACTTCTCGTTCTCACCGGTGGCCTTCATACCCGTAGTTCTCTGCTGCTTGCCCTGTCCCTCCTCTCCTTGGCCACTGAAGAAGACACCGTTTTCTGCTGAGAAACTGCTGAGGCATTTCCTCCCCTGCAGACTGTTTTCACTCGCTTTGCCTTTGGATTGGAGGAAATGAGGCAGCAGAAAAGAAGATGACAGCAGCCGTTTAGGGGTTCAGGTCATACACCCCTCATCATCTCTTCATATTCACCCATGTTCCGAAAATTTGTGTGACAGACACAAGTGTGGAAAGCGGTTTCTCCTGTGCTGAAAAGCTTTAATCACTTGCTGATTTCACCTATTTCAGTCACAAAGAGGAATTATAGGTGACAGGATCTAAAATTGTCGTTCCAGGCTTAGCAAGGCAGATGGTTTTCTGAAGATATTTTGGATGTCAAAATAAGCAGGAGGAAGGTGGTCTTTTTCTGATTCTGTGGCCTGGTTGATGTGACTGTGACACAGTGAGTCACTGCAATAGTGCAGCCCACATGGTGGTCACACTTTTGCACCTACTGTGGCCTGAGGTGTTGCATCCATGTTGGCAAAATATGGCCATGCAGCTGCAGCGTCTTGGATGAATATATTTTCCCTCTGAGATTTTAATTTAAGGACGGTTGCTGCTCATGCTGTATTTAAAGTAGCTTTTCCAATTCATTGCGGTTTATTCAGGATTTAATTGTCTCCACTGGGTCACATTTAGCTGATGAGTTTCTGGAAAAACATCTTGATGATAAAAGGATTAACTGCAGCGTCTTTATGCAGCCTGGAGGAGGGTTGGAGATTATTAACTATGAAGTAAAAATGGATGAGCTCCCATTTGAGGATGACAAACCTGTGGCCTCAGTGCCGCTCAGCCTAATTATGATAATATCCCACATGAAATAGTTGGAATTAAAGGGCTGTTTGATGTTCAGCTGTGTGTGTGTGTGTGTGTGTGTGTGTGTGTGTGTGTGTGTGTGTGTGTGTGTGTGTGTGTGTGTGTGTGTGTGTGTGTGTGTGTGTGTGTGTAATATTTTTGACTTTGAGGATACAAAGAGACATTGAACACATACAAAGTTTACTTCCATGCTTTTGGAGGTAAACATGTTATAACAAAAAACACATGAACCACTTGGCTGTAACAGCATGGAGATACTGCTGTGGATACAGGTTCTAACAGTATAATTTGTCAACGAGTGACAACACGACGGTGCAGAAAGTGGTTGTTACTTGGCCTTGATGAACACGCCGATGGGGCTTTGCTGTGTCAGCTGCACAGTTGTTGTTTTTTTAGTCTTAAAGGCTTGGTCAACATGCCCAGACACATTTCCATGTTTGTCTTGTTCATTATATGTGGAGTTGTTGATCCCACTCAACCGTCATTGAAATTCAGGCCTGCCAATATTAATATTCAATCTTTTAATCCAATTTCATGTTTGTTTAGCAATGGATTTATTTTATGTCAGTGCCCTCCCAAGTATATTCATCACTGTCAAATGGAAAGTATTTTTTGTTTAATCCTTTAATTCGTTAGTACTAATTGGTCAATAAAGTTTATCCTGAAAATAGCAATAGATCACAGTTCAAATTTGTACCTACCTAACGCTGCATGCGCTAATAAACAAGAGAAAATGACACTCTCCCATGTTAGTGGTGGTGTTTCTTTCTTTCTGTAAAGAAATGTATTTTTTGTGGCAATGAGGGGAAAAATGGAATTATGTGATATTTTCATCTTTGTATATCGTTTGAATATCTACATTGGATTTCATGGGAATTCACTGATTGGTTTTTGAGGTTTGATATCAGACCAGTGCCCATTTTAACCTGTTGTTGGTACCATGAGAAGTTTTTTTTAACTGCTTGACCCTCCAGTAGAGCAACTGCCAACACCATCCATTGAGCCCCGCTGCCAGTGTATCTAAAAATGGCAGATTCTGTGCAGATTTTATCCCTTCAGCAGACCCAAAATCCTGTGCTTACCAAGCTGTGATCTCCATCCATCCGACAGACATGATTTATTCAGAAGAAATATCAGACAAGCATAATTGCTATGCCAGTAGTCAAGCAGTTCTGATCTGATTAAGGTCCAAATCCCACAGACTGTGATGTAGCTACTCGGTAACGTTGGCTGCATGACAGCTTTATATTTGGCAATACAGTAACACAGATAAGATGATTATTGAGAACACACTGACAGCTCATGGTGTATTTAGCCAGTGGTGGAAAGAAAAATGATGCTCTGTATTCGTCCAGTTCATGCCTGATTTTGGTTTTGACAGAGTTTGTCCCATGTCAGTCAGTGCCAGTGTTTGGGGTTTGATTCTCATTTCAGCCAAACAATAGATTTACTCACTGTATTTAAAATGTTTGCTTAAACAGCAACACAAATCGTATGCTTTCCGACCTATAATGCAGCATTTAATTCAACAATTCTGATCTTATTCCTTCCAATAATCTAATATATTCCAGACCTAATCGCTGGTCATCAAATTAGTTGGCCTTGAATCTTGACTTGAATGTTGACTTCATGGTTTTCTGCACCCACGTTGTTTCAATGGCTACATCTCTGCTTGTAATTATAGCTGTTCTTGATTTAAGTGTAACACTTCATCTTGAGGCATAGAGTAGCATTGCACATTGCCTGTCAAGACCCTTTTTTTAAATCTGCTGGGGTGGGCCTGTAACATTTTACCCTCTGGTCAGGCCAGCCCTCCTCAGAGCAGTTTCACTAATAACAGGAAACATGGCCACTGCTGCAGATGCTAATGAGCAGCTGTCCAGAGCCTGAGACAGCCTGATTACAGCAGGAAGAGTGTAGTTATCACGCTAAATGCTCTGAAACATCAGACTGACTTAACCATGTGCTAGCCGTGCTTCAACGCTTCAAGGAAGTAGATATTCCACCGGTAAAAGTGCTATGTTTGTGTGTTGTTAAGCATTTTTGTTTGACTCTAATTAGCACAGAGGGATTCCATTTATTATGCATAGTTTATGCTTGCATAACCCCAACATGGACTTTCAACCCCAGTTTGTGTGTTTTGCAGCTGTGGCAGCACAACAGGCTCCATCATTTCCCTGGAGAATGAGTTAAACTTGTGATAACAGCCAGCACTGCTGTAACATCATTATTGTTATTATAGCTGTTTGCAGAGTCTCAGTGCTGAATCAGCAGCAGCTCAATGGGAGGACTGAGTTATAACTCTGATTATTTACAGCCAACACAGCCTGGTACATCCCACCATGGTCAACACCGCAACATTAGACAGGCATGAAAGGGCTTCTTGGTTTCTTCTAAAGCATCATGGCGTTCTGATGCTCCTCAATTTTGAGAGGGGGTAGTTGACCAAAGTATAGCTCCCTGACACTTACTATTCATGATAAAGCATCAAATAAACGCAGACCCTCTGATTTATTTTTATTTTTTTTGAGAGAGATCTAGAGAAGGTAGTAGAAACGACGGAAAGGCCATGTGCTTGTTTGGGTTTACAAAGTGGCATGCATTGATTTTTGTTCTGTAAAATGAATGGTTTTACCAAAATGTCACTATTATGTTTCATCCTCGTTATGCCTGTTGGCCTTTTCTTTGCCTGGCCTTTGTCCTGGGCCTGGCATAAAAGATGGGCCTACATGCTGCCTTTTGGCCCAGACATGTACTGACTGTGTGATTTATTCATTGTCACTGTAATTTAATGTGATGTTCAAGAGATGGTCTGTTCACCAAGCCCTCTTTCAATTTCATTGTACCTTATTTTTGCCTTAATCATATTGATGAAAGCTGCTAGCAGTCTCAGTTGTCATTGGAAACAGGAGCTGGGACACAAGGTCTTAATTTGAGGCTGGGCTTTCTTATCAAAAGCATGGTGTTTTTAAGCCAGCATGTGTTTTTCAAAGTGCCAGACATGTTGATCTAATTACAGTTTGTTCTGTGGATTGTTCAATTTTGTCTGTTTGGTCTCAACACTTTGTAATTATGTTTGCATCAACAATAATGTTAAGACTTCAAATGTTTTTTTGTTTGTTTTGTTTTTCAGGATACTTTGTCGTCAGTGGGATGTTAGAGCTCTGGCAGCGGGACTGACAGAAGGAGCATGGTGAAACACCAACCCCTCCAGGTCTATGAGCGCCAGCTGTGTTTGTCATGTATCACTGGGATCTACGGTTGCCGCTGGAAACGCTATCAACGTTCCCATGATGACACCACCAAGGTGAGAGGGTGGGGGAGCCCCTTTTGTGGATGAACTCCACCTTTTGTAAAAAAAAACAAAAAAAAACTCATCATGATTTCTCCTGTTGACCCAGTGCAGCATATTTCATTACAGTGCAAGATAGAGTACATCTATGTGATGGTCACTAGATAATACACATCACTCATGGGGGCCTTCAGCAGCCAATCTGTTAATGCAGTGGGATGACATTTGACTGACCTTGCAGCATTTTACTACATGTCTGAATCTTTCCCATCTTACAGATTTGCTTAAGAAATTTTACATTCAGGAGATTAAAGATAACCTTTCCTTGTGAAAAAAGATCCTTAGGTAGTTTGTTGCACTGGTACATTGAATTGTCATAACAACGGGGGTTAGTAAAGTAGTGAGGCTGCGCGTGCTGTCATTGATTATCTCACAAGATAATTATATTCTATACACACACATGGTGTGCACATTTGCTCCGATCAAGTTAGCAGTGAATGAGACCTGATTGTCTCTTTCTCTGTGTAATCTGTCTTGTCATGGTTATTTAACATGATCGCAGCTGTCCTGAGAGACATCAGTGTAGATTATCAATTGTCAGTTATTTGTAAGAGCATTCCCTTTTTTTTTTTAAACATGAATTTCTATGAATTTGATTAAGATCTTGCAGTGTTTTTGTCTGTTATATACATCTTGCAGTGAGTTACCACCTACATTTTTGGCACATCCATGCGTATAAAAAAATATCATTCTTCCTTTTGATTTTGGCTACTGAATTTAAAGGATTTTATTGTAGCGGTTGCACTAATGTGAGCATTTTCACAGCTCTGAGTAAGAATCTGTTATGTAGGAACTGGAACATTTTCAAACGTACTCTGTTACTGAATGTACTTGTGAGCTAAATCCCATAGAACCATCTCTGTCTGGCATCCATTACAGTGCTCGAACACTGCATGGTCTCTAGATGTTTTGCCTCAACATTGATTTACAAAGAACAATTATCTTCAAACAAATGTGTCCTTGCTGGCTTATCCAGCATCCAATAACCTTGAGCTTTCAACATAGAGGTCCATTTGACATTACAAAACTCCACTGCTTCCAGTTACCTGTCATCTCCTACGCTCTGCACATGTTTAATGAGTTTAATCAGATTTTGTGATTAATATTATTAAGGAAATGTTTAAAGGAGGTGAAAGAGTCGTACTTTTTCATACAAATTATTTTTAAATATTTAGTGAAAGCCTGTAAACGCTTAAATTCCTTAAATGCTTTCCCAAATGATCATGCCCACTAGTCATGACATACTTGCATTATCTGTCAACATAATCGCAAAATAATTGACTTTTTACCACATCAAGCAGCCATATTCGTTACACATATGATTCTCACCTTACATGAAAATAATTGACGATGCAACTAACGATTACTTTCATTATCGATTCACCTGCCAATTATTTTCAACATGAATTGATGAAGTTTTTACCCCATAGAATTTGAAAAGATTGTGAAAATGCTCAATATTTTGTCTTCAAATTGACAAAGAAAAGCAGCAAATCCTCAAACGTATAAAGCTGGAACCAGCGAATGTTCAACATTTCTGCTTGAAATGCAATTAATTCATTATCAAAATAGTTTTCAACTAATCTTTTTAATAAAACTCTAAGCCTAAGTGTGCAACCAGAAGAGTCACACTACACTCCCAACCACAGAATAGTGCAGTGCTTTATTCTCATACTAGGCACATGCCAGGATAAGTATTACAGCTGACACAAGATCAGCAATTCATCCTGACCTTTTCCCTTTATCTCCTCTGCTCTGTATTTAGGAAGGACACCCAGGTTATGTTGCTGCAACAAACTCAGACACACAGCACATACCCATGTCTGCACTCTCATGCGCTAGGCTGCATGATTTATTAATGTCCACATACCATACTGTAGACAAGCAGCAACCTAGGACACAGGCAACAGACTCATGTCACTCAGCACACTCTCACAGATGCAGCAAAGAAAATGAATGGCCTGGATTAAACCTACATTAGTTGTGTAAACAAACAGACATGAATAACACAGGAAGGGATGGGTGGCTATATCTGATAGCTCTTGGATCATATAAAAAGCAGAACTAAATAAAGACAGATTGATTTTTTTTCCCCTCCTGTATGCAGGAAATTGGACACTGTAGCTCTGTTTCCTGTGGCAAGTGGTTGTCTTTCAGGCCAACTGATAGGATAATGCAGAATCAGCATTCTTTGTCCATGGTGCTCATCCTTTGTTTTGACCGCGTTGGTGGTGAATAGCACTTGTCTTGACCTCGATGTAAGAAGCACACAGTCAGCCACATGCTGTCAGTTGCCGTCAGGAAGCAGATATTTTCCCCTCTACGTTCTTTTAATCTGTTTACGTAATGAGTGGAGAGAACTGGAAATAGATTGAGCCAAAATGATGTTTGTATGAACAATAGAAGAACAGAGCTGGTGCCCGACTATTTATATGTCTGTAATTAACGAAATGTCTATTAGGGGCAGAGAGCTACAATTTCCACTGGGAAAACTTCCCAGCATAGGTCAAGGTGATGTTATATAAGTCTGCATCTTTAACGATCCCAGTAAACAAACTGTGACCAATCAAGGACAGGTATCAGCTACATGTAACCGGACCTGAGCGAATCACAGAAGCGTGAGAACAGAGAATCTCATGTTGAAGCAACTGTAGACTCATTCATAATCCACAAGTGGACCATTCAAGACCATTTCTCTCTTTTTTCATCTTTGTTCACTGCAGTGAGTTGTTCAGGTTGACTGGCTGTCTCAGTGAAGCTGCTTCTCTCTGTGTTCAAGGTGCTTTGTAGAAAGACGGCCCACGTCATGCAGTGCAAGCCGATCTGGCCTCTCAGTAATAATTGAAAGTATTTCCATTTAGCCAGTCTTTACCATTCAGTCGCACAAAGGCTTCAAAAATAGGAACAATGCTGCTCTGCCCTCATTTGTCAGTGATCTTGTGGTCTTCATTAGCCCTGCTCTGTGAAATATTGGATATATATATATGACTACACCGTTACCCAGAACTAGCGGTTGCACTTACATGGTGACACAGCTCGGTTGTTTCATTAGCTTAATAAACATTTAAAAATGGCAAGAGAACAGGAGAGCAACTGAGCAGAGTTAAAGGATAGAGATTTTAATCGTAGAGTGGCCTTTGCAAGCCCTGAATTTCTTACTTGTATGATTTGAATTTGAATATGAATTTTTTGACCAGTGTCTTTTATACAATTCTGAAGGACATTTTTCTTTTCTCTGCCTTTTGTGAGCCTGATCACATTCTAGTCCACCCGCCTTTCCCTCTACCGAAAGGTCATAAGCTTCAATAAATCAGATGTGATGTGACTCAGCGATGAGGCTGAGGGTGTGATGGATGCTTAGTGATTTTAATGTAAGCATAGTTATAGGGATTTGGGTTTATCAAGTAGTTAGCATTAGTTAGAGAATTAGCTGTACAGATGATAAAGGTCATTTTTATATTATTGAATACCATTAAATAATAATATAACAGTCCACTGACAGTAAAGTAACCAATATGTTTTGAAAATCAGTATCAAATTTATGAAACTATAGACAAAATGATTCAAAGATTAATGGATAAAATAATCAATCAGTAATGGCTGCAAGCTTACACCTCACTCTTACTGTAATTCAAAACAATCAGTAATGATTCATTGAAGTCTGTTTGTTCATAACGATTATAATCTAGTGCAGCATTAATATAAATGTGATGGGCTGACTTCCCCACCTTACCTGCAAGGCAGCAGTCACTCAAGCAGTAACAGAAACGCCACACCACATGTTCAAGACAGTGAAACCAAGGCCTTGGGGGGTGAGGGATTTATTTATCACTTCTCTGTTAAGTCGGAACAGGCTGAGACAGCATTGCAGTATTATTCTTAAGATTAGCAGTCATTTATTTGAAAGTAAAGCCTCTAGTTATCTGGCAGTCACTTTAATGTGTATCAGCAGCACAGAAGGTGGCTTTGAACATTTAACACGGGAATCAAAGCGGCGGTCGCTAAGGGACTAGAGCAGCTATGTTATGTAGAATCTAAAATATAAAACTGTTATCATACCTGTTATCATACCTATTATACCTGAGTGCTCTGATAACTGCGGCCGTTGCTGAACAACATATTTACTTTTTGTGCTGTGCTTAGTAAATCACCAGTCTGCTTCCTGGTGTGTGACTGTTCACCCCGTGAGGCCTAGAGTACGTAACTTCTGACATATTGTCTGGTATGTGATCCTCCTTTTTAAAGAAGTAATCCCAAGCATCCAGTAAATTCAGAACATACATACAATGTGTAAACTTCATTAGATGTATGGACATTGTTGTGGACGGTCTGGCACTGCTTGTGATTAAAGAATTCTCACGTTTAGTGCCAGAGTGTTGATCTTGCAGGAGGAGTTGACAACAACCACAAATACTGTGACAAAAATCCTCTTGCATCTGACCCTTTTCACAGCAAAGACGTAATCAGATTTAAGGATGGCTCAAATGGAGAAGCAATTAAGGATCAGCAAACAATGTTGACTACCTTTCCGATAAGAAAGCGACACATTAAGTATCAGAAAATTAAACATTTTTGCCAGTTTACATTTTTGGTGTTATTTCTGTATTTAGTTGCTTTCTGGGCCCCCATCTTACCTTTGCATACAGGTTAATATTGTGAGCATTACTCTGGTGGTATAAATGTATTATAAAGCCATGCACGGCAGCAGTGTGTGAAATGCCAGGGACTTATCTGGATATGTTCAGGAATGTGACAAGGGACTGAGGTGTTAAATCCAGTGAAGATGGAGGCAAAGAGGCATGTGGGACTCGGCCCGACTGTGCCTCACAGGGAAAGAAGCACCGTCAGCAGAACACGAACAGCTAAAGCAGCTTTGCCTTTTTATTTTCTTTTTTTTTTTTAAGCTGTATGGGAGCTGAAATTGTCTCTCCTACATTTACATGAGTTTTCAAGTTTATTGGCACACACCAACATGTTTGTGTTTGTTTGGATCTGTCTGTATTTATTTTTGACAGCGAGTTGATTCAGGACCATCCCACACCATATTTTCGCTCCACAGTGCTGGCATGTTCAGTGGCAGCATACTGAGTCAAGCTGCCATCTAATTGAATGCATGGTCTACTTCTGTGTTGTCTGTATGGTAGCATATAATAGTCTGCACTTAAATGAGCTGGTTAGAAATGATCTCTACTATGTATATGTATGGTAACTTGGTGCATGTATATGTACATACAGAAGCATATTGAAGTAAATTGACATTCTTTCAAAGCTCAAGTATGGGGATGCAAATTCTGGGTTTAATTAAGGTTAACATTTCCAAAGGAATTACAAATTATTTATGGGAAATAATGGAATATAACATGAATTAATGTAAATATATATGGGTAATTTGTTCAAGCGGTATTAAAGGTGCAATATGTAAAAATTCTAATTGAAAACATTGACAAATATGTTTTAAATCAACACAATGTAAAAAAATAACCGCTGTAATCTACTGAAGTGCTAGTGGTGTAAGTACCAACATGGTACCCAAGTGCTGCAAGCTCACAGTCCGGACTGCAAGCTGCATGACTAACTGAGCTAACTAACCAACGACAGCAACAGAAGAGTTTTGGAATTGGCAGGTGGCTAATTCTATCTATTACATCTTTAACCATGTGGATGCTTTTAGGCACAAAAGCTTTACCATGTTGTAAAAAGGTTTATTTCAGTTGTTAAATGAATCAACTCATTTATTGAATGTTCAAAGATTAATGGGAAGATTTGATGAAAGAAATCCTTAAATAGGACTGTCATCAAACCACATTCCACATGGTAATATTTAGCTAGCTGTTTATAAGTTAAACTGTGTCCTTGGCTTTAGGCTACTATCTGCTGGTTAATTGTTTAGATATATTCAATAATTTTTAATAATGTTTTCCTCACTGTAGTCATTTGGCTCAGACACTGCCGTAGTCTTGGCAGTAGTGTGGGCTGCGCATGTGATGGGGGAATAAACAGTGCTTGCCGTGGGTTGACTGAATTATTGTTTAACGAGATGCTGAAAAAATAACTGTGCATGTGATGGAAAAGTGAACTGCTGAATGCAGTGCATTGAGGTTACAATGCAGTTAAAAGAGGATACTCTTAAAAGCAATGTTAGGTCTTATGGTATATTTTGGTTATGTGCATCTTTCCCCCACCCCAGTAAGTTTACTATTTAAGGGTACAATTTTATTCCCCCGACACCCACTCTAAATATCCCTCAGAAATATTAGATATTGTGCTGCTCTTTGTAGATTATCAGTATTGGTTACTGCTCTCTTTTTTTATGTCTTATCAATATGCATTGTCATTTCCAGAGCTCTGTCACAGCCTGAAGCAGATAATCAGTCGAGCACAAAAAGTGTTGTCTTGTGATACCGTACATAGATACGTACAAGGACACGTTCTTCATGAAGTGCATACACATGCATACACAAGTTAACCAGCACACACCCAAACATGCTTCATTATGTCTCTCATGTTGCTTCATACCTCAGTTCTTCAAAAAGTAGTGAGAAATGTATGCAGTTATTGTCATACTAGTAATCCACACGCTTGGCTGTGTGATTTATGGGCTTTTGAGCTGTGCTTCTTTCCCTGTGTTCTGCTGTTAAGGGGGTTGGAGTTAAGCTGCATGTAGGTTTGACAGCTTGAATAAATGTGCCCATATACACAGCAATACACTATTTGACTTGTGAATCTAGAGAGGGGTTCAAGAGTTTCAATGTGTGAATGCTTTTATTTATTTAGCATCACTTCTTCTTTTTTCTTTTTTACACTTAGTATGTAACCAATCATGTGTTTGTGCATGCATGTATGCACTGTGCTGTAGCACAGCTGCAGAGTGTGAGTAATTGTCATCTGTGGATATAATAACTTTATATTGTAGGCTGGATCCTGTTTGGCATATTTAAAGCATTCTTGGAGGCAGAACCGGGTGCACAGGTCATTCAGTCATGTTGACAAGGTCATTAGCAGCTGTCCTCACAGGGAAGAGTAGGCAAATCGAATACCAGAGAAAATCTCTGACCATTATAAAATGAAAGACTTAAGACTTACTGTCACATTTTAATACAAGTGCCAAAAAGCCTAAAAAAAACATCAGTTTACAAGTAAGCTACTATAACTACAGTAAATGGGTTTGTTAAACTCTATCCTCCTGGCACCACAAATGATGTTCACCATGCACTAAAGGCAGTATTTACCAAGCTGACCACAAATGACCATCAGGGCTGCAAAATTTGGACAGAACTATGGTTTCCGTTTGGCGAGGTATATACTCAAACTATTTACTTAAATTCAGTTAACCTTATTTAACCTAAAACACTTGATGCTGGGCTGTCTAAGACCCATCATGTGGAGGCAGTGGAGTGCAAGGAAGTGTTTATTAAATAGCTTGATGGTGTCAGCTCAACAAGAAAATCAGTGCTATTATTTAGAAGGTTCCCAGAATTGCTGTACTGCCTCTTGCTTTGAACCATTAAAAGTCAAGACATTACAGAAAGCCACTCAGGGATGGATGAACATGGATGTTTTGGTCTGCAACCGGCAGTAAATCCTTTTTAGATGTATTCCTCGAAATTGTCTTTTTATAGCATTGAGTTCGGGGAGCGCAGTGCAACTGGAGGGTTGTCAGGAATGTTTTTTTTTTTTGTTTGTTTTAACATGAGTGTTTATAGTTCCGTTGAATATTTCCTGATCCATTTGATCCCTCATTTTTTACCAGTGGAGTTTGTTCTGTTGGACTTATTCATTCCTCTGTATCTTTCAGTGTTTTGGTTTAGGAGGCTAATTTGGTCACCATTCTGAAAAATAAATTAAATCCTAACCATCGCAGCTGTCTTGACTACATTCAGAAAAGGTCCCTGATGGATTTTAAAAGTAATTCTGACATTTTTGGAATTACTTTTTAATTACCGCACACCCAATAATTTAATTTAAATTCAGGCTTATTCTGAATCTTTCCAAGGAGAACTTGTCCCTTTTGTCCTCTATTTTTCCAAAGGAGAACAGAACAGACCTACGCCAATCAGAGCAATTGTTTGAACGATGCACAGATATGACTGTGAGCATACGCTGTCAGTCAGACACTTCCCAGAGATTGTGGTGATCTGATAGATTTATGTTGCCTCACCGTCAGTCTGTACCATGGGATAAAATGCCAGCCATGCAGAATGGTAATGTGATGTCACTAGGGTGGGCCAAGTCGAGGTCGGCTGGACAAGCACTGCTGCTGAGTTAGCTGGCAAACAGAAAGAGGACATCAGACCTAACAAGGTGTTTTTTAAATCTTCAGAAAATGACAGATTAAGAAAAGTAATAAATCTTTTAGAAAAAGGTCAAAGCTTAATGTTCTACTTGGCTGTTAAAAACATACAAAATGTCCACGACTTAAATGAATGAACATGAATAAGTATGTATGTTGCATGTTGGACGAGATGATCTCCCCTGTGTACTTTTGTTTTTTTATCAGTTTTCATCATGTGCATAGTAGTGATAAGATAAGTGATACAAAGTGATAAAAAGATAATGATGACAAATGGGTGGTGGAGCAGAAAAAATGGGACACAGAATAAATTAACGCTGCCTCAAGAGATTTGTGTGTAATTGCTATATGCAAGCCAATATTGTAGTCTGAGTAAATAATTGGTAATAAAATCATCAGCTTCAGATCTCAGAAAGGACATTGGGTTGATTAGGTTATCCGATTAATTAAAGAAACCTCAGTGTGCATAACTCACAGATTTCTCTCTCAGGGGCATCTCAGAATGCATCCATCATAATCCACAGGGGAGGAGGAGGCGGGGTACATGAATGAAAGGGTAGGGGGTTAACAATCTCCCAGGTAGTTATTAAGGACCATGGGAACCAGAGTCCGTGCTTTGTCATCACTGAGCAGAGATGCCTCCCACAGAGCCCATCGCTTGAGTGATTTGCTGTGCTCTTCGTCAGAGGACAAATCTGAATGTAGATGATGCTTTGTTTTGTTTTGGTTTTTGTTTTACTATGTTTAATAGTAATGATAGAAACTTATTGAAATGTTTTTTAGCTGTATGTTTTTTTTAAATTTCATTTAGTTCTTTTAAAGTCAGCCGAAGTAATTTGATGCCCATATTATTTGATGTACGAGGCATAGGGTTAGTCATCCGAGGCTTGCATAATGTTTTTCTTACACTTCTGAAATATACTTCAGAAGCCATGTCCATTTATGAGATGGGATTGAATCAGCATTCCCCCCGGGCAGGTTTCCCTTTTTTGTACAACTGATCTCTGCTATCCTAGCATCATGCCCAGAAATGTAATAACCCATCTTTATACCATCGTGATTTCCACATTAAACCTGACCCCAGGTCCTCCTGTTGAAATGTGGGAAAGCTCTTAAAACAAGCCTCAGGTCGAAATATGACCTTCTAATGCTGCACTTTTTAAAATAATTTCAGGAAGTGGATTGAATCATCGTTCAAAACTTCCATATTAAGCATTAGAAAAGTTTTAAGACAAAAAAACAACAACACTGGGACTGAGAGCAGTTTAAAACAGGTCAGACGGACTGTCTTACCTGTGTGTCGCGTCAGCTGGTCGAGGCGATGATAATCTGATCCTCTGTGCACACAACAATGGTGCATTCAAGCTGAATGCTTAGGTTGCTTAACTGAGTGTCTTTATCTTGACACACTAGTTCACACAACACACATGTGCAGAACATATAGACAGCAGCAATATGGATTAGTTGTTTGTTGTTATTGTTGTTGTTGACCATTTTTGGGTCCTGACTGTTGATCCTTTTGAGAACAAAAACAAGTAACATTGATCAGAAAAAATCTGCAAATCTCCTCACTTTGGGAGCTGCTGATCGACTAATCATATAACTGACTAATGATTTTTGCACTAAACAACATATCGATTTCTAGTGAATAGCTCTTTACTGTTCGTGCAAATGTTTGCACATATTTTACCAGAAGTCTTGGCCTTAGCCTTAGTCTTATGTTAAGACACTTGACATCTATAATCGCTACAATTACGATTGACCTTTTTATGTGATGTGACTTTTTCCCCCCAGGGTCACCTAAAGAAAAGATTACTTTTCGACAGGGTTGTTTAATTATGACTTTCATCTCAACACTCTGCACATTCTAACTAGTTTATCTTGGAATGTGATCAGTATGTTGGTTTTTGTCACACCCTGTAATGTGTTCAAGTGTTGCACATTTTTAGTAGGCAAACACTATGCTTGGTTCTTTCAGGTGCACAGAGATTTTTTTTATATAATATAAGCAGTTTCTGTTCTTTATGAAAAGGTCAAAATGTTCTTGTCTGACTCACACAAAAGGGTCACTCAAAAGTATGCTGAGATGAGCATGCCAGTATGCACGTATGCTCCTGACTATGGCCCAGGGGTGTGTTTCTGTATCTGAAGATGTCGCCAGTTTTAATATTTGCCGCTGTACAAAAGTTCATGGCAGAGGATGACAGTAATTAATCAGCTCGCATGTGAAGTTATTAAAAGTAATTCCTTGATAATGAGCAAAGTGTGTTAGGGAATACTCTCAGCAAAGGTCAACAGCTAGGTTGACGTAATGTAGGAAAGTTTGTGTTAAGTTTACTTCTTAACAAACTCTGCCGGTTTCTGAAGCTGAAGTTGTGCTTACTGAGCTGATGAGTTATACAAAATCAGCCCTCAGAGATTCAGCATCATGGCTTTCTGTCAACAGCCGTAGAATCCTCTTTGTTATTTTTATTTGTTTTGACAGCCTTCACAGCTGCTCTGCATTAATTGTCCATGGCAGAGACCAGTAAATGTGCTTTTTAGTGTCTCCAAAATGAACTATATTCATTTGTGTGTTTGCATATGTGCAGTGGGAGCTGCTGTGGTCCCTCATCCTCCTCTTTACCTTCTGCCTGCTGCTTGTCTGGTTCTACTTCTGGTGGGAGGCACATAACGACTACAATGAGTTCAACTGGTGAGTACGCAACTGTAACCGATTGTTCCTGAGCGCTGTCAGGTCCAACTTTGAGCCAGATTGTCACCATATTGTTTTGGCTGTAAATAAATTGTATCCATGCTCGTCGGCTTGTTGATTTCCTAAATCAGCTGTTTAATCCGTCCTCTGCCTTAATCTGACCGGATACCATCGAGTCCTCCGCAGATTACATCATTACATAACAGCAATGGTTTGACCAATATTTCCTGTTCTGTCAATGGCTCAGCCCCTAGTGGTCGTTTTTATGTGACCGCTTGTTTATGTGACTGAAAACATTACAAGCGACCAAAAGTGAAACTTATTCCAAACCTATAAGCAGAATCCACTTGTTTTTAAGTAAAGGTTTAAATTAAACCACACATGCAATTTTCCTTAAAGCACAAGAATTACCAATATTTCATGGAATAAGTGTTGCTGAAATTCTAAATAAATACCTTAAGGTGAAAATGACTAAGAGATAATTTACCGCTAATTAACTATTCAGAACATTAAAATGATGTATTGGTGGATGAAGTTTTAACTTTCTGCAAGCTGCGGGTGAGACACCGAAGACGTTCTTCTGCCACATGCTTTTAATTAACAATACATTAACATTACAGTCTAATGGTAGAAATTGATGTTATGTATTGTTGTAAATCATATGTTGCTTATGTTTAACATGATCCTGCACATGATTTAGTAGAAAATGGTTTCTGCTGTCTGTGTCTACCTTTCCCCTCCCCCTCTCCACCTGCTCTCAGTAACCTCTACAATGTCACCTTTTCCTCTATATCCTCTGTCTCCCTCTGTTACCTCCTCTCACATCCCTTTCCAATGCAGTGATTTCTGAATCTAATCTCTATATTATGCCTTCTGTTTTGTTTTTTTCTCTTTTACCTTCAATGACCCTTTTCAGAACATCTATTGCTGTCACCCTTGCCTTTCAGTCTCCCAATCAGTCACCCCAGTCCAGGTTTATCCTCAATCTCACCAGTGTTTATTAATCTCTGCATGTCCATATGGCGACTTTTTGATAGAAAGCATCCACTTTCCCTGCTTCCCTTCCTGCTTTTTTGGAGGAACTGCGCAGATAATCACGGAAATGACTTCCCTGCTCTTATGTCTTCTAGTGATTTAGCAGCAGGGAGTGTCCCAGTCCATCTGCAGTATAAATATATTCACAAAGGGCTGGGAGCATCAGTACTAAGTGACCCTGCTGTGGCTCTGTGCCACTGGAATCACTGATAAGGCTTTGAAAGTGATTAGTGCTATAGGCCCGGACTGACATGTCAAAGCACACACTCACACACACACTCTTTACTCTTTTGAGCAACTATGTTTGGCTTCATCCGTTTGCAAAAAAAGAAAAAAGGTGATACATGCAGGCTTGTTCTCGTTGTTATTGCCTCTGCTGCTGTTTGCCAAACTAACGTTCCCCTGAAGACAGAAACCAGCTGTCAATAATTTGCCATTTGGCCATTAATATAACAGTCACATCATCTGTCTGGTCTGAATCCTCCCCTTAGCCCAACAATAGTGACTGCAATCACTGATGCTGCTGTCTGTCGTATCTCTGCTGGATTTATTGCAACAATAAAGCATTAAGCTCGAGGATACTTGATTTCTATCTGTTTCTGTTTCAAAGGTCTTTGAATTGCAGACACTCCACAGTAGCTTACGAGTTACTCACAAGGTTTTTGTTGTGTGTGTGTGTGTGTGGGTGCTCGTTTAAACCTTCCTTTTACCTGTCTTACAAATCTGTTGTAAACTGATAATGCTTAAGACCCTTATTGCCACATTACCTTGCTATAACAACGTTTGCAGGCTTATAGTGAATATGACATAATTATTTACATAATTGTAAGTAAGTTGAGGTAAAAATGGCAAATAATGCCTTTTTAAAAACACAAGCTGAAATTCTCTCAACTCTTCACCCGGGTTAACAATGATATAATGCAGGTGAGCTGTCAGCATGTGAAATGTTATTCTCTCTCTTGTTCTGTCAGGTTCCTCTATAACCGCTCCAGGGAGTGGAGTGATGGCACTGTTCCCATCCTGGCCACCACTGCTGCCGGCTTCACCTACATTGCATTTTTAATGGTCAGTCCCACATCAGATGTTAAACATATTTTATTCATCATAATGCCCTGGCTGTGATTTAGAAGCCTTTGAATTGTTTTCATGTTTTTCCAGACATTTTAACTGTTATACACATGGCAACGTTGAGCAAGTTGAGATCTGCCAGGCAGCAGACTTGTTTTTCTGCTCTTACGTGTGTCTCTTGATTTCTCTCTGTTTTCAGGTTTTAGCACTTTGCCACATTGCACTTGGGCAACAGTTGAATTTGCACTGGCTCCATAAGGTAATTTGCCAAATGTGGGACTTAGTAACGGTGTTTGTGTTAGTGTGTCAGTGGGTGGGTGTTGAAAATTGGGAGGAAGGAATGGGTGAGATTTACATACGTGTCTTTCTCGATGTTGTTTGCTTGGTGTCTGTGCGTGTGCTCGTTCTTTGTCGATCAGCTGAACTTGTCCTGAACTTACAGTTTGGATCGTGTAGTCCCGGGAGGGTTGTGAAAGCTCAGTAAATGACCTGGTCTCAAATACTATCGGCAATCCAAATGCAAACAGTGTTTGGGGTGGGAAAGGGTTGGGAGCTATTTGAGGTTATTCTGTGGCATGGGTTTGTGTGGGTGTGTACATGTATTTATCCAAAATGACAGCCTCTCTGATTGTATGCATCTGTCCCTCTCTGTCTTCACAGATAGGAGTTACTGCTGCTCTACTCACCACTATTGTTGGGGTGATATCTGTCAATCAAACATGGGGCCAAGAGTGGGATGTTGTCCCCATCTCCTTGCAGGTTAGCAGTCTGAAACACAGGAAAGCCCTGAAGTAGGAATGAACAGTTAATCGAAACATTATCAAATTTGCAGGCCAAGTGTGACATCCAAATTGCAGAAGCTTTATTTTTTGGATTAAGATCAAATGTGAGACAAGCACAGCATTATAATGAAGTCCTGTAGTGCAGCAGCATGTCCTGACCTCATTGTATCCTCCAGATGTAAGAAAACATGTTTGTTTGGTACAGGCCCCATCAAATGTCACACATGTAATAGTTTTATCAGTCAAATTAAATTTGCTCATGATCAGTGATGATGCCAATTTTGAGCACTAAACTGTGACTGATACAGAGGGTGGAGGCTGTCTATTAATTTAACAACTGAGACTTTGACCGTGGGTTTGTTAACACTGAATAAAATGATTGAGCTGTAAAAACAGTTAGCTGGATGAGGAAGTCCAGGATAGATTGACTGAAGAGATAGGAAGGAAACAATAGTCTCAAATGTTTAAGCCTGGTATCAAATCAAATACCAGGCTTTATATCAATCAATCCCACCCGCAACAGCTTCATTTACACACCATGTATATTTACCTATTTACATATTTATTAAGTTTTGTTCTCTTTCTAAATAACATTCTTATATTATTAACTGCATGTATAGGATTTATAGGAATGTGATGAGTTGTTTGTGAGAAAATGTCCATATTCAACATTTTCCGAAAGCCATATCAATTTATATTTGTCCTGCTAAGAATTAAAGCTTCAGTGTGTCGGATTTAATGCCATCTATTGATGAAGTTGCAGAATGCTATCAGCTTAATACCGCTCAAATTACCCCTTTCCTACGGTGGCCTCTAAAAACTTGAGCCGTAGCCGAGGCTACTGTGAAAACATGGCAGTGCCACGTGGCAGATTCGGTAGAAGAGGACCTGCTCCATCTTTAGATATAAACAGGTGATAATGAAATTGGGTAATGAAAACACTGATTTTTAGTTTGTGGGAACACTAATGGTTGAGCATGTTTGAATTATTTATAACTATGAATATTATATTCCATTTTTGACAATAGAGCCTCCTGAATCCTACACGCTGGACCTCTAACAGTTTACCAATACTCGAGAAGTTGAGAGAAGCTTGCAATTACCATGTCACTGTGAGATTATTGACGTGGACGCACAATTCCACTGAAACTGATGCCACTGAAATTGAATGCCTCTACAAATTATAGCTGTTATCTCTGAATAGCAGATAATGTCTGTAATTTAAGCCTTCCTTTGTTTCTCTACTCCTTTACTCACTGTCAACTCTCGTAAAACCCTGATTCTCTTCCCATACTTCCCCCATGTCTACATTTCTCCAAATCATCTGTATCACGCCTTTGTTCAGGCCACAGGTCCGTTCCTGCACATCGGGGCTCTCGCTGCGATCACAGCACTGTCATGGATTGTGGCCGGACAAGTCGCCCGCTCAGAAAAAACAAGTACGTTTACTTCTACAACGCAGAATACGGGTTACACTCACCTGCTGTATCCATCTCCCTACACACACGTGCGCTCACAGGAAGAGTGGTGAATGATTAACACTATGTAGACAGAGGCCAGGACCTCCACAAAGGGTGTCAGAGATAACAAACATTCCTACAGGCTCATGTGATGTTTTCCAGCCAGGACACCTTGGATTGTTTTCAGCTGGAGCACAGGACCCTTTTTGGGGATTAGCAGCTCTTGGTGTGTAGTCAGACTCTTGCTGCGATCACAGTCTACGTAAATGAAAGTCAGTATCATTTATGCAGCAGTTTTTCTGTCTTCTGAAAGGTGTTACTACCAGATAG
Organism: Diplodus sargus; assembly: GCA_903131615.1. Taxonomy (NCBI): domain Eukaryota; kingdom Metazoa; phylum Chordata; class Actinopteri; order Spariformes; family Sparidae; genus Diplodus; species Diplodus sargus. The sequence continues at coordinate 151,394 of CAEMYA010000018.1, read as the reverse complement.
CACTGTAAGTGCTTGGTCACTTTCTTTAGAAGTAACACTCTTCATTCATTTAAAAGATGCATCCAGAGATGCTTTCACTTGCTGTTAGTTACAGAACTTTCTTTGTTATGACTATCCTCACACTGGACAAGGCACTGGACTGTGAGAGACATTTAAAACTAATAAAAGGGATCTTTTGTCCTTCGTTACATTTTAGTTTGTGCTTTTGGAGAGGCTTGACGAGATGAAAAGGCCTAGGCCATTTTACTCCCACTTTAGCTTCTGCTTTAATGCAGAGTGGAGTGTGAATACCGAAGAGGATGTGAGGGTGTGTGAGTGCGCGCAGATGAAGGCTGCGAGTCTCCTGTGTGTAACAAGAGTTGTCTACTCAACCCCGCCCCGGAGCTGACCTTGAAACAAATACATTACCCTGCATGTGTGCCTGTGTGTCCACCTACACACACACACACACACACACACACACACACATTGCCCACTCACTTACGATAAGGTAAATTCAGGGGAAAGTGTATCCCCTTGGCCCCTTCTGTCAATGTTGATTGCCGCTGTGAGTAGTTATAAATGGTAGGCTACTGAAAATTACTTGCATCACACATCTCTTTTTAAACTACACAACGAAAATGTTCTCTTAGATACAAATCCAAACGTAAAATATTTCAGATCTTACTTTAATCATGAAAGCGAATAAAAGCTTTTCCCCAAAATCTTAAACTTTTTCTTTCACTTCTGTAATAAAAGCACCTTTAACAGTTAATTATCTTGTCTTTTCCCAGTGTTCCAGGTGGTGGTCGTGCTGCTGTATTTCAGTGTGTTACTGGGACTCTACGTGGTGCCCCTCTACATCACCTCCCCCTGCATCATGGACCCAACCACCCTCAAACAACGCCCCGATGTCATCGGCCACCAGGGGGCCCCCATGGTCAGTCGCCTGACCAGTCGGCTTTTACGGAGCCAACCGTAAACCTCAGTTATATTGATGACAATGAGCCACTCTGTATATGGAACCTTTAACTTACTTTTAATCTGATGGGGAGGAGACAGCAGAGAAATTGTGCTAGTGTTCTAGAAATGCATTCCCCTTGTTTTTCATTAATTTGTCTTCTCCTGCACATCCCAGGGCTATTCTAGACTAATAATGACTTTGTGGTCATGCAACTGAAAAAAGTGCGAAACATAACTGAGTGAGAGACTCGGAGCTCTCACTGCATGATGTTTGGCAGGAATATATTTTCTGCTAGATTCTGTGAAGTCCTGCCTGACAATGACTTGGCGGCTCGACGTGAAAGAGAATGGACCACAGATCGCTTTTCACCATTTTCACTGCTGTGTCTTCAGCTGTTTTCAGTCACAGCATCCCTCTCACAGAGCAGATTCTGTGGAACCACCACACTGTAAAAAGGCCTGTTATAGCCTGCAAGCTATGTATGCATCCAGAGGCCAGATTAACATATGACTCATGCACACCAAGGTGCATTTTTATATTTGATTTATCTGCTTGGTTTAATGTTAATGCTTCTAAATGTTAGCTGAAGGAAGATTTATGTACTTGGCACAATATCTGGCTCAGTGTTGTACAACAATTACTGAGAGATGGAAGGTGGATTCCTTGTTATTCTTAACAGCTACTCACACGCTCCGGAACACACACACCCTGATTTTTGTGGTATTTGTGTAAAGTGATCGATCCTCACAATGGAATCTAAAATTAGGAGCGGCTCTGCAGGGCGGTGAGAACTTCCACTAGGAAAGTCTCATGACTAGAACCAGTTTCCCAGAAGGTCTCTCTATTGATTATAGCAGCATTCCTATCCTACTAGTCACTATCATTACTCCCAGGGTCTCGGGGGGGGGGGAATGCCTTTCTAGTAAGTGATGTTTAACTTATTGACTCGATATTGATCATTACCCTAATGTTTTGATTTCACAACATTCCTTTGTTTGCAGAGTATATTTCCAAAAATACATCCAACTACAGTGATGTTATTTTTTTTACTTTGCAACACAACCTACTTGATATCTAATATGGACTACTTGTTTTGTTCATCTAGCACTGTGTGTGTCATGTTTTTTTTCTTCCTGTAAAGTCAACCAATTAGGTAATTGTTACAGGACTACATGTAATGGTGTTTGTTTGTCTTGACTGTGTTTGTGTGTGTTTCCAGCTCGCTCCAGAGAACACACTGTGGTCCTTTCAGCGAGCTCTGCAGATGAACGTCACTGGGTTTGAGGCTGACGTGGCTATCAGGTACACACATGCGCGCAATCAATACAGTGGAATGAGGAAGCCAAACAAATGAAGGATTATTTAGTTGTTCTTTCACATGTTTGGTTTCCCAAAACCTCTAAGAACCTGAAAGATAGGCTCTCACTGGAATACATGACCAATCAAAACATAATGTGTTGCTTACATATAAGACATGAAAAGGTGAATTATTAAATTGATATCCCACTGCAGTACATCGTTCAAGCTATTATAATCTAAAGTATGAAAAATATGTAAGTAGTCTTAACAAATTACATATCTTAAAAGAGGAATAGGCAAAGCAGTGATATCCTTTCAACATGAAAAGCAAGTAAAACAGAGCATTTGAAGAGTTCATCAGTCTATCGGTAGGCAGTAGATGGAGGCAGGACATCACCAACATAATGAGAGATGACAGGCTGAGCTCTGAGAGACTCACTTAGAGGAAGAAAGAGGAAGTGGGGAGGGTCGATTGAGAAGAAGCCTTGGTATATGATGGATAGTGGGTGTACATGTCCACTCATGCATGTGCAGTGGGGGGGGGGGATGATTGTGTTGGGATAAGGGGTGTTGCTTTATGTGTGTGTGTGTGTGTGTGTGTTGGGGCTTTGTTTTGTAGTGTAGCATGTGTAGACTGTTTTTCTAAATTACCAACCACGTTGGCAGAGAGTGTGTGTGTGTGTGTGTGTGTATGGATGTGTATGCTAATATTTCTGTCTTTGCGTGGACACATTTTGGGAGGTGTGTGTTTGTTTGTTCGCTTTCGGTTCTAAGAGAGTTGATTGTGTGTGTGTTATTGGTGCGGCCTGCTGACAGGTGAGCTCATGACTGTGCTGAGTAATTAGACTTGATGACAACCAGAGCGACTGGGAGACTCCACTCCTGTGGCAGACCAGACACACACACACACACACACGCACACGCGCGCACAATATACCAACATATTTTTTTTCAGTTGATCATTGAAGTATTTTCACTGATAATTTACTTTGCATGAAGTTTTTTTTTTTTCCTCTGGATAATTATATTTTGGGAATACTCGGTTCATATACACACATTTACACACTCACATCCACACTTGAAATGCATTTTTTTTTCTGCTGAGAATTTGAATGGCAAATATTTAAATAGTTTTTTTTTCCTTATTGTTGGTTTGGTCTTTGTGTTTACTGGACATCATGCCGATTTGAACTTAGAAAGGGGGAAGTCATTTGGTATTCAAATACTGAGAAGCAGGAGTTTTGTAAAAAAAAACAACCTTCACATAGTCTCCTCTGCTCTCTCCTTTGGTCCTGTTTGAGGTGATTTCAAGAGTTAACCCTCAAAACAACTTTCTTATCATATGTCTTATCTAAATGTTATTTTCAGTTGCCCTTTGAGTCCTTTTTGAGTGTGAATGGTTGTTCAGTTTGAATTACTATAAGAATGTGAGCGACACTGGTTGGGTGATAAGAAAAAAAACCCCGTGTGTATATGATAGTTGCAGAAAATCACACGGATAAACACTGCTGTATGAACACACACATATCACTACTTGCGACTCTAAAAATAACAATGCTCTGGCCAATAAGAATCAACGATTTTATGTTGTAATACTAAATGTAAAGAACTACGGAAGCCTATTTCTTTCATGCCAGCAAAAGAAAAAGGGATCAGTATCATGTTGTATACCATGAAAACATCTTGTTATAGCAAGATGTTTTCATGGTAAAACAGGATATTTTTACATTATTACAACATATAAACTTTACACTATGACATAAAACTCTTCCTCCTTATAACAACATATTATTTTTCTTCACATAACCTGAAACAGCGAAGTCTTTTGTTTTAACGTGATAAGTTTGGATTATGTTATAACGTGAAAACATCTTGCTCTAAATATAAACTTTTCACTTTATAAGGTGATGCTGATCCATTTTTCCATTTCTGTTCTGCCGGCAACACTGTTGTGATAAATTACTTGACTTGCATGTTAAAAGTCTGCATCTCCATCTAATCTTTAGTGTGGACGGAGTGCCTTTCCTGATGCACGACCACACCTTGGAGAGGACCACAAACGTAGAGAAGGTTTTCCCAGGCAGACAGACGGATGATGCCACACACTTCAACTGGACAGATCTGCAGCAGCTCAATGCAGGACAGTGGTTCCTCAAGGTATTTGTTGCTGATGATGAGTTTAGAAGCCATTTCAGCTTTATTTGACAGCATGACGTGATGTGGTGTGATATGCGTGTGTGTGTGTGTGTGTGTGTATGTGTGCGTGATAAAGGTCATTAGCCCATTGAGGCATGAGTACTCCTCAGCATGTGTCCTCACTCACTGATACTTCATGCCATCATCTGGTTTCCTCCATTAATGCTGTAGCGATGCTCTGCTGTATGCAGAGAGGATAAGGGTCAACTAGTGCTTCAGAATAATGCGTTTGTTTCGACCTGCCTGAAGTACGAGACTAGTGGGGCCAAACAGGATGAAAACACACCGACAAACGAGGGATACTGCTTGTTCTGGTACTCAATTATTCCCTCCTGCATAATGATGCTGCACCGTCTACAGGAAGTGACCCACTCCCACTCTACTGCTGTATTCTTCTGCAGCCTTTACCTGCCGATTGTGTGAATGCATTTATCTTCATATTCTGTTTCTAAGGAAGAAAATCTGTTTGAATGTGGTGCAAGATGCAGTGATGTAGATGCATGGCTCTCTGCTATGTTCCACGTCAGTCCCCGTGCACCACCCTCCAGTCATGTTAATGTTCTGTATATCTTTGTACTTCATCAACAACTGCTATAGCTAGCATCTCTTCAAATCTGAAAAGTCTAAATCTGTACACTTACTGTGTAGGTTTTGAACTCATCTTGTGTTTTCTTAAGCACATTTTTCAGAGACTTATATTTGAAGACATCAGATTGTTGTAGAAAGACGCTTTGCTCTGATGCCTCTGAAATGTCAGTATTTGTTTGAATCTGCATTACCCTCTCCACCCTCCCCTCTCCCCTCTCAGCCTCAGTCTATTTACATTGCATGTGGAGGACATTGTGGCAGGAGGAGAGACTGTACTCCAAGAAAAAGCTTCTTCTCTGTGCTTCACTGTCATACTCTGATTTCCATACGCCCAAACATGTCTTCAGCTTTGTTATTTTGCTGACACGTTGATTACACAATCAAGACAGATGTGTGTCTTTTAGTCAGTAAAGTGAAGCACACCGTGGAGGACGTATTTAAGAAGCATCTAATCCGATTCTCCTGTGTGCTCTGACAAGAAACGAGGGAGCAGTGAAGCAAAAAAGGATATGAAGGAAATGAGGAAGAACATTCAACTATTTTTATTTCCCGTAGGCGTTGACCAAACGCTCTACAGAACACTTGGATGGATGTTTCTATTTAAAGCAACTCGGAGAGAGGTTATGAATTCATATATGTTTTTCAACAGGTTTCCAAAAGAACGTCTAGCAGCAGGAACGTTATTACTCTACAGTTATTGTATTTTAAACAATAAAACCAATGATATTACTCTCCTGTTAAGACACGTATGTGATCCTCGTGATTTTCAGGATGACCCCTTCTGGACCGTGTACGGCCTGTCCCCCCATGAGAAGGATCTGATTGCCAACCAGAGTGTGTGCAGCCTGGAGCAGGTTCTAAAGCTGGCTTCCTATCACAACAGCACAGTGGTGTTCAGGCTGAGGAGACCTCCTCCAGAGCACCCCTGCTACGACAGCTGGATCAATGATACACTGCAGGCTGTGCAGCAGTCTGGGGTCCCTCAGAGCCTGGTAAGTATATCGGGACTGAACGCTATGCACAGCATGTTGTCGGGGATTAAGGGATTAAATATGAATTAATCTGATAATAGCTCTATAAATTGATTTTACAGAGCGTTTCCATATTACTAGTCGTGTGAATTAGGATCCTACCACTTCAGTTTCATTGAGACAAGTGTAACATTAGTGGTGTGTATTGTGCTGTGTGTAGGTGATGTGGACTCCAGGTGAACACAGAGCTCAGGTGAGACAGCTGGCACCTGGTCTGATCCAGACCTCAGTGGACAAACTGACTCCCGAAACTCTTCATCAGTCTGGCATCAGCAGGCTGCTGCTCAGATACAACCAGGCGAGCACACAGGAAATCAGGTAGAAGCGCACACACACACACTCACACACACAAAGCTGATATGTTATCAGGTTGGCACCGTAACACACATGGGTTTCTGTTCAAAGCTGTGCCTGAGTGCGTGTGATTGCTTTCAGAAACTTCTCCGAGAGCAACATCAACCTCACTCTCTACACCATCAACGAGCCCTGGCTGTACTCAGTGCTCTGGTGCAGCGGGGTGTCTGCAGTCTCCTCAGAGGCCCCGCATATCCTCAATAAGGTGCCTTACCCCATCTGGCTCATGGTAAGGACCCGCAACAAATAAACAATTTTCTTCTTCTTGGAACTTCGCAGGTATCACTTAAAAATCAAGCGCTGGTTTTCTGTTAATAAAGTAAAAAGGTTTCATAAATTGGCTGACGGTGGACTCATTGTAGATGTTATTGGACTGAGCCTGACTAAACAAGATTCCGACGGGTGACGACAATGAGACCTACTTGTCGACCGAGCTCATCTAGTCTGTTTATTTACTGCGGTGAACATGCCAGCCTCTGATTTTAACACTCATCTGAGGACCCGACACAGTAGAAAGGCGAGCATCATCACTGGAGTGCATCCTGTAGTGGATGACTCATGGCTCTCTAGTTCACTCGGCTCCACATGGGTAGCACCCACACTGCGCCGCTCTGGTATTGTTCCGCCACCTTTGCGTCTGTGCAGCCCGAAAGCCTGGCCTTTCCCGTCTGTAGCACCATATGGGAGCTCTGCGTGACAACATGTGAACGTGACCCAGGCCCCCCTGCTGTGGTTCAGGGAGAGTTCGAGCTGCCGACGCATCTGCAGTGCTGCCTGTTCGTTTGAACCGTGAAAGTGAACTCTGCCATTCAATGCTGTTAAGGCCAGTGGAGGTGAATATATTTATCCTCAGGACATCAGTTTTGCTTTATAGGATTTCCTCTTCTTCTTTTTTTTTTCCTTTTATTGTGAGTCACCTTTTTATTGCTTTTCACAATAAGAACAAAGACATCACAAACAGGAGAGAGAACAACGACAAAATGAAAGGAGGAAAGAAAGACATGGCATGAAAGGAACATGAAGGAAGAGATAGAAAGGAAGGAAAGGTGGATGGATTGAAAGAAAGGAAGAATGAAATGACCGAAGGTTGTTAGAAAGAAAGGAAGGAATGATGGACAGAAGGGAAGGAAGGACAAATGAGAAAGAAAAGAGGGAAGAACAGACATTAAAAAGGAGAGAAGGAAGGTTGGTTAGGAAGGAAAGAGGGATAGACGACAGAAAGACAAAGGCCATTCCTCACTAATCATGGTAACACCATTGTACTTAATTGATAAGGTTTTCCTCTGTCGCTGTACATGACAATGTTAAAGATTCTGTTGTCATCTTAAAAATGCACAAAATTAATGTAACTTCTCATGTTTCCTCATAAGAGTAAATGTTGTATTTGTAGTTGCTTTATTTTTAAAAAGAGAGAAAATGTGAGTTTATTTGCAGTATTGTTCAAGACAGTTTGATTGTATCGACTCATATTGGAGATTATATTGTTGACCTAAAGCTCCACCCAGTGGTGAAACCTGCCATGAACCTGCTAACACCCAGACCTACTAAAACTGTGTGCGTGTGTGTGTGTGTGTGTGTTTCCAGAGACCAGATGAATACTGCCTGATGTGGGTGTCTGCAGACCTCATCTCCTTTGCTGTAGTCATAGGAATATTCATTTTCCAGAAGTAAGTCCACTCACTGTGATAAAACTGTAGACAAATCGTTGCTATGACTTTTTTTTACACAAGAGTCAATGTTTTTTTTCCTGGTTTATGAAGAGGAAAGTAAATGCAGTTAATATTTGTTGTTTCTCTCCTGTTGTGCTCTTTCGCACATGAGTACATATCACACTGTCACACTTTTACTCAGTAAAAATATGTCTCTGTCTGGAACAGATCGTTAAAATAACAGCTCATACGTAATTACCAAGGTAACGAGGCGCTTCTTCTCTCCTTATACTACACAGGGTTTGCACTTTCTTTATGCCACATAAACATTAATCATGCAGTTCTTGGTGTGTATATATAAACAGGAACACACCGAGGAGACAATTCATGCAGCTTCTTTTTTATTTTAACACTTTTTTTTTATTGATTTCACGATGACGAAAGAAAAACAAGCTAGAAACACACATCCACATGTGTGTATTGTGTGGTTTCATAAGCTGCTATGATGTGTTTCTGCTGTTCTCTCCTCCTGCACCTCAGTGTGGCCTCAGAGAAGATGTACTATGTGTGAGCATGTTTTCTCCGAGCTGAAACATATGAACCCCTCACGCTCCTCCAGGATTTCTGCTCCTCTGTCGGAGAGTGTGCTTTTGTTTGTTTCTGTGACGACTCGAGGGACAGATGGTCCGTCCTCCTGTCATCTCGGGGACGGAGGGCATTGATCTTTTTTTTCCTTTTTTTTTGTTAACGGTCCGGTGCAGGTTTGCTCTGCTTAGCCGAGCTCCTCGGTAGCTTCTGCTGGCTTCTAAACTGACCTCTCTTGTCTCCCGCCTTCTTTTGTCCTTCTTTTGTCCTTCCTGCCTCTTCCTCGTCCTCTCTCCTCTGCCTGATGTGCATGCTCTTCTCCTCCTCTGCTGCATTCTGGCATCTTCTCTCAGCTATCACGTGATCAGGTAACTGGGTCACCTCTTCTGACCCGAATACTTCTCTTGTTTCACCCTCATTCTGTCTTTTACCATCTTTACCTTTCTTTTGTCTGATGCATTCTTTGGCTTACTTTCTATCTTCTCTCTATACTTTCTGTACTGTGACATCGATCTTCATTTGATTTTTGCTCTCCATCTAACTTCCACCATCTTTCTATATTTATTCTCTCTCTCTCTTTCACTTCTCTCAGTCTCACCTGAATCGTTGTACTGCACTGCTGCCACTTTCCTCTCGAGGGAGGAGCTCACGTCTCTATCCCTGTGGGCTAAACAAAATGAATGCTTTCCACCCACACAGCGCAAAATATCCACAGGGATAAGTCGCCAGTGAGATTTAGAATTTATTATCCGCCCAATTGAGATGACCGATTAAATGTCCAAGAAGAACTACGGAACTGCATTCATCAGGGGAAGTGCTCGAGCATTAGCTTTTATTGACGCTGATGAACTAAAAGCTCCCCTGTTTGCATTTCTGTCTCTAAATGCCTCGGTGCATTAGTCGCAGTTCATTGTGACTAACGTTCTTCAGTTAGGTTAATTGAAATCAAGGCTGTTTTCATTAAAGCAAGGACACCGGTTTTACATTCAGGAAATGAATTCATCTTACGCAACTGATATTTAAAGGCTAAATCCAGTGAGTCACCGTAATAAATGTTGATTAGATAAACGAGCAAAATGTTCTTTTTTTATGATACAGTGCTAATTATTATATCAGAGGATATTTTCAATAAATACACAATGAATACAGTGAAAAAACAAAGAGCAGTCACGTTTCCCTGCCTTGTTCATAGTATTTTCTGTAGGTAAACAACCAACCCGAGTATAAAATCTGTTTCCAGTCAACAACGCCAAGCACATTTGTTGTGTGGATGCAGATCATTTCTGAAACGGTGTGGTAACGCTATGTTTACAAAGATAATCGTGGACCTGTGGACATGGCTGTAGTTGCTGGAAGAGGGCTGGAGAGGATCAGGACCAAAATATATTGATAGACTGGTAATAAAGTTATAAATGCAGGTAAACCATTAACACACGCTTAATAACAAAACAGAAAGCTGACTGTTGGACCTTATCGGAAAAGTGTCCATATTTTAGTGCTCATTATACACTTTGAGAACAGAAGGTTGATGTGTTGTGTTGTGTCAGCCTAATCTGAGCTCCACACACTGCATTTATATTCTCTATTAAGTCACCTTGAAACCAAATCGGATGAAACAAACCGTAGCTGTGCTTCAGTAGTTAGCAGCTCAAAGAAATACTCAGCTGGGTTTGAACGCCTACTCCCAAAATGGAAATGTTCTCCCTCTGTAGAGCAAAATCCTGACCCCGAACAGCACGATGAGAGTAGAGGCAGCAACATTAGCGGCACCATTATTTATCCTGAGGGGATCTCTGACCACACGTTTGACCCCCGCAGGTATCGGACGAGCGGTATGCGCAGCTACAACCCTGAGCAGATCATGCTGAGCGCCGCCGTCAGGAGGTCCAGCAGAGACCTCAACGTGATGAAGGAGAAACTTATCTTCTCTGGTAAGACTTCTGTCACTCTTGGATGTTGTGTAGCGTGTTCTCGTTCTTGTTCTTGTTCGGGCTCCTGAACTCTGAGATCTATTCCTCCCTTTTGATACGCTGATTTTTCAAAAAAAAGCAGTTTCTCAAACTCCCCGCTTAAATATGAGGAATGAGCCTTTTCGAGTTTCAGGCGCCCAGCGAGCATGTCACTCCGTCCCAGCATGCATCCGTCTGAGTGTCTGTGAATGTTCTCCTCCTCTTCCTCCTCTTCCTCTCTTCCCTGTTGAAGGTCAGCCCCAGTAGCAGCCTGTGTGATGTGCACCACCTCCTGTCCATGCTACCAGCAGTGTGACTTCTTCCTTTATTCCATGCATCCATTGCATCCCTCGTTACCCGCCACTCCTCTGCCTACTGTGCCCCTCTCCTCCTTCATCCATCCATCCATCCCTTCATGCACCAAACCTCCCCCATAAACCCTCCCACTGGAGACTACGTGTCATGTGTAGGGGAGCTTATAGACACCCCGGTCTGTCTAGACAGCCCCCTAGTGCTGGGGGTCAAAGGTGAGTCACATCAGCGCCAGATGTTTGAGGTTCTCCATCACTTTCTCATTCATTTTTTTCATTCAATGTCTCCTTTATCTTTACGTTTGTCAACCTTTTGACTAAAGTGGTTTCTTGTGAAAGTGATTACATCATACAGTTCACTGACTTTTTGTTTTCTACTCCTTTGGCGCCCTCCAGAGGTGGGGAATGGAGTTGGCAGTGCTGAGGAGCTGTACGTGGACAACGGCTACGACTACTACACCAATCAAGGCATCAGCCAGTGACTGGGATAGTGTGAATCTGCCCACATCATTCCTACTCAAGTCGGAGTGAAGTCTGTTCCCCTCCTCTGTCCCGCTGATCAGCCGACAGACTGCTGTACATGACGGAGAAGACATCCACCCAGTTGCTTTTGTGTAAATTGTGTAAATAGTTTTGCTTGTCAGACATACTGTATCGCATGGGACTTCACGCACTTTTTATCAGCAGAATACGCCAAATCCGTGGCCTCCTCTCTCACATCTAAATGTCCCAGAGGCCCCTCTGAGTTACCGATGCCTGCTTCTTTTTAAAGACGTTCTTCTTTCATGTTTTAAGCTAATTTTCCAAAGCAGTTTCTCGTTTTTAACCACTGTACATGATATTCTCCCCTCAGCGGATGCATGAGACTAAACGCTAGCAGCTCATTATGCCCCCCCGCCTTCTGTCAGCACTCCACTGTGCTGTTGTTCATAAAAGTACAAGTATTAATATTTATATTTAAAGAGGAAAAACAAAAAACACAAACAAGCTGTTTACAGAAGTCCTGCCTTCTCCTCCAGGTGAAATATTCACGTGGTGTATGTAAGATATCACCTAATGTGTGTGTGAGTGCGTGCGTGCGTGCGTGTG
>CAEMYA010000018.1:98236-139070 GCA_903131615.1 Diplodus sargus | reverse complement strand
GGTGAAATATTCACGTGGTGTATGTAAGATATCACCTGATGTGTGTGTGTGTGTGTGTGTGTGTGTGTGTGTGTGCGTGTGTGAGTGCGTGCGTGCGTGTGTGTGTGTGAGCTGTGCTCCCAACAACCAGAGGAACTGGTGAAGACGGATTGGGGAGGAACATTTGTGTTGTCTTTTTATGGTTAATGTGAATGTGTTTGGATTTTTTTCTTTTTTTTTTTAAGATGTGTATTGTGTGTGTTCTGGCTGGGTACATATTTTTTACCCTGTGTGCAGTGCTACGTTGAGTGTGTTATTGTACATAAAAGGTGAACCAATGCATGAGATGCTACAGCCAACTAAGAATTACATTGGAACAATGTGACGGTGATGAAACTGTTGAACAACTCCAATAGCAATAGTCTGGTCACGGTGGAAGTCGAGTCACTTCCTGCTCAGCCTCTGAATTACAGTTAAGTCTGTGGTGTTTTAGTGTTGACATGCATCTAACTGTCGGTTGCTGGTGTAAACCTGAATACTTTAGGTAAATGAAGTGGATGCTAAATGTGAATATAAAGCTCTAAGCTAACTGAAGAGACACTACAGTTATCACAATAGGCAGCGCAGGGTTAAGAAAATGGATTGCCTTCTGTGTTTCTTTTTCCTTTCTTTGGGTATTACTGTGCCTCAGAATTAAACATTAAAAAGTCTTCTAAAACAGGAGTTCACTAGTTGTGTTTTGTATTTTTACAGCTTGAAGGAATCCGTTTAAAGGAAACCATTTCGAACTATTATTCTCCCCTACATACATACACAAACATTCAAAATCTAGTTTTGCTCAAAGACGCCACAAAAAACACCAGTTCTACCATTCTGTGAAAGCTTGTGTCCATTTAAAGTGCTGCACAATATGGTTAAAAATTATATAAACTGAGAGATGGTACGACTGCAATATGATTCACTACTAAAACTACTACAATCATGATGTGACATTTGTTGAGGTCTCTACCATATAAACATCTCTGCAGCTCCACATGCTTCATTATAATGCTGTTTTATTAAATATATTAGTTTTATCAACACATTGCAGCGTGTTAGGTTTCAAACTCGTTCATAATTTCAACAGTGTTTCAATTAATCTAGCACCTTTTCATTTATATGCACCGATGGATCCTTTTTGTCTCAGACAAAAAATGTTCAGTCACACTAAGAACACTTTGAAACAAAGAATCCTTAAGCGCATTGTGGGCCTGCCAAATCTTTCTGGTGGAGGGAAAAAAAAAGGTTAACAAAAACAAAATATATCTATGTTGAGGGCGTCAGTCAGTTCAGGGGAATTGAGGGTTTTATGTAAGCTCAGAGAGGCAAATGAAAAGAAATGTAAGGATCTTATCCTGATTATCCTGGCAAAACCTTTTTCCTTAATACATAAACAACAGGGAAAACGATTTAGATGAGGATTATAAATTGATTCCCAGACTTTGTTTTTCTCTGACTTGCCCCTCAGGGGTTGTATATAGAACCATTTTGCATCTTTACACATCAAGTGTCTGCTTTTGGCCCGCAGTCCACCATTTAGTGACAGTTTTGGCCCTCCAAGGGAAAATGGTTGGGCACCCCTGAGTGCCCCAGGAAGATCTTCATACAATATGTTCGTATGTAAAGTGCTACGGTGTGTGTATGTGGCCCAACAAAGGAAGTTTGACTCTTCCTCAAAATAAACAGACAGTAAAGAAGTTGCAGAATTGAGTTTTAATTGGCTGAAAAGTTGGTCGTAACAGTTTAACTTTGTCATTTTTTAGTTTGCTAGACTCTGACAGTGAGTAGAACATGATATAAAAATAGACCTTAGACTCATAATTTGTTTTTCATTATTCAAACAGGGACTGATATTTCTTTACAGTATCAAAGGCAAACAGCATAGCCTCAAATTAGCTTCATCTTTCCTAATAACTGTGTTACATCAAGCTCTTAGTTCCAACATTAGAAATACATACGGAAAAGAAAATGAGATAAAGTCAAACACCAACTCATAAAAGACATTTGGCAAAATAAATTGTGACAGCTTCTGAAGGAATGTTGGTACTTTTAGTTCTGGGTTTGAAATGACATTGGACCGTCTGTACTTCGGAGACACAGAGTTCTGGGTTTTATGTTTTTCCAGAGACAGAATCTTACAACAGAAACAACAAAAATTACAGAATAACTTTCATCCTTCTCTTCACATTTTAGGCACCACAAATGCAATATCAAATACACAAGGCACCAGAAAGCAACGCTTTGGTCCTCCTGTGGGACTCAGAGTTGACCTCACAGCAGCGACAGCAGGCTGTACTTCACTCCGACACGTGAATACGGGATGCGTGCAACATGTGCCATCGCCTTACAATTGAAGCATGAACTATTGCACAGAAAAAGTAAAGTTGGCCAACAAGTGGAAGTCCTCAAAGTGCAGCACTGAGCATGACCCCTGCGAAACTAAGTGCATTTCTTCAAGGGGAGAGGCAATGCTCAGGATTTAAGATTTACAGTACTGTGAGAACATGAAGGCTTTCTCCAACATGCACCTTCTTCTGTGAGGCTACACCTCACGGCTAACCTTATTCATTTATCAGGCTTTTAGCCGGTCAATTTGTTTGGTTGTGCATAACTACATCTTTGCACTTCCTCTGTCCGCATGACCATGCAGAGTGTAACAGGAAACCACCAGAGTGCAGCGGTTCACCTTTACACGCCGACTTTAACAATACAGCAGCTTCCTGCACAGACACACTTCTCCTCTGTTGGAAATGTGAAAAAAATGCATTAAAGGCCCGCTAAACACCTGTTTACACACACACACACACACACACACACACACACACACACACACACACACACACACACACACACATCCAGCCACACAGTTAATGGGAATAAATAAATAAATAGCTGAAGATGCACTGGCCAGTCTTTCACTCCATTAAAGGAGAGGCTGTTCCCTGCACTAAACAACATTTAAGTATCTACCACGAATAAGCATCATCAATGAAGTTGAATGGATCAGTAGATACGCGAGATGTCACTTTTAGAACGGCTTCTCATTCATCACTGTTATTTCCGCTAAAGCATCGTGTGCAACAAAAGCAGCCGTCCCTTCAAAATCATGAACAGGACGGTTCACTTCTGCACATGTGATCAGGCTACTGCTCCTAAAAGAGGAATGATGGTTTCAATACGTACTCGTCACATATTTGCTGCTACCGCCGCTTTTCCCAGAACTGTAAGCAACCTGAGTGTCCTGCATGTCTTCGTTCGGGTGGCGCTGCCTTTTGTTGCTTCAGCAGATTTGAAATTATGCACATAAGAGCAGCATGAAACAGTTGGGAAAGCAGTGACAAGTCTCTGAGGCATCACTTTGATGTTAATAAATAACCTGGGTGGAGATTAGCTGAAGTTCGTCTTGCGCAGGTGTCTGTTGGGGATTTCTATAGCGCTCACTTGTAAAGGCCAGGAGCCGCCCATGATGCCGGCCTGGATGGCCACACCTGTGACCACGGCCAGGTCAGGGTCCACCGATGTGTTGGGCTCCTTCCCGAAGTACTCGCTGATCAGCCTCCGGATGCGCGGTATCCTGGTGGAGCCTCCCACCAGAACGATCTCGTCAACTTCGTGTTTCTCCAGGTGGCCCTCTGCTAACACGGTCTCCACCGGAGCCAGGATCTTCTGGAAAAGGTCCTCGTTGAGCTCCTCGAACAGCTCGCGCGTGATCACAGCCTGGAAGAGAACCTTAGCAGGATCGGAGCCTTTGGGTGGCTTGGAGCCGTCGTGGGTGTGAAGGTGCAGGGGCACCCTGACGGTGACGCTTGGCTGGAGGGTGAGGTTGAGCTTGGCGGCTTCCACAGCCTGTCGGAGATGGTGGATGTCCTCTTTGAGAGTGGGTGGGACGCCAAACTCCTGTCGGACTCGCTCCGTGGCGTACTGGAGCAACCTCTGGCTGAAGTCCTGACCTCCCAGCTTGTTGTTCCCTGCATACAAAACAGATATTAGACTTTCCTCTTGATGAATCCATGCGAAAGTTCTGACCTTTATTATCATTATCATTATTCTGACCATTATTATCCACTGATGAATCCACTTCAATCATGAAGTGGAGAACTCAAACTAAAAGGACGTGTTAAGCCTTTAACTGGGACCCAAATTGCGAACCGTGAAGTTCCTTTTTCAGACAACTGCAGGCTCGTATCAGTTTTTTTTATCTCCTATCTCTGTGGAACACATTACCTGCCATGGCTCTGGTGAGGAACATGCCTCCCTGTTTGTTGAGCAGAGAAACATCCAGGGTTCCTCCCCCGAGGTCCACCACCAGCACGTTGAACACATCCACCTTGTGCAGGCCGTAGGCCATGGCTGCAGCCGTGGGCTCATTGATCACTCGTAGGATCTCCAGGCCTGCAAGACGAGGGAAGGATTGTATGTTAAGTACTTGACGTCTGTGCGCAGTTTGTATTTTTAATGCTTTAGGAGAAAAACGGCCATTATGTATCTTATCTGAAATATATCCACGTATACCAGAAGCAGACGGTGTCTGGAATGTTAGTGTTTATTTAAAATTCATATTATTACTGAAAGATGGAAATTAATTAATGAAAAAATACACAGAAGCTTAAAATAAGGACTGAGTGAGCACTGACCGGCGAGGTTGGCGGCCCTGACCGTGTAGTTCCTCTGCCTCTCGTCAAACTCCGCCGGCACCGAGATGACGGCTCTCTGGATGGGCACGCCCAGATGCTGCTCGGCCATCTTCTTCATCTTCAGCAGCAGCCTGGAGCCGATGAACTCTGGGCTGACGGTGAAGGTGCGGTTGGTGGAGACCACGAACTCTGCACTTCCATTATTGTTGATCACCTGGAGGACGGGCAGTGGGAAACAACACGGAGAGTTTTCAATGTTTATTGAGAGATAACTGAGATGGATTTTGATGCTTTTATAATGTGTGTATCTGACTGCATTTAATAAAAGGGTGCTTAGACTAGATGATGGTTGACGTGGCACATGCTTCTATTGGGCCATTTGACATGAAAGGAATTCTTAAACTGAATACAATAAATAAATATACGCCTTGTATACGGTCAGAAGGCTTCAAAATATAGATTCAAAATGGATCTTAATAACGATGTTTCCCAGAGCTGTCTTACAGCAGTAAAAAGGAGCAGTGAGATCCCTCATTCCCCCACATTGTCTGTGTGAAACAGATAAACAAGTGATGACAATAAGGAAAAAGACGCTTGGGGTCATTTAGGATTAGAACATTGCCAGTAAAGTTTACTGTTTCAGTACGCTGATGTCATTTTAGACAATAAAGTTTACAGTTAAATATCCTTCGTCTGCTACACATCTTTGTCACAAGTGTTTGGAAAACACATTTTAGGGATCACGTGCAGAATGTGCACGTAATGTCCAGTATATTAAAACTCAAATCGCCCCCCCAAAATTAAGTAACAGCAAAGCAGGACTGGCACTGCCTGCATGTATGTATGCCTTTATTCATTTAAAATATCAATGGGAGTGCATGTAATGGCATGTTTATTTATTCAGTGAGCCATTTATTTATTTCTATCCTTGTTTTTTTTTTTTTTGTTGGAGAGTTTCAGTCGTCCATATATTCAGTGTCATTATCATCAATGTCATTCACCTCAAAAAGACTTTAATAAAAAATAAAATAAAATAAAATAAAATAAAAACACCTCCTACATAAATCTGTGCTGAAGTGACTCCACTAAACAAAGTGCTCATCCGGCAATAACACACCAAAGAGCCCACAGTCAGTCATGTGCCAGTCCAAGCATGACCCACCTTGAACGGGTACCGAGCACTCTCCTGCTCCAGCACCTCCGGCTCAAAGATCTTCCCGATGAACCTCTTGGCATCGTAGACGGTGTTCTGGGGGTTGCTGTCGGCCAGGTCCACGGCTTCGTGTCCGGACAGCACCGCAGCGGGGGTGAACGAGACGGCGCTGGGGATGCTCTTCCTCCCCTCTTTATCCGCTATCACCTCCACCTCTCCGCTCCCGGGGAGGAAGACGCCGACAGAGCAGAACGTGGTGCCCAGGTCCAGGCCTATAACTTTGGGTTTGGGGGGCGGTAAGTACTGCTGGCCCAGGTAACCAGCCAGGAACAGGGCCAGGATCACCGAACCTGTGGCACGTTAACAACACACGTATTACAGGTGGAATAAACCGGTTAGCTTGTGTGTTAGCACCCAGTCGCCGGTTAATTACTGGAGAAAAATGTGTAATTAAACTTACCAATCATTGAAATTTCTCCCGTCATCGTCTCACACTGTTGCGAAGTCACCCACCGCTTGAATTTCACAAAATGTCGGTAAAATTGCTCAAGTTGCGACCAAATGATGCTTTGACAAGTGGATGATGCGATGCAGGAAGTTTTTAGACTGCCAACAAAATACACGTCAACGTTGTATCACTACTGGTGTATGCTGGGTAATGAAGTTTAAAGGTAACACCATCAACGCCACGGGTAGCGAAGCACACACTAGTTTTGTACCACATTTCCCGTCAACGCTTGCGATATGCGACGTAACGCGAAGGTTTTGTGACGTAGCCGCGAACCCAGCCAACCAGGCACGGCCAAGACAGTGGAGCATTTAAAAAAAAGAAAAAGGAAACATTCATGTTAAAATAAAATAAGATATTAAAATGAAATGTGTTATTATATTGATATATTAGAATAAAAGAAGAAAATAACTCATTGAAGTTTAGTTTGAGTTGTTTTATTAAATAAAATCGAATAAAAAAATGAAATTAAATAAACTAATGCAAACAAATATTATTAAGGCAACTAAATTAAAGTGGAAAAAGAAAAAAAGAAACGAAGAAATAGTAAAAATCGCAAAAAAAATCAATTCTTCTTTAATTAAAGTTAAAAAATCTAATGTAAATTTAAATATTGGACAAAACACAAATGGATACGAAATTAATGTATCTAACATTATCAAAATAATAATGATATAAAAGATGCATTTTTAGGTGTATTGTATACATTTCAGAAAATAGAATTTCTGCTAATTATTTTAGTAAAAATTAATACATCTAAATAATGTTTTAACTATAAAATTAAAATTCACCTTTTTTTCTGTTATATATTATTTCATTTATGTTTCTTAGGCCATCAAGCACTCATAATAGGCAGTGTACTAGTAGGTGAAACAAATAACTGACTGACATGAAAACATCCGTTTAATTGTATTTCTTTGAATTTATTTACAAAAACTTGTGAAAACAGTTGAGATCTGACTTTCACATGAGTGCAGACACAGGCTCTCTCTCACTCATTCTCATATCCACACACACACACTCAGATTCACATTCACACATTCAGAAAAATAACATACACGTTTTCCTGTACAGTATAGATCATAGGCAATATTAGAAATGCATTGTTCAAATCCATCACAGAAACATCCATTCACCAATAACACTGATAATTCATAGGAAAGAGATAACACTGGATGTTGAACTGAGATTGGATTTGATGAGAAAGGTCAAAATGATGCAGATGCGATAAATAAAGGCTTTATATGGAAAAACACTGAATGATTTAGAATGCAATAAATACATGTGACATTTAATCACTGAAAGGTCACCTTTTCAAAAACATAAAATAAAATAAAAAACTCAAGAAATCTTACAACTTGATTATCAGCTGACAAAGTGACAAATGGATAAGATGACATTAAGAATACTGGTTGTCCGTCCTAAACATATCACACTTTTAAGATGCTTCAACAGCAGGAAAATGTGTGGCTACCTTGTTGGAATAAGGGTTATTAACACGACACTTGGAGAAAATTAAGGGATAATTGAATTCCAAATGTTATCATATCCATCTGACAAGTAATGAAACACATTAAGACTCCACAGCGTCTGTGAGCGGCTCTGTGTCCTCCTTGCTGTCTGAACATTCGGAGGGGATGAAGCAGCCGGAGTCTCGGGGACAATCGCTGTCTTCTTCCTGTAGAATGTGGGAGGATTTGTGCTCCTCCGCCTCCCTCACATCATCACCTGCGACCACAAACCAGATACAATTTAATCAAATGTCATAATATTCCAAGTTTCTGTTTCCAACCACATCAGAGATATTAAATTCTGTGTAGAAGTGCTTCAGTCACTGGAAATGAACCCATATTTAAATGCATGAACCTGACACTCTTTGACATTTAAATCATATTTTGCTGTGACAGCAACATCACTGCAGATTGTTTCCAAGATTAGAGGCTATTATTACTAAAAACAACTGAGAAAATAGAACAATCTAAGGCTGGCTGATTGAGTGGCCGAATAACCCAAAAACCGAAATAAATGCGCAGGTGTGACCCGGCAAACACCCGCAGTAAATCATGTCTTCTTCTTTTAGATACAACACCTCAAAATGTTCTCTTTATTTCCCTTCTCACACAATAAAAAATATTCCACCATCTTTAATATTTTTACTTCACTGATGGAAACTACTAATCCTCATGTCCAGGTTGCCAAACCACTAACCTAATGGAGTTCAGCTTGATTAAATTACTGGCCTCTCATGTGAGTCAATAGGCTTGGCAGGGTCATGCCACGCTGGCCGCTGCCATCTGTTTTACTCAAACTGTCACCCGACACAGACATTACAATGCCCTTTCATTTGTCTTGTGCGCAAACTGCAGTAAAACCCGAACAGACTGAACAAAATCAGCCCGTGGCTGCTGTTCCCCTCTGCGCACTGGAAAGTAGTTTTGTTTTCATTCATGCAGGATCTGCGATTATCTGCCTTCTGCTTCAAGACATCAGATTACAGGAACACCTTCTGCCCCATTAAGCACTTTCTATCTGAGTAACAGGAAATCAGTGATAAGCCTCTGACAGTGCGCAGGATGTTAGAGAATAAAAAACACCTTTCTGCTCTACAGCAGAATTTCATCAGCAAATCATTTCAAGCCAAGTCGCCAATAAGGAATAATGGATTGAAAATATACATTTAAACTGTTTTATATATATATATATAGAGCATGTTGAACTAGTATTTCACAGAATAAAATAAACAGTTTTTAACATTAAGATCACTTTTCTCGTTGTTTGAATGTGACTAGAATCACGAAAGCCTTCTGTAACTTTAGAGTGACTTTAAACTACTCTCGCTATGTTTGTTTTGTTAAATGCTCATTTCTGATTGGCTGATGAGACAAATTCTGAGGCGTATCAGCTCACACAGGTGTGTCACATTTAATCATAATTGCTACTACTGCTGTTTGTTTGCTGTCAAACAGCACGTTACCGTCCAAACAGATAGACGCAGAGGGATTTTTATAATACTGACTTGATTTAATGTAAAACTGTAAAATCTCATGACTGCTGATTAAAAACCGGAGGGCAGTAATACCAGATATAGAGACGTTTGGGGTATTGACACTTGAGTCTTATAGACAGGAGACATGGAGACCAGAGACATTGTAGTCATATAGTGCCACCATGACACAGCTACATTTCTTTTAATAAGCAGAAACAAGTAATGTAAATAATTCATCAACCAAAATGTGCATGAAACTATAAATATTGAGTGACAGTGAGGGCTGTATGAAAGAAACAAAATGACCACTGTAATCAAGTAAAGGGGGATTAGGCTTTTAGCACAGGAGAAATTTGGACTTTGCAAAAGTAAGTGAAGCACAAATATGACTGATAAAATGAATGATGGCTGACTTCCATTTAGCTGATTCCCTTTAAGGGTCCTGGGTTTGTTCATGCCTACTGGGACACTTTAATGTGACAGAACCACCATTAGTGTTATTAGCGACCTGTTCTCTCCCAGGCATGACATCTCAAAATGAAGTAAGAATATGTACAGTGAGACAATCATTAAAGGTGCAATATGTAGGCATTTTAGTTGAAAAGGTTTAAAATGACCTTAATTTATCAACAGACTGTAATAGAACAATACTTTTTTTACATTTGTGGCGTCTATTTAGGCTACTGTGTGGCGGAGATATTTACGAAAGTTAGCATGCTAGCCAGTTAGCCCTGGCTCGCGCCAGTCCAAAGTTCCCGTGAAAACATCAACACTTCTCTATTGCTCTGAGCTCCAATTGTTGCATTTCAGCAGGTAAAGTCCGCATCAGTTATTCTAAGTGCTGTATCGTAGGCAGCTGGTACTTGTTTCAGTTTCTTGGAGACGTTTCACCTCTCATCCATCAGGCTTCTTCAGTTCTAACTAACTGGGGGGCGGGGGGAGAGTTCCAGGCTAGCAGCTGTTAGCGGTTGCTCTGGTTTTATGCTTCCTCCCCCCGTTTGTTTTGAGTGTGACTTCAACAGCTGGCCAGTTCTGACATATTGCACCTTTAATAACTCTGGGGTTTTATCTGGGTTTTAGTTGACTTTGTGGCCCCATTATTAGTGATCTGTAAAATGAAGTGTTGATTGTTAATAATACCATCATGTCTGGGTGCGTTGCTAACCTTCTGTGTAGCGGTAGTCAGCGGCAGCGAGAAGCTTGCGTCTGTGCTCGGGGTCTTTGACGTTCAGCTCTATCAGGTGCTTCTCCTGCAGGTGCAACAGGTCCTCCACCGTCTGGTAGCCATTCAGCAGCAGGGCAGAGGCGTACTCCTGCAACAGGGGTTGTTTTCATTGGTATCAACTCGGTAAAAAAAACCCCACCGGCACACACTTTCACCTAGTTTGTATCAAGTTTCTAATGTACAAAAGGTTGCCAGAGGTGACAGAGGTGGCACACTGGTTTCAAAACGGAGACAACAAAGACTTGATAATGTCGGGTATTTTACCTGCGTACATCTTTGAGGTTGAGGTATGAAAGTAGGACAACATTTCATTTGAAATGAGACGAATTTAAAAGGATTTCTTTGCATTTGCAGAACAATTTGTTTTCATTCATGAAACGAGATCCGCTGAATACTTTTTTTGCTGCTTTTCTGTCTGAAACCTTGCCGTGGACGGACTTAAACAACCGGTCTCACCTCCAGGTTCAGCCGCTCCAGTAACTCCAGCAGCGTTTTAGGCCGAGGTCTTTTGCACAGCTTCTGTTGTCTGATCTTGGGAGCTGCTTCTTCTTCCTCCTCTTTCTCCACCACAATGTCTACGTAAATAAACTTGAAGTTGCCCACTTTGTTGTTTAGCATGCCCGTCCAGATGCCCATTGGAGGCTTACTGATGATGTTGATGATGTCCCCCACCTGTGAGCGTAGACAAACGTTGAGATGATGCTGATCTTTACGTCTCGAAAGTACAATTTTGTGTTGTCATTGTTGCTGCTGCACAGCATACACAAACGGCGCTGTGTCTTACCTTGAGTTTGAGGGAATCTGTGTCATACGGGCTCGGGACGAAGTCTGTGTGGACGCGAGCTTTGCCGCAGAACTCTCCCTGATAGGAGCCGTCCTCCTCCAGCCTCAGACTGTCTCTCTGGCCAGAACCGTTGGACTCGCTGGTCACACCGCCTGAACACAACACAACATGGTTTCGGTTCATTCATAAATACACGGTTCAGCTGAAGTCCAAACTCTTTTGTTGTGTGTCACCACAGTGCGGACACTCACTCGAGGAGCTCTGTCCACTGTAGAGACTCTCCAAGGAGTTGCTTGTCTTTGCAGAGTCCTTCTCAGCTGGAGCCACACTCTCCGTCTCTGCCTCTGGGTCTTTGTCTGTGTCATCGCCCTGGTAGGAAGAAGAAGTGAAAAGACAGTCATTTTCATTGAACACGGAAGCAAATGAAATCGGCCAAAGTCAGCAGGTTCCTGTAAAGTCTATATGAAAGCAAAAGTCGACAAAGAAACTAAAAGAGAGGGCTTCGGATAGGGATGTAAGCTGTGAAAGTTACACGGCTTGTCAAAAGTTTAATCTTATCGCTCCATCTCCTCTACAGTCAAAACTACCAGATACACTTCGGCGTGCAGCGGCGTCAGAGCTGAGGATGTGGGTTTGTAAGAGATGAAAGTGATAAAAGTCCTGAGAAAAACAGCGCAGGTTTGCTGTAACTGAGGCACGTCTACTGTTATCTCACCCCTTGTGTCAATAATTAATGTGCATGGGTGATGAAAGCTTAACCTGTTGTTGCTGATGGCAATTAAATAAAAAGGGGAGGCTGTGTGTACGTGAGTCTGTGTGTGTGTGTGTCTATTTTCCAGTGACTCACCGCCTCCTCAGAGAAGGTCTTGGCGTGTTTCTTGCCCATTTTTCTGCGCATGGTCAGTGAGATCGCCTTCATCTTCTTCCCAAGTCCGGCTGATTTGTGCTGGTCCGGGATCTCACCTTCTTCCGTGAGCTGTGTAAAGAAAGTAGGTTTAGCACATGTGGTATTGCGAAATCCACGACAGTGAATTTACAAATCAACTTTTTGTCCCAAACAAATTGTACCTCTGCTCCATAAAGAGAGAGCAAAATGCACAACTTCCTGTACAGCAAAAGGGGGTTTCCCCCCCAACATGAAGTTTATTTTCCAGTGTCATTTTCCTTTTTTATAAAATCTTTTTTTTTTTTTAAAAACACCTTGCAGCATCATGGCTGCAAATAGTTGTGTATGTGCACATATTCAGCACTCCTTCTCCAAATTCTTAATGCTAATGCTTACATGTGTATCATTCTTGCTGCTACTGTATCTACCCCTTCTTTGGCATCACACATACATGACTGAAACGAAAACAAATCCACTCACCACAGTTGTTCCATTCTCCTCTGGCTTGGCTTGTGACGAGTGATGTCTGAGACCCTCGAACTTGCCAAAGCTGGTGGAGCGCTGTGAGGAGGATTCAAAGACAAAGCGTTACGGAGGCCGCTGTCACCATTTGGTCAGCGAGGTTTAACGTCATTACACAACGCCGAGACATTATGAGTCTTCCTCCCAGCTGTCTCAAGGCACAGAAATCCTCCAAAAACCTGCCGCGTTGTCACTCTGTGACCCCGAGTGGATCACTGATGAAACATGAGTGTACAGACTGTTGCGAAAATGTTCTGAAATGAGAGCTTGTAACAAAAAAATACGTGGTGCATTTGTGGTCGTGTGGCAGCAGACAGTGTACCGGTCTCTGGACAGGTGCGCCAGTAAAGCCGTCAGTGTTCACGATAAGTAGATAAATACATAAATGAAACTGTTGTCTCCTCACAGCACTGGTGACATGCACACACACACACACAGTGGCTTCACCCTGGTTTAATACATCCCCCCACCCCCCTTTTTCCAATTTTTCATAAAACTAAAAGTCATTATAATCCTATCCTCTCCACAGCAGCAGAGTACCGAAATAATTATATAAATGAATAATCCCTGGAAATCCTGGTTAAATATGAGCTTCATACTCCTAGACGACCCTCTGTGGATTGATTTAATGCAGCGTTGTCTGCCAGCCCCACTTCTTTTTTTTTCCGATGCTCCGTTCTCTACAAATACAGCCGCAGAATTCAAGATTGCCTTTTTATTTCAGTATCCTTCCACCTATTATTAGTTTTTGTGTTATTGAATCATTGGTGTCATATTGTCACAGTTGCTTGTTTGTATTACATTATGAAAATTCATTTTAATCTTTAAAAACTGCAAAACAAATATCATTTTATGTCAACTAGTCTTTTAGTTTCACTTTTAAAAATTTCCAATGTTAAAATGACAATTGAAGCAATGTTAACTTCGGGTATGTCTCGCTCTTTATCTTGAGAATATTGGTCATCTTTTGAGTGACGATGTCAAATGTCACATTAAAAGTTTCTTGGCTTCCAACATGCGCATATTTCCTTTAAATCTTCACCTACCTTAGGCTTGCTCTTTGCTTTGTCCGACACGTTGGAGGCTGCCCTCTGCAACATTTTTATCCTGTTTTAAGTTTTTCTTTTTTTTCTTGGTCAAATCTCAGCCGTTTGCTTGCCTCTCGTCTTAACCCCACTCTCCTGACAGTGAAGTGTTAACTCGCGCTCAGGCTGCCTGTCTGATGGGCTGGCTGGCCCACTTCCTTACAACACAGGATGTGAGGCAATTGGCATTGTGTCTCTTGAAGCAGTATCGCTTTGAAAGGGGAAAAATACAAGTGCTTAAGTGTGCATTTTGTGGCCTGCTCAACGAAAACATTGAGCACCGCTTCCAGGAACGGCTGTATTTAGGTTTTTTCATCTGCGGTAGATTTTTTTTTAGAGGGTATTAGAATCTCTGTTGAGGATGAGTTTGTGTCGTATCTGCTGCTGAGGTCGATCTGCTCAGAGTTGGGCTGTAATGTCACAAAGTAAGACTTATACTAACCACTGCTGCATGCTAAATTAACTAACTATCAATACGACTATTCTGAATTCTGCAGTGAAAGCTGTTCATTCATGAATAAAATACAATGTCAAAATGTCAGAATCTTTCATGAAAGTCATCATTCAGTCAAGTATTCCTCAAAATGTCCCTTTCATAACAAAGAGGAACTTGGTGATGGTAAATGATGCTGGAGTAATTATTCCTGTGTGTTCATTTCTTAATGTGGGGCCAACACTTTTGAGGAAGTGCTGACGTACGCCGGAGGAACAGCCGAAAGCGGCAACTTTGCCATGTCGAAACACTTTCCGGTTTGTCTCTGCTCTCAATATGGAAGAGGAAACACTGCATTTGAGGTCGTAGAAACACTCCAGTGTCATATATCTGAAGTATCTGGAATAGATTTTTCTCTTTGATCAACCACATGATAACCTGCAACCTTATCACAAAACGCAGCCTCCGCGCCTAATCTGAGACCGAGAGGCGACTGGACTCATCACGGGATCCTACATTTCTGTTAGTCATTGCTCTGATGTTGCCATGTTGGGATTTGCCGCTGTGTTTACATTACGGGGGGGTTTGAAGAAAAGGGAATTCTACAGACAAAACCGTTGCCTAATCCCAAGGCTTGCAATCAGCCGTAAACTCCTGTCAATCCAGATTAAGGTTTCTAATCTATGACTTCAGAGGCTCCCTGGGGAGGCAGTTGTTCATCTGAAGAGTTCAAAATGAGATATCTGCCGTCCGAAAACGTCACCTGATCGCTGCTGAAATATGCACTTTCAGGGAAGGATTGTTCTTTTGATTGTTTTATATAGTTTTCAAATCAAGAGGAGGATAGACTTTATTAAAATACAGCAAAATAGTTAGTTAAGGTTTGTGGCTGTTATAGCACATATTATAAAGTACAGCATGTTTAGCATTCCAGAAAGGTTTTCTTTGTACTTGTACGAAAGCTGTGAGGCCTTTAAGAGACAGTACAAAGAGAATCTTAATCTCCATCATCTCCATCTCATGGCCCTATCTCTGAAGAGCCTTCATGGCTAATGAAATTACATTTTCTCTCTAAGAACCAGCGACACTATAGATCCATAGGCATCTTGTAATCTCTACACCGGATCATCCTTTTCATCGTCGGCAATTTTCTCCCAAGTCATGCTAAGCTTTAACAACAGCTTTGTGTCACACAGGGCACACACTGCTGCACGTGCTCACCGGGTATCAGCAGTGGTCTAAAGCTGAGAGATGTCAAGTGCAAGCAAAGTCACTGACCTTCAGGTCAATCTGCACCCTCGTGTGGTGTTAGCACTGACTGACCACTGGACCTGTGGTTTCTGAACAGCAAATGACTGAAAGAATCCCAAATAGGACAGTCTTAGATTAATTTAGAAACCAACTGCAAAGTAAATCACACAAAATTTCTCCTTTAGCTGGCCTGTCAGCGGGTCTGTTGGGTTTGCGAGATGGGAATGTTGGATCTTGATGAAAAACAATTGGGTGTATTTAAGTGGCTGGTGTCAGGGTGTGAGCACAATTTGATCTGGATCATGCAGAGTAAAAATCCAGATCTAGCATATTTTATTATGCCGAGGCTTGATTGGATTTGAGGGGACTGTTGGGCATCGGAGGAGGTGTGCGCTCTACTGGTTGTCATTCTAGTTCTCAGATCGTTTCACAGTGGTTCAAGCACAAAGAAACACGGTCACTGCCTCACACAATCCTCTGGATTATGAGTGAAACCAGCCAAAGTGCACACTTCATAATCTCTGCTGTTTGACTCTCTGCTCTGCCTGTGCGTCCGTGTGTCTAACCCCGCCCCCTTGCACACCCATGACAGCCAGAGAGCAAAAGAAAGAGGCCGAGGCAGCGATGTAACCTGGTCGCTGTTTTTCTTCCATCTGTGTTTTTTGTTAGGCTAGGGGCTGCACACTGTAGCCCGGAAAGAAAAACACATCAAAATATGAAGAAAACATGAAAATACAGGCAGAGAGAAGGGTCTCTGTAGATTGAGACACTTCCAGAGAGGAATTACGTTTGTATGAGTCTTCTTGTGACTGTCAAACTGAAGCTGAGCAAAGCACTTCTGACGTTTAATGTCAATAAAAAGCATCAGAATAAAAACAGCTCTGACTCGGATCCCTTCCCAAAACACGTATCCATCCACCAGCTACTTACACTTGGTTCTGACAGATCCCCGTCTGTGATCGATCGCGGCACCCTTGGGGGAATCTGGGGTTTACAGTCCCGTTTCAAGCTGCCATCCTGGGCCGTCCCTTGCTGCTGTCTGCCCTCCCACTCCTTCCCTTGGGCCGTGGCAAAGTCGTGGGAGTACACGCGATACTCTGTGAGCGGCCGGCGGCAGGTGTGCTGGGCGGTCCCCCAGGCAGGACCGCTGTCACCTGGGTTGCTCCAGCGCTGGTGGTGGGCGTGGGTGGGTGTCGCTCCACCAGGGAGGTTAGCTATTTCTGTGCATCGGCCTGGGGTAGTGTTCTCCTGGGCAGGTAGGGTGGAGGACTTGCCAATGTAGGGTCTCCTGTCTGACCTGTATGGCACGTCCAGATAGTGGGGCCCCATGGTTGGACTCATAATAGACGGCGGGGAGTGAACTGAGAGAGAATACAGAAGATAATATGAATGAAAAACTGACATTTTACAACCTTCTGAGACTGAGGAAGTATTATTTGACCTCTTTTAAACTGCAATCGGATGTCATATGGAGGTGTTGCTGCACCAAACGGCTCATTTTGACAGAAAATGATTCATAGTTCAGTATATGCTCTGCTCACTGCGCGTCATAACACCACCGCCACAGAACTTCTGTTTAATCTCTTTAAACATTGTTTCACAATATCCCAATAGCGGCGAGTTCGAAGAGACATTTCGCACTGGAAATGGCCACTTAACACATCGCTAAAACGCCGCAGCAGCACCGGAAAGAGTGTAGGCTGAAATTTGAAGACGGCCAAACAACATTCTTGTGGTGTCGACCTTCGCCTTTGAAACCCCTATGCGTGTGTATAACGGATGTTTGTTCGCTGTGAAGCAGCCCTCTCTGTACCTACGCTTTAAGGACACTTCAGACAGACACCTAAAGCTGAAGGTGTTGCAACACTTAAAAGCAGAAGTGTAATCTAGAGGAGAAAAAGTCATGAACAAGAGTTGCTACATTTTGATAAATTCTGCGTGAGCCTCTTTTGCTAGTGCAAGCACAAGTCAAGTGAAGTCACGCAGGGTCACTGAGTCATCGGGAGCAGGGTCAAAAAGGACCGATCGAGGGAGAAGAAGATATCACTTGTTTGCCGCTGTACAGTAATTGTGGAAGACGGTCTCACCTGTGGCAGTGTGGCTTTTCTTTGACGCCTCTTTCCCGCTCTTTCCAGCTGGTTTCTTTCCAGGCTTTTGGCTTCTTTTGACAGCGGGTTTAGATTCTGTCGCCACACCATTGGCATGGACACTCTGAAGAGAACACGTTTAAAAATGCTTTAATTTCTACATGTCTAAAGTGTGACACCTCTTCTGATTGTTTAATAAAACATGTATGGAGGCTTGACGTTATGCTAACATTGTTGTTAGCATAGCTCTAGGGATGGCAATGTCAGTCCTTCAATCAGTTGGTCCACATTCAAACAGCAACTATTGGAAGGACTGCCATCGAACTTTGTGCTGAAATTCAGGGATGATTCCTCCTGACTTTGGTGAACATCCATTCAATTAAGGACAGACATTTACATCTCTTCACCTTCCTTTTAACACCATCACCAAGTCAAAACGTTGACTTAATTGGCATCGGTATTAGCTACAGTCTGTGTTTTGAGCTAATAGTAAATGTTAGCATGCTAACACACTCAACTACGATGGTGAACATAGTAAACACTATATACCAACTTAACACCTGCTTGTACGCTCTGTCATTTGAGCATGTTAGCATCTTAATGCATTTAGCTGAAAGCACTGCTAAGCCACTAGCACGGCTGATGGTTATTTAGAGACAACAGAGAACTATCTTATACCAAATCCTATTTGGGTCACTGGTTCTTTTAGCACATTGTGAGGTGCTGAGAGCTGCTGCCGATCCTCTACTGGCATGCTCTGTTTTGTTTGCTTCTCACTATGATGGGCATTAGTCAGAATGGGCAGCGGATGACCTGGCGCGAGGCCTCTAAACCCTCCAAACCCCAAACACACACAGAGTGTCCTGCTCTTGTTTTCACATCTCTCTGCCATGTGGCCCAGAGATTACACCGGGAGCAGTACCCTCTCTGGACCATCTGCACTGTATTAAAACCCAATCAACATTTGCTTTAAATGATTGTGCCATTTAGGCCCCCAGAGGCTCTCTGGAAACTCCCAATGTTGACACAACATGGCCCTGTGTGCCATGTGACCCCGAGTCTGCACTGTCTGCAAACACGCTCCTGCCGACTGGTGCAGCAACAGGTTCATTTAAATGCGGCTCAGACACTTGATTGGGCACATCAATCTGTGGTGGACACTGATCTCACTTAATGCCTATTAATAAAAGAGCTGCAGCGCTATAAGGGAGTGTGTTTTTTGACACATGTCACATGTACTTGGTCTCAAAAACAGGCTGATGCTCCTCCACCCACAGTCTCTGTGGTCGCTGCTACTGACCTATAAACTGTTCCACTACTCTACTTCTGCGGTGTATGTTGCCCACAGCTATGCCCTTTTTTCAACTTGCATCATTGCAACATTTTTGCATCAAAATATCTGTAGAATGAACGTGAATGGGGCTGAGAAGACCGCAGTGAAGCTTTTTGTTCTAACCTGGCTCGAGGGCGGTTTCTCCTTCTTCTTTGTGCCAGAATGATGAGCTCCTTTCCCATCTTTGGTTTCTGTTCTGTGTTTAGTCTTCCTCATCTCTACGTGGACACAAGATATTACAAGAAATCACATCAGGTTAGTGAAACACTGGAAAACACAAATAAGAAAGTTACGCTGCAAACTGATTTTATCATGTATTCACAATTAAAGGACAGGTTCACAGTTTTTCAAGTATTAAAACAGACAGTCAGGTGCTGATAAGAACACTGACACAGGTTTTGCTTGCTGTGATCACTTCTCCTGTTAATACTACACATATGTCGTCCTTATGTGCCCCAGTGGACAAGATCTACATTCCTCTTTCTGTGTGAAAGCCAAGTGGATATCTTCCAAAATTCCAGTCCGAGCAGTTAGAAACGACCTCCCGCCATGCTCATTGCAGGCCTGTGTCATGTTATTAAATACTCAGTAGTTTGGGATACAATTTTGGTGGCAAGCTGGTTGAAAAGCCCGTCCCGCATCTTCAGACGTCACGCTGAGAGTCCAAATGAACGCCGGCACATAGATGAGCTTAACCTATTTATTTCCTATTTACCTTCATTGTGATTGTTGGTGATGTGGACTAAATCTTCTCGGCTCTTGGCGGGCTGCCAGACTGCGGTATTACAGCTGGGGTTATCTGCCACGGAGGGAGACAAATCACCAACATTGAGGATTTTAAGTGAAAAGTCAGGGTGAAGTGAGGTCACAGGAATACTTCAGGCTGGATGAATTCGTTTTCAGAGTCACGGACGGGCTGAATTGTAGGTTTTCCGAGGTTTAAATCTAAAAACTGGACAACAATGATTTCTGAGGTGAATTATTTACTGTAGTCTCCCTGAGGGTTTCATGATACAGTTGAACATATAGGTAGCAACACAGGAGCTGGTGTTGGTTTAAGAGTTTGGCCATAATATTCAGTAATACTTAAAGAAGAAGAATGTTCTTGGCTGCTGTCAATTCCCCTTGAGCCTACGCTCGAGTCTTTAAATGAATCCAGCATTAACAAATAAATACAAATGAAATGGTTTGTACTCACCAAGTGCTTCATTATCTGATGCTGATTTGGATATATGTGTTCTGAAATCAAAGTTGACAAGGACATCTATCATCAGGCACGTGTCTTTAAGTGTTTCATCTTCTGGAGCTTTAATCAGATAACAAACGACAACAACCACACTAGTATGATTGTGTTTTTATGATGTAAAGTCACTTATGGCAACACCGAAATATGTCAAAGACCCTTCGCAAAAAAAGCTCATCGAGAGAGTGTACATATTGTGCAGAAGTGCTCTGTGTGAAAGCATGGTATACTTCTTCTATGGGCTGAGAAACCACACTGTGACCACAAAGTCGCGTTTCTTTCAAAGTAAAGGTGTCGAGGCGGATGGGGACTCTAAGTAAGTGGGCCTTGAATCCGCTTAGTCCAACTAGCCCAAAGCCATAATCTGCCTTCTGCTGGCCCTACAAGTCTGCGTGGCCCTGCTTCTCAAAAAACATTTACTATCAATCAAAACAATCTATATAAAGCTTTTCTTTCTTTTTTTCAATTGCGTCTAATGGGTTGTCAATCCCTCTCCCTAAAAATACAGGATTGTGTTGCAGAACAAATGAACTAAAGATAAGGATGAGGAGGAGAGCGCTGCTGAAGAGCCCGTCTGCTCTGCTGCAGGAAGGATTTACAGTATTAACCCTCAGTGAAAATAAACAGGGAGCCTTTCAAGCCATATGATTACTCTATGGGAAAGCCCTTTCACTTGCATGGCGACAAAAGACACATAAAGACGTAGACACACAGGAGCCCGAATTCCTGGTGGGATTACATTGTTGTAATGAAATTGAATTGTCTGCTCTCAGCACGGTGACGTGATTAGAGGAGAATGATGTAACATGGTCTAAAAGTAGATTTACCTGTGGGCTAAATACCAGTGGGATTTGGTGCAAACATTAGCATGTTTCTGTCAAATTCTCAGGTGAGCTCACCTTCTTTTCTTCTTGTTGCAGTTGGTCCCCTGCATCTGAGGCATGTCCTGAGAGAAAACACAGCATTTTCAGTCACAGTAACATTCCAGTTGATGTAATGAATCAGGTTTCTGTTGCAGGTTCGTGCCAAATATGTTTGCTTGCATGCCATCGGTGGTATTTGACTTGCATCGCATGGCAAGCTTAAATTAAAAATTCGGAATTGTGTGCCGCTCACAGCAGCATCTGTCAACAGGCTCTGTTCATCATTTCATAATCAGCTTTGTTTTGTAGGTGCAATCTGGTGGGTAGTCCAAAAATCCCAATTCCTCTGAGAAGTGACCTCACACAAGCTGCTTGTGATTGCTCACATGGCTCCATCACACACAGTCTGTATGACGTGTATGTTTGCGGACACGTTTAAAAGTCTTATTGTTATTTTTAGGCCTTTTGAATCTGTGTCGCTGATTTTAACTCTCCCGTCTGCACAGCAAATGTATCCTTGGATACCAATAAAGAAACTTTGGGCCTTGTTTGGTGGAAACAGCATGCACTCCTCTCACCATAGAAATAGATCTTCCAGAGCCTCCCCACTTTGTGTTGTCGTCCAGCAGGACCGCTGGGCTGCAGGAGCGGCTGCAGGAACGACTGCACGAGCGGCTGGAGGAGCGACTGGGGATGGGCGGCGGCGGGCCGTCAGTGGAGCTCTGCACAGCCTCATACAGGCTGTCCATCGACCCCTCCTGATGCCACGAGGGCAGAAGGACAGACACACAGCTGTTAGACAGTGACATTTGGCAGTCTGCGCAATTTATGAATGGATTTGATCTTATCCTGTTGGATTAAGTCTGATGAGCACTAGTGACAAACACATAACAAGCAGGTCTAATTGGTTTTCACACATCAGTTCAACGTTTTAAAAATGTCTGTTTCAAGAGAAAACCTATAGAGTGTGCGAGATTGCTTCCGATGCAAAGCATTACAATTTGATATGACTGTAGGAATGTGCTGTTAATGCTCCTCCAAAGCTCCTCTAAAATTGCTTGTCAACCATGGATGTAAGGGGGGATCGAAATTCCTCAGAACAGATTTCAGCCTGGATTAAAAAATGTGTTTGGCTTGTTTGGATTCCTTCTAGGAGCGGAAAACCAATTTCTGTCTTCATCCATCTCGTCATGTCTGCACGGTGACATCTTATCTGTTTACAGGACAGGCTGCCGTTTGTAGAGGCAACAAAGGAAGGTGGAAGGTGATTTTTGTTGTTGCTGTTTTTTAAAGATCCACAGAAATTCTCACATGTGTACCTTCACACAGTCTCCCTCTGAGTTGTATTAACTTCATTGCAGATGTTTCAAAAATAATTCTTTTAATTCATGCTTTTAATTGTTCTCTATGTAATACATTCAATCTTGGATGCATTCTCTGATCTTGTAAATTCCTTATCCTATGGATAGTTTTTTTAAAAAATGTATGTGCGTATTTTTCTTGCACCCAGTTTAAGTAGAAACAGAAAACTTTCCCTCATAGACAGGGAGGTTTTGTGCCCAGCGGCAGACTAGATTGCATCATGAGAGCGATGGTTTTTAAGCAATCAATCTAAATGCTGACGGTGTCATTATCCGACATTTATCAACATTTACTTCATAAGAATAAGTTAAAGGAGAAAAAAAATTCTATAGCCAGTTCAAGTTTATAACATGTAATTTACTCCCCTTTGTGTCCCTAGTGTGTTAAATGATTACCCAAACCAAACTGCGTGTATTTAAAATGCTTTTTAACATCCCATGAAGGAGTTTGTGTTTGCACAAGGAGTCCCTGTACACGTGATGGTGAACCACCGCAAGAGAGAGGATGGCATGGCAAGTGATCGCAGTTCAAGCCTTTGTTTATTGTAGCAAGACGTTCGTTAAAATCCTGATTAACATCTGCAACATCTGTCTCAAGCCAAGATTCGGTATGCATGACCTTATGCCCACGTGCAGCGTGACAGCTGCAGCAGCATCTGAGGGACCATATGTGTGAGCGGAGCGTGTGCGTATGTGTGCGCCTGCCAACACACACTTATCTTTAACCTAGTCGATTCACTTGTCAGTGCTTTCTTTCTGCTTTCTCCCTTGCATCACGAAAACAAACAACTTATACAAAAACTACAGCTGTTGAGCACACACATGTGGTGCTACTGTGTCATATTCTACTGCTATAGAACATGCAAAGTCTTCTAAAGCACATGAGTTTAAAGAAGCATGATTACAAGCAGCTGAGGTGCAGATGGTGCCAAAGGAGACACTTGTTATCATGGGGATATTTCTAACAACTGAATGGTGGGGAAATGATCCAACTACAAATAGAGCACTACTACTACAACTTTGCAGATTTGTCACGCCTTGCTTGTGGCTGAGACCACATTTGCATGACAGTTCTCTTTCCCACAGCACCTCTCACACACAGCTGGTTCAGTAAATGCATAGATAAAGAAGGGCGTCTCTTACCAGGGAGAAGCAGAAAAGGTTCATGCTGGCTGTGAGAAGTCCCGTTGGTGTCGATGCGTCCAGTGGAGGTGAAACAGCGAGCTGAGTGACAGCCAGAGACTGAGAGACACAACAGCTCAGTGTGAGCCCAGCCCGGGCCGCCTGCTGTCTTCTCAGATTAATACCACAGTGAAATCCCTCCACTAATCCAATAGATGGACCACCATTACTCCACCAGCCGAAGCAGAACTCACTCTTGACAACAAGCCCTTCATTGGTGGAGCAACAGGATGAGTCTTTGTTTTGAATCTTTTTTTTTTTTTTTTGCAGGGAGGTTTTATCCAGCAGCCAAACATTTTTTTGAATCTACACTCATTGGTGGAAAAAAGTATTTTATGGTATCGTCCATTACAAGTCAAATTCCTTGACTTTTGAAGTATTATTAGCTAAATGCATTAAAATGATCAAATAAGAAAAAGGTCCCATATGATTGTTATATTATTAGTTCAGTTCAGTTCAGACCACTTTATTTATCTCAAATGGGCAATTTAGTTGTAGCTTTTCCAGATGTCAAACATAAAAAACATAAAATCATTACAACAATCATTCATTCAGTCATTTATAAATGACATTCTTTGATAGTTAAAGGTCCAGTGTGTAGGATTTTGTGACATCTAGCAGCGAGGTTGCTGTCTGCAATCAAAAAAATGCTCCTTGTCTCACCAGGCCTTCGCTTAAAAACATAGTGTAGACCCTCTCCAGAGCCGGTGCTTGATTTTTCAGCTTTGGACGTGTAGAAACATGATGGTTTCACATAGCAACTCGTTGGAAGAGGACCCAGTCACTATCCAATCAGAGCAGCTGCCCTGTCTGAGAAGTGCAAGCCTGACCATGGATTGCAACACTACTTGGGCAGACCACATGCAGTACTGCAGAAAACCCATTCACCGTGTGGTTGCCTGTCAAAGCCTAACATATTCTTCAATGTGCATACAGTTGTTATTGTCTAGTGTCCAAATACTTGTCAAAAACATTTATGCTTTGGCTGTATTGTTCTTAAAACTGTCATGCAAGTAAAGTCCCTTGAATTCTTATCATTATCTTATAAATGTCATTATAAGCAGATATAATCTCAACCATAGGATAACCTAATTGCTGCTGTTACTGTAGTTCTGTGGTGTTTCCATACCCAGCCGTCCAAGATGGCAGACATGCTCGCAAAATCATCACCCCATAGACCGCTGTTATAAAAGAGCCAATTAAAACCGTGGGCAGAACACTTCAAATTGCAAAACACGGTCAATTACGACTCCGTCTATTATGAATTAATGATCTGTGGAGGATTTAAACTGTCCTTGAAAGAGAGAGAGAATTATTTATACACTGTAAAACCATAAACTGAAATGTAATGAGTGTTTATGTCAGTCAAGTAAGTGCAGGTGTATAAAACAATCCTTCTTAAATTAGTAAAAGTCAAAAAACCTCTACAGAACTGGATTAAGAGTATTTTCCACCACTGCCTACACACTATGTCTCACATGCATTCATATCCCATCAGTGCTGAACACTAACAATCAGTCGCTCTCTTCAGCACCATCTCCTGGAAAAAATAATGCCAGTTGTGAGGTGGTGAAAAACTTTTTAACTCATTCATAACAGTCCAATTGCACAGACGATTGAAGAATGGCTCAGATGTGGTATTACGTTTATTACCGGACGCAAACAAGTGTTTTGTAAATAATGAAAAAAAAAGGTGTCAGCCTTCAACCACATCTTCTGGAGGGTTGTCAGAAATGACATCAAGATAATGTTTAAAAAAAGCCCTTCCAAGGAAGTGACTGGAGCTTTATTTACAACAACCATGCCCTCGCGCAGTCGTCATTTCAGCATTAAAAACACGCGCTGATTCTCGAACTCACAGCCACAGCTCTTTCCTGCCTTTCCTGTGTGGGCAGCAGATGAGTCTTGTAATTTTTCTCATGCCCTGAATGTGGTTTTATATGACACTGTGTCTTCTTCAGAGACCACAATAATCACTCCACATGATCGAAGGCTTTTACATAACTGGTTTGGTGGAAGTCACCCGAATGCGATGCAGAAAATCAAAAACATTTTGCATGCAGTGATGTAAGATATCTTTTCTAGGAAGTCCCGGCGTCAATCCCACATACAATGTGTGTGCATTAACCGGTAACACTTTAAGTGTCAAGGTTGTGGTCTGTTAATCCACCAATCATCCACCTCTGATGTCTGAGCTGCCCTAATGTAAAGAAGAAACAGCTGGAGAGATTAACTCTTATGACCTATATTTTCATGCTGACATGACACTATAAATTGCTAGAAGTGGAATCATATGTGGTGGTGATTCAGTTCACTGTGTATTCGACTGTTTCACAATGAGTGTTATTTGAGCAACAGGAAATGCAACTGAAAGCTAACACGAGTCCCCTGTGAAGGCGCTTTAATGATCGCAGAGATATCACCAAATGATAACTTTCCCACTGACTTCACTCTGCGTTCACACAGTTTAAGAGTCTTTTTGAACCGGCCCAGTGATGGAAGGTATGCTTGGATACTTTCTCTGTATTCAGTGCTCAATCACACACTGTTCTTAGCGCCGTGCCAAGCCTCTGAATGACACTGGATCCACGTTGTTTTCGATTCTGTGCATGGGTGCAGACTGCCGGGAACTTATCTCACAGTAATGGAATGTGACATGACAGCTCGACCTCAGGGTGCAGCGAATGAATGCTGCCAGACAAGATGCACCTGCAGGTGTCTTGAAACCTTGAACATGACTCATTGGTTGTTTATTGTTCTTGTGTGTTTTATTGTCTAAAATGAAAGAGAAACTACTTAGTTAAGTGAGGCGTTGATTTATCCAAGTGAGATATATGTTTGCATGTGGGTAGAACATGTATTCATGTTCACTTCATTTCTTATAAAAAAAAGAACAACAAAACAACACAAAAAGAAAGTTCATCAGCATTCATGTAAATCAATTTATGACCTGGGACACCCTTGTTTTTACACACTTGGATCTACAGGGAGCTAATTTTGGAATTACTTACTTAGTGTATCGGGATTAAAGTATGGTCCACGTAGGCATTCTCGATAAGAAAATTGGCTTCTACAGTTTACTTGGCACAAGCACAATTATATTTTCATTTTGCATTTCTCACAAAAATGCAACATGTACAGCTTTGAGGCCTATAAAAATGTTGACTGCATATTCTCCTTCATAAAACATTGGAATTTGCTTATTGCACCCACTGTTTATGCACACTTGGCTCGTAACACTCTATAATAAGGGTACAAATCACACACTCGAGTACTCTGTGAGATTTCTGCGGAGATAAAGATCCCACTGGGTGAGAAAACAGAAAAAAAAATAATTAATCAAAAATGTCTGTACCATTTTATATTTCCCATGTTACAGCTGAAACAACTTACATTGTTCTTACATTTCACTATGGGTATTCATTACTTCTAAATACAGCTGTCTTAGGCCTTGCATCTGTAGAGACTCAGCTCTTATATGGCATATTGTTTGTATTGTTAGCATGGAACACTATGATTGCTAACACCAGCTTTGTGGGCATGTTGTTGTCATTGCATTCGCTTTAGTTGCTTGGTGTTGGAATTTAATTTTGTTCTGGTAAAAATGGTTATGATGTGCTTTCAGCTGAGCGTCTTCCCATTAATCAGGCTTGCTGCAGGACTATGTTGCTGCACCATTAGCCTGCCCTTTTATGGCGTGTTATGCAACATGACACCCGCCCCCTGTACAGGGACGACGAGGGTTCTAGTGATGATTAATTGCATGAACTAATACAGGATTCAGCTTTATTACAGACCCACATGTTGGCTCTGCCCCTCGAACAGCAGGAACTCCTCCTGAAAATATGTTCCTGGAAATATGAGTCTATTGTTTTTAATCAAACTGGTCACCAGATGAAATATTTGATATACAGTGCATAAATATAGTTACATAAATAAATAAATAAAATAAAAAAAATGTATGTAAGAGATAATCCAGCTAACTTTATCATATATCAATCAGTGTGAACTAATCACATACATCATGGTGACTTGATCATTTGATAAAGGTGAGCAACAGGAATTCATGATGCACCCGGTGTTACATCATGAATTGACGCAGCTGAAGCTGTGTTTGCTCAGTCTAACTTAGAAAAGAGTTTATACATATTTACATATTTGAATATCTTAAGTTATCAGTCATGCATTAGTTAATCAAGAATATAAATTGTACTCTACATGATATTGCAAACATTAGCATCCTCATGTGAGTGTTGATAGAGGCTGATAAAATAAAAACCACGAGGAACCCTTAAAGTCAGCACATCTCAGCTGCAGTATGTCGGTAAAACCACTCGTACGATCACGCTTACTGTGTAAAGCTGTGTCAACTTTTTACATCTTCAGGCAAGAGAAGTGAAACTGTAACAAAAGGACAACTGAAACAAATGGATGAGATCAATTCAAAGATTTATTCATTCTTCGCTCAGTGATTTTGAAACAGATGAGTTGATATTCCAACTTTGCATTGCAACACAGACAGACAGCAACCCACATAGCAGTAGGCTGCTGCAGTGACCCACTAAGTGACATCAAGAGGGGATTAAGTGCATTTGTTGGCATGTGTGCCTGTGTGTGCCTGTGTGTGCCTGTGTGTGTGTGTGTGTGTGTGCGGCTGCCCTGCTTCCAGCATTATTCATTTAAAAAGAAAAAAAAAAAATCATGGCTGTGACTACCAGAGGATTGTGCAGCCTGAGGCGGCTGTGAGATGCTGAATGCGGATCAACAGTTCGGCGTTTGTCGCTCTCATTGAAAGTGAACAATAACAAGACAAATCAAAGACAGGATATTCTGATTTAATGTTTTTTCACACGTATTTTTGACTAGCAAGAAAACGAAAGTGACAACTTGAAGAGTGATGCCTCGTCTCTAGCAGAGATCTGTTGAGCAGCAGGATACGCCATACGTTTCCTCAGAGCACAAAGCCTCGCAGGTCCGAGAGGTGATATCACCCCCTGAAAAACAAGCAGAACAATATGCAGTGACTGAGCCATTCCTCTGTCACTTCACTCTGCATCAAAATACTTAAACACATTAAAACATGAACATGAGAGATAAAATAAATGAATGCAGCAGGACCAGTTCTACGTACCCGTCTCTACGGTCTTACAGAACTGAGCTGTGGATGGGCACACTGTCTCTGTCTTACAGTCGGGGTCACTTGCACCACCACAGGTGTAGCATGTGAGTGTGAGCACTGAGGACAAGACAAATCCCATCAGAATCAACATTTTCATTTGCCACAATACAACACTGAATAGCCTTTTGATTATCTAATGGTGCCATTATAAGTCGAAGAGTCATATGAAAGCATTCATGTCCTATTTTTGACCTTTTTCTTTATGAAGAATAATGCAAAAATGAAATAAAAAACAAAGTCCGCTCACCTTGAGTGCTACACAGCAGCACCACGAGCATGAGAAGTAGCAGCTTCATGTTGTCAGATGGTATGTGGACGAACCTCCCGCACAGGCGTTTTTATACTGACACACAAACAGCATACCAAACAAAGAATTAATCCTGCACTTCCTTGTAAGGTTATTCCAGTAACTGCCCTCTTATCTATTATCTCAAAATAAAGACAACACCTGTGTGAGTTATTTGATCAGCGTCATGCTTTACTGATGAACACAGTGTTCTCTGAAGGTTGTCTTTACCCTGTCCTGTAGGTTATTCCCGATTCCGTTTGTAACCTGTCACCTTTTTAGATGTATTTAATGTCCGAGCTCTGAACAGGACTCGATCTTTTCTTGGTTGATTGTATCTGATTATATCACACCACATCATAGCTTTCAGCAGGTCAATCTGTATTTTTCCACTCTTTTGATCTGCATAAACACTCAAGGCTTAGTTTTGTCACACCCAGCCGGTAGCCTAGCATTAATCCCACAACAGGACAATACCTGATGTTTTGTTTGTTCGTCTCGGCTTTCTCACCCAGCTGCTCTGCATTATACTCTTAGAATTACCAGAGCCCGAGTTTGATGTCCTTCCTCAGGACTTAATGAGAGCATGGACCTCACTGTAAAGAGAAGTTTTTGACCCTGTTTGAATTGTGCCATGAATTACACGTATGATATTTGTCAAGTTAAAAGATTTTTTTCAACTCTAGAGACGCAGTTTGTCGTAAACAGTATAAGACTGTTGCAATAGGTCATCAGCAAGACTGCACACCCAAGAGAACCCTCATTTTAAAGTGATATTGCACGCTGCTGAACCTGTGTTTGCTCAGTCTAACTTAGAAAAGAGTTTATACATATTTATATATTTGAATATCTTAAGTTATCAGTCATGCATTAGTTAATCAAGAATATAAATTGTACTCTTCGTGATATTACAAACATTAGCATCCTCATGTGAGTGTTGATAGAGGCTGATAAAATAAAAACCACGAGGAACCCTTAAAGTCAGCACATCTCAGCTACAGTATGTTGGTGAAACCACTCGTACGATCAAGTTAACTGTGTAAAGCTGTGTCAACTTTTTAAATCTCCAGGCAAGAGAAGTGAAACTGAGACAAAAGGAAAACTGAAACAAATGGATGAGATCAATTCAAAGATTTATTCATTCTCCATTCAGTGATTTTGAAACAGATGAGCTGATAGTCCAACTTTGCATTGCAACACAGACAGACAGCAACCCACATAGCAGTAGGCTGCTGCAGTGACCCACTAAGTGACATCAAGAGGGGATTAAGTGTGTTTGTTGACATGTGTGCCTGTGTGTGTGCGGCTGCCCTGCTTCCAGCATTATTCATTTAAAAAGAAAAAAAAAATCATGGCTGTGACTACCAGAGGATTGTGCAGCCTGAGGCGGCTGTGAGACGCCGAATGTGGATCAACAGTTCAGCGTTTGTAACTCTCATTGAAAGTGAACAATAACAAGACAAATCAAAGACAGGATGTGCTGATTCAAGTTAACATTTTTTCAAACATATTTTTGATTGAGCAAGAAAACGAAAGTGACAACTGGAAGAGTGATGCCTCGTCTCTAGCAGAAATCTGTTGTGCAGCAGGATACGCCAACAGCATCTTCAGAACACGAAGCCTCGCAGGTCCGAGAGGTGATGATACCCTCTGAAAAGCAAGTAGAACAATATGCAATGACTGAACCATTCCTCCATCACTCTACGACAAAATATTTAAAGATGTTAAAACATGAACACGAGAGAAGACAAAATGAACGCAGCAGGACCAGTTCTACGTACCCGTCTCTACGGTCTTGCAGAACTGAGCTGTGGATGGGCACACTGTCTCTGTATTACAGTCGGGGTCACTTGCACCACCACAGGTGTAGCATGTGAGTGTGAGCACTGAGGACAAGACAAAATTAACATTTTCATTTGCCACAATATAACATTGGATAGCCTTTCATTTTCTAATGACACCATTATAAGTCAAAGAATCATATAAAAGCATTCATGTCCTATTTTTGACCTTTGCTTTATGAAGAATAATGCAAAAATGAAATAAAAAACAAAGTCAGCTCACCTTGAGTGCTACACAGCAGCACCACGAGCATGAGAAGTAGCAGCTTCATGTTGTTAGATGAGGACCAACCTCCCGCACAGGTGCTTTTATACAGAAACACAAACAGCATACCAACAAAGACTAAATCCTGCACTTCCTTGTGTCAGATATTCCTGTAACTGCCCTCTCATCTATTATCTATCTAAAACATGACTGGAACCTTGTAGAGCCGGTCCTGCACATCAGCTCACTCACAGAACTGACATACTCAACTTTCAAATAACTGCAGATGTCAACATGGACAGACTTGTTGTGAGCTTCACCTTTTGACATCATTTTCATCTCACTAACAAGGCCCATGACCCCCACTGACACTGACACCCCTCCCTCCCACTTCTCTTACATTACATTAATGTAAGTTTTAGTCGCTCTTATTTTGCACATTGCAATATCAGTATCTACTGCGACCTCGCCCAATCGACATCAAACTTTTTGCACAACTAGATAAATCTGGACAGTCCACACCTACTTAGAAAATTAAAATTACTAAAATACTAAAATTGGTCACACTCTATTCATATTCATATTTAAATAGAGTGTTCATTCACACTCTATTTATATTCTTTACATTTTTACTGTCTTTTAAGTATTTTTAGCGTTGGTTGTTGTTTTGCAACTACAGACCACAGCAAATTCCTTTTAT
Organism: Diplodus sargus; assembly: GCA_903131615.1. Taxonomy (NCBI): domain Eukaryota; kingdom Metazoa; phylum Chordata; class Actinopteri; order Spariformes; family Sparidae; genus Diplodus; species Diplodus sargus. The sequence goes on along the minus strand of CAEMYA010000018.1, from coordinate 107,305 downwards.
GTGTAAACTTACTTGGCAATAAAAGCCATTCTGATTCTGATTCTGATTTAAGAATACTTTTCCTGAGCCACAATAGAAGAGGTGTGACTTCCCCTCTCTACGATTACAGCAGAAATGTTTTTGTAAGATAGGGCCCGCATCCACAGGCAGGTTAAAAAAAACAGGGGCCAGCTTAGCACCTTTGTTTACCAGAGTAGCTGACAACTGCTTCACTATACTCGTTGCTGCAGCTATCATTGGCTGTAGCTAGCTGCTGTTAGCTAATCTATATTATATGTAGCTAGTGACTAGTAGCTGGACCGCGACCTCACGGAAGTAACCACGGGCAACAGGGCTCAACCCAAAATGGGCTGAGTGTCCAGCCAGTGAACACCAGACTGATAGCCTGAACAGGCCAATTTCACCAGTAGAGGTCACAGTATGGAGGTGATTTACAGGGCCACCGGGTTCAACCATGGCCATGCAGATGAGATAGGGCAGGCAGGAGCAGGAGGTGTGCAGTGGAGGACTGCAACAATGTCTAGACGTAAATTTTATGGAAAGACGAACTAAGACTGTTTATTTTTTTGTTTAGTAAGGAAAACGGATGTCTTTCATTACATTTTGAGAGTTCATTTACTTTACTTTTCAGACAACTGAACAAACCTGCCTCTGGAATACATCGTCCAGCTGAAAATACAAGAACTTTACTATCAAACTTTTAGAGAATAAATTGGTGAAATTGAGATGTGTCAACTCTGTCCTGAAGGAGAGCTACCTGTATCCCTTTGGATATTCGCAGCTAAACAATATGCTTACAAGTTAGCTTAAATGTCATTACTGTACAGACACAACACCTTTTTAAAAATAAAACAAAAAACCCCCCACAATTAATTCATTTTAGTTTAAATTTTATTTAAAGTTTTTAATTCAATTTAATTTAATCAAATAATTACCTCTTTGATATTATCAACTTGTTAACCACAGGAAAGTTGATTGTGTAATTGTGTTATTGTGAAAATCAAAATTTAAAGTCAGAATGTGAAAATGTAGTTTTAAAACAGAAATACAAAGATAAGCTATAAGGCATAGAATAAGATGCCGGTTTAATTAAGTACACTTTAAAGTGCGCAGGATTGTGAAACAACTAAAGAGAAATTATCACTGTATAGTCCATAATACAGTAGCTACACACTCATATTCCTTTTAGCATGCGTCAGATATACATTTATCCATGAAAAACAGTGATGATGCACGCTTAGCTTAACTGAATGAAATAAGATTTAGGCAATGGCATTTCCTTTAAAACGCTGTTCTACTGGTGATGTTTGCTTGAATTGGATTGGTGTGTTACGGTGTGAACATGGCATAAAGATTTTGAAGGTAATGCAAAGTGTTCTATTCACTTCACCCACTGATGGTGAATACGCTCCTCAACCTCTATAGCCTCTCTCACTACATTCAATCACTCAGAAATCATCATAATTGCTTTTCACCTCTGACACGCTGATTCTGTTGGTTTATTACGAGAAATCAAAAGCTGACTCACTTCCTCTGCGTATTTTCTCAAGTTCCTAATATTTTGCGCATCCAGTGAGGGTCAGATAGGGTCAATCACATCATACCCTTATTATCTGAATACTCATAAATTCTATACCCCAGGAGCCCTTCTATGGATTATGTGTAAAGCCTTAATACGATACAATATGTTGTTTAAGCCTGTGCTGACTCTCCCTGCTGCGAAGTGTTTATGAGGTTCACTACAGCATGATGTTGCCCTTGAGTGACATCTGTTGGCAATAATGAGAAGGTGCAAGATGATACTGTGAATGAGAATTTATTGATGTTGTGGGTGTATGCTTTAGTCCATTTACGACAAAACATTTCAATAGACCCTGTAGTGTATCAGGTGGATGGAACGATGGATGGATGGACACCTTCAACTGTTTTTATATAAAGTACATCTTCAGTGGAAAAGAAATGCAAACGGTAAGCTGTGTGGATTTTCCAGAGGGACTTTTGTTGTTGAATGTATTTTTTCAGTGCTCTTGTTGCACAAACAAATTGTATTTACCTCCACTGTATTGGATTGACCAACCAGAGATAATACCTTTCCTTCCATTTCAATCTCTCTGATCGGAGTCATACTACAGCTTTGTAGGTCTAAAAGGATGCTGACAGTGCTGAGGAGATAACAGATCAGTGTTTACTCGGTTCTCCAACACTGTTCCCCTTTGGACATGATTAACAAAGAACATGTTTTACTTGTTTCATTTTTAGGAAAATGACATGTGAAAAACATCTGATCTCATGTAGACAGCCAGAGGCTGTGTGTGAGCATATTTTACATCATCGTCTAGTTGTGTTATGTCAGCTTCAGGTGCTGCAGCTACTGCGTTACTAAAGCTCTTCTTGTGTTTTGCAATTGTTATGATAAACAATAAAGTCATAATACATCATGGCTCTTATTAGAAAATCTTTATTTAAAAAAGTACTCAAGTAAAAACAAGCGATGACTGACCGCTCTGAAGTCACAAATATGTTGGAGAACAAACTGGCACCAAATGTGGGATTGCATGTCAGAGATATCAGTCTTTGCAAACCAACCAACACAAAAATTGCTAATGCTAAAATGTTGACTTTTCTGTGTTATTGTGTTTGAGTGGGCTAGCCATACACAAACACAAAAGGAAAACATGTTAGGAAAAAAAAAAAGTTAGCATAAAAAGTTAGCATTTAGGAAAAAGTTCTAGTTCTGAAATTAGTTTGATCAAAAATGAGCCTCTGTGCTGTAAGTACAGTTTTTTCTGTGAAAACAAGTCTATGAACCACCTGCTTTTAGAATGGAGTTTGGTTTACCAGTCCATCCACTGGACAGGTGGCCGGGAGTGGAGGGTCTTTTAACGTTAATAATATACATAAATTGAGCTGACCTCCCTTCTATTACAGGACCTAGTAAACAGCATAAAGTAAAGTTTTAATTTTTTTAATTTTAAAGAACCTGTTGTGACCTCCTCTCAGCTCGTTGTAAGTGGTCACGCACAAGCACAAACTGTTCTGCTACGCCTCAGGAGTGTCATTAGTTTCCAATAAAACCACATTGGACAGGCTATAAAACAGCAAAATAAAGTGTCTCAATGACCGTTAAGATGATAGATGACAGAAAAATTACCTGAACATTCAATAAGGTAACTGTGTGTGTCAGCTTCGTCCGCTTTGGTGGAGACTGGGACTGACAGGACACTCATCATACAGTATTCTGTCATTAGATAGATCGTCTACAACATATCATGATTGCCTCCCTGCCTGGCCATCAGATTTTGGCTGCTAATAGCCAAAATCCATGTGGTATTCTTATTGTATGCAATTCAAATGGCAGAGGCCCCAGAATTTTGCATTTACCGTCAGTCAAATAGGAGGGCTGTTTACACCCAAAAGGGGGCGGGGACATGACACAAGGGCAAAGTACCCTGATGGGTTGCCCTCGTCCATGGATTGACATGTACACAAAAAAGCAAAAATGTTGCCATTTTAGCAAAAAAAGCTAATGGTAAAATGCTTATTTTTCTGTGTGGAGTTTGCATGTTCTCCTTGTGTGCGCACAGGTAATGTCTGTGTGTTCGATCCGTCAACTCCTCCCACAACGCAGTCCCCGGATCACTGTGTCTAAACAACCCAGCATGGCCTCCTGTTAGAGTTTGTGCAACATGAATGCGTCTTCCACTCAAAGAGCCACATCAGTGATGTGTGGCATAAACACTGTGCCACTGTGTGAGGCCTCTGTGTGGACACTGGGTAAACAATGGTGTTTGAATTAAATATATACAGTATTATACTCCACAGAGTTGTCAAAATAAACTTGGCATTAGTCAGTGTTTCAGAGTTGTCCTTTCTGTTTCATCTTCAAGGTGAGGCACCAAATGTGAGTCCTTTTATCCAATCAGCAGTCAGAATTACAACCTACATATTTCACACAGTACATCATAATGACCATAAAAACACATAAAAATCTTGTTTCTTGACATGTTTTAGATTTTTAACAACATTTTCTGCGTGAAATATTCAAAATATAAGTCAACATTTTTTGGACAAGTTTCAATAAATACATTTTTTTTTGGTTTAAAAGACTTAAAACATACACTGAGTTTATGGCTAAAACCTGAATAAAGTTGATGGAATATCTATTCTTGATGGGAGTTTTTTGTCTTGGAGTTATAAAAAGCACAATTTTTCACAAAGGGAAAATATAGTACCATCTGACAAATCCTAGTTTATGGCTTTTTTAAGATGAAACCTCAGCTTATAATAGTGCCACACCAGTACAGCTGCTTTTTTTTTATCATGTTTTGACCATTTTTCAAACCATTTCTTATAGTTACTGTCAAACTGTAACAGATACGGGCACATGACAAACTCTTCTCACGTAGAGAAAAGACTAAGACTTCAGATTCTCCTGCTCCATGCTTTTTTCCTCACAGTTGTCTTGAGATGCTGATTTCACTGTACCTCTGTGGAACAGAGACAGACTGTGTTGGTAGATGTGTATGAAAAGTAGATGCTTCAGATGAACCATGTGACATATAAATACAGCTCAAGATCAGCAACAATTCTTACATATTATGCAGTTTACTTACAGTATTTAGTCCATGTATTCACTATAACAAAAATAACAGGTGATTTACAAAGCTGAGCGTTAGATAGATATCAGACAACTGCAGTCATGTACAAATGAATTGTCTTAGGAAGAGCTTCAAGACTACAACGCCAAAAGAAACCTCATCATCCATTTAAAACTGAGAGCTGCCATGAAGGCACAGACTGATCGTATTATAATCCAAAGGTTTGCACCTGCAGTGTTTGCCTTTAAGTTAAAGCATTGAAGACACAAGCAGCACCAACAAAACTGTGAAAATAAGTAGTGTGATATGTTCTTAAAAAAACAAATCTCTGCATCTGTGCTCGTGTGTTGCCTTTCGTACCTGGATCCTTCAAACTTCCTCTCCCGATAGAAGTTGCCTTTCTTCATCAGGTAGAGAAGGACCATGTCACAGAAGAAAGCTCCCTGTTCAATGAAGTTACAGTACATTCAGTGATGTGATCGTCCAAATTGGCAAATATAAAGGTAACAGAAAAATTCCTGTGCAGCTCCTTACAGCGCCCATCAAAGCCAGTCCTGAAGCAACATTGATGGCCGTTGGAATGATGCTGAACTTCCCCGCCTGTGTAAAAAAGCAGAAAAGCAGGAAATGTGGTAACAGAAAAATCACAAAAATCATGCCTGAAAGCATAGGAGTAAAGGTCTGCCTTTTGTTAAAATATGTAAAATGAATACATCAGAATTGCAGTCTGCTGAGAAACAACTATGAATATATAAACATCACAAAACGTCTTAAACGTTTAATAACGTTAATAATAATTCATACATTATACAAAGATCCTGCAAGCTCTTATCAGCTTATGTGCTAACGTTTGTTGCATTTATCACTTCAACCATGTCAACCATTCAAAATGCTGTGGCAGAGTCTACAGGATTTCATGCATTTGCTCTGTGAAACACATTGTCCGCACCTTTCCGTGCACCATGATGTTAAACCGGACACCGTAGACTTTGTATAGAGTTCGAAAGCTCTCACCGCCACCAGTTTTGAAATAACGAGCGTGTCTGTTGGAGGAAAAAAAAGAGCAAATATGGAGGCTTGAGAACACAAAAAATAATAATCTCCAATAGGTTGTGATGACTGAGACTTCTTGCATAATTTTCTTCTGTCAAATCCTGCTTTTAATTGTAAATACAGTTAATTACGCTGTGTACGTCATCTTTATCAGCTGATAAAGGCTATAAAGCGAAACATGGGCGCCAACAAATAAACATTTCTGCTGAAATGAGCGACCGATAAGACGATGTTTTTATTATGCACTCGCGAAGAAAACTGTTGACTGAGTAGTTTGCCAAATGAATGTGCACATTTAGGACGAAGAGCAAGCATAATATGTTATTTCCACAACAGTAAAGTCACAGTGATTGACAGAAACAACGTGCATTTATTGGCAAAAATACGATTTAAAATGCTGCAGTGACTCAGACAGTGTTTGCAGCGAGTCTCACCTGAAGTTAAATCCGGTGGCGATGGTCTTGTTGGAGACACTGATGTCCAGGCGAGTGAAGCGGTACTGTGGATTGCAGTTGGAGTAGCCTTTGTCGAGGTCGCAGTCCCAATCAATCATAATACCAATGGAGCCGCCCTGGAGAACAGAACTCAGAGTCAACCACACATGGCTCCTAAAACATGTTAGTCGTGGTAACAAGCCTGGCTCAGTTAGCATCAAAGTTGCAAAGCGTTATACTAACAAATGTGCTCATGTCCTGGAAGTTGTATCCAGCTCGCCTGGTGATGTCTCCCAGGCGGAAGATGGGACAGTAGGGATGCAGCTCCTCGTCGTATCTGCATTTCTTCAAATAGGAGTTGTCAGTCGTTTCAAGGACGTTGGACCTCACAGTTGGAAAAAAAACACAGTGGCGTGAGCTGTACACAACTGTTTCCAGTTAACCAGGCGGTACATGGAGAGGTCGTGGCGAGTTAGGATTAGAGGACTTACTTTGAAAATGTGAATTTGGCAAATGAAATGAAATTCTTGATGTAGATGGTGAAGTTTTCAGCATTTGCCAGCAGAGGTCCTCTGGAAAAAAAATTAAAACATTTTTTTTAAAAGAAAACATCGATGCTTGCTATTATGTTTTATCTTGGTGTTGGACTTCTTGTTTAAATATGCTTATATGTAATTGTTGAAAAGACTTCTCAGCTCACATATTATCATTGTCAGACGGGAAAATTGCATTAAAAAGAAACACATTTTTCAGGAATTGCTGGTTGTGATATCATTCCGCATGTTTCCAGCAGGGCTCTGCATTTAGGATAATGTTAATCCAAGAGTTTTTAAAGATACATATGTATGGAATATACATATAATATCTAATTATTCTCAACCACACTGGCCGTGCATGGTTTTACCTCACCTGTGTGTGCGTATGCGTGAGGGTGATCAAATTTGCCAGAACAGAGAAAGAAGCCTAACTTTTTTCATGCCTGCCACAGTTTTCATGTGATTGAATTTTCTCCTTACTCTGGCTTGAAATTTCTTTCAATAGGACACCAGCCATAGATCTCACAGGTCCCAGTGGAGTTCTCATCTTTTCTGACGCATCGGCCACTTCTTATTCCTTAAGAAACAACAGACAGGCAGAAATCATCCAGTTTTTACACACGTGAAAAAACACCACACTTCAGTCCGATTGCAAATATATGGATTATATATAACAAGTTCATATGAGAATTGTGCAATTATATTCATTTTAAGTTTAATTAAACTATTTCTGGAAACTACCGTGACACAGAGAGTTAAACCTTGTTGGATTTAGACCGAAATTGTGAATGACGCTGTGACGACTGACTTGATGGCAAATTCAAATCAGTGATGTTTCTCTCTCACCGTGACCAGCGTCTACCATCTTTCCATCTTCGCAGTCCACATCAGCTTGACAGTGGCCATCCACCACTTTCGAACTCTGCAAACACAGGAATAAAACGTCATATTGTAAGACGCATGATTTTGGACTGGTGGAGCAGTAAAGCAAGGCTCATACGATGGAAGCCCATTAAAAGACATATAGTAAGGCAAAAGTATCTTGCCATGGACATTCTTTTGACTTGGCATTCATAATTTTGACTTACTAGCTCCTGATTTTGACTTGGTATTAAATAATTTTGATTTGGCATCTTCTCATTTTGACTTCCAAACATTCCCAGTCGCGCGAGTGTGTGTGTGTATTTCAGACGCCTGGGCACCCCAACCAGGTGGAGCCAAAATGTACACAAGAGCAGTGTTTTATGGCTGTGTGTTGCTGTTCGAGCTCGCTATTCTCCTTGGCTGTTGGAGTGAGTCAGGAGGCCAAGAGAGGCTGAGTTTACATACCAGGAACCCTCTGGAAATTTGCAGCCGAAGATACAGTTGAGGGAAATGACGAACAGTATAATTGAGACACACGGGCATACACAGTAAAAAGAGAGAAGAGGGAGGTGTGGGAGCTTTTGGTAAAAGTTTCAAGTCTTGCAAGTCTAAGCACCGTGAAGAAAATACAGTGTGGCGGTCATGCCATCCTCGAGCCGTTTGTCGTCATGCTACAGAAATCAGGAGAGGGAGTGTAGACTGTCGGCTCCACAATAACACTTATGATCAAGACTCTGCCGTCCACTTACATCTGAAGCAGGAAAAATTATTCCTTTGACAATGTAAACATCTTGGCCAGAGAGGACCGATGGTTTAAAGGAGGAGTAAAATAATCCATGTATGTCAAACTCACTTGAGTCCTTCACGTAAGGACACTCCCACACAGAGTGTAAAGGGCTGCGACTCCCCTCCAGTTAGTTAGAACTGAAGAAGCCTCTTGGATGAGAGGTGAAAAGTCTTCAAGAAACTGAAACAAGCCCAGTTGCCTACGATACAGCAATTAGAATTACCATGACCAAGGGCGGTTATGGCTCAGAGGGTAGAGCCAGCGTCTTGTTATCTGTGCTAGTTCGATTCCCCTGGTCTGCATGTGGAAGTGTCCTTGGGCAGGAAACTGAACCCCAAACTGCTCCCGATGTGCCGGTCGGCACCTTGCATGGCAGCAACCACCATCAGTGTATGTATGAATTACTGTAAGTAAGGCTTTGGACGAAAGCCTCTGCTAAATGCCCTAAATGTAAATATGAATGTAATGACCTGAGGTCCGTTTCACAAAGCAGGTTTAACAAACTCTGAGTCTAACCCTGAACTCTGAGTTGATCTACTCTGAGATAGGAAACTCTGAGTTTTCGGTTCCAGAACAGCTGATTTGGGTTAGTTTGATCAACTCGGAGTAGTTTCACCTGGAGTTAAGCGCGTGCACCACAAGTATAGAAAGACAGCATCAATGGAGCCCCGATTCGACGAGTCACCATGGCAACGGGGAAGAGGGCGGCTCGTTTTTCACCCCACTGGAATTGGAAATATTAATGCGCTCATATGGTGAGTTTGCGCACGTTTTTAGAAGGAAGTGTAACACCGCTG
>CAEMYA010000018.1:41696-86306 GCA_903131615.1 Diplodus sargus | reverse complement strand
AGCCTGCATCTTTCCAAATGATATTATCGCAAATCATAAATATTGTGCTGTCGGGATGTTTATCACAAATCAGTTTGATTTTTCAAATTATCACAGATCAGGACAGATTTTCACTTTTCCCAGATTTTATGTTAAGCACATAAATACACCTGACCTACAAAACATTTATGTCAGATAAATACAGGTACAATCTCTGTCTTTAAATCAGTCCAGGGGACCACAAACTCCCCCTTCATCTGTTCATCAGTAGCCTACTTTCTTCTGAAGCATCACCAGACTTCAACAGGAAGTGGTCTTACAGTGAGAGACATTTCAGAGCTCTCACACATTCCAAGTGTTAAAGATAAATATCTGTTTGTTTGAATTTAACATGTTGACATGATCTTCACGCAGCTTGACACTAGTCCTGTCAAACAATCGACTGTCGTAGGTGTGAAACTGAAACACCTCAAAGCGCTTCCGTGAAAAACTAAAACACAGTGATGGTCTTGCGGTTTTGTCCCATGATGCTTAGAGGGTCTAGCATACAGCATCACCACACTGCTGGTTTCACTGTACCAAACGCTGACAATGACTGCAGACAGGTTGATTTTCCTTTTAGCTCTGCGCTTCATGTGTGTGACTTCAGATGGTAAGTTCTTTTGAGAGATGTGCATCCTCTTTTGATAATCAAATTGTCTTATCTATTTGTACATTATTCAGTCGATTTAAGGTATCAGTGAGTCATCAACTTGTGTTTGGACTGATTTTACGTACTGAAAAGTGGGCAACAAAATATGATAGTTCTACTGTGTATAGTTGGCTACGATGTTTAAATATATACTTTTTTCTATATACTGCTTATTCCCCGGTTTAAACACACAAGGTCTATTAACTGGTCTAGTAATTTTGGACTAGTTTTTAAAAAAATCAATCTGTGTTATAGTTGTAATCAGTGTCTGCGATACGTTGAATATTATTTTTACGTTATTTCTGCTTAATTGGCATATAAACTTGTTATCCAGTTACATGTACTACCTTTATTCCCAACCCTGACATTTAATTAGAAGATTTTCCGATAAAAGTTTTGAATATCTTCAGTAACTTGAGACACTTGTATATCTTTCTTCTCGTCAAGATGAGTCGGACATTGAGAGTTCCTGTGATGACTCGGGGGTTTGTGCGACGCACACACTCAGTGCTCCACTTGGCTCCTCTGTCCTCCTTCCATGCAACTTTTCAACAAGAAACCAAAACTTGGTGTCATGGGTCCACATTAGCGACATGGTCCAGCTCGTATCTAAAGGGCGTGTTAAGTTTGCGGACCCCAGAAATGGCCGGCTGAAAGCTTTTCCGAACCAGGGCTCAGAGGGGAACTACTCCATCTGCATTGACGAGCTTGAAAAGTCCGACCTGGGGTGTTACCGCTGTGAGCAGGAGAAAGAATGTCTTCAAGTTAAACTGGTAGCTGAGATAGGTGAGAGGATTTCTATTTAAAGCTTTGGAAGGTCTTCTTTTTCTCATATAGTGAAGAGCATCGGGCCTCTTCCTTTCCACGGTCACAGACCTCGTAGGCCAAACTTATGTGAAAGGACGAGCATAAGAGCAAGAGTTTCCTGTGAAATGCATCTTTGTTAAACCACAACTTACCATGCAGGTGGAGTGAGTGAAGAGATGCTGCTTCTGGTTTCCATCTGTGCTGGAGTGGCTTTCATTGTGCTGATTGTAGGCGGCTACTTCTGCATGAAGTACATCTGTAAGTATAGGAGTGTTTTGGGTCAGTTCATTGAGCTGATGGATTGGTTGGTTGTTTTATTTATACTTTTTGTTTTTATTTTCAGGGGGCTGTATCAACAGGGCACCTGACCATGCGAACAATCCCGTGTGTGCAGGTACTGAGAATGAGCAACAACTTAACAATTGACCATTTACATTAGATCCATCCACGGTTGAATGTTGCTTGGTACAAAGTTATTTTTACGTCAGAGCACAGGAATATGAGGACAATTAATACTGCCACTGTTGAGGTCAAACCCTCCCGTAGAAGTTTTATCATTCAAGTCTAAGAATGATAAGCGCTCATTATTCATTATAATATTATAAAGATTTTAATTATATTGTGTTATTTATCAGCCGACTGAGCCCCAAGAAATCTTGAATCTGATAAAATTTGATTTGATATATATATATAGTTGAAAGTTATCTACAAAAGATATATCATACAAAGGAAAATAAGCATATTGGCAAGACAGAGTTAGATGAAAAGATTGATGGGGTACTCCTCTCTGTGTATGCTTAATGTGTAGCTAGAGCCAGGAGGCGATTAGCTTAGCTTAACACTAAGACCAGAAAAAGGGGGAAACCTCTAAGTCTGGGTCTCACCACATTGTTTACACTGTAACTGGAAACAACGTGGATGGAAAAAACCTGTTCACGACAGCCTCTCGTCTGAGATGTTCAGAATTTGTGACAAGTGTCAAGAAACTGTTGGTCAAAATGGCAAATCCACCTAAATAATTACAGTGCGGCCCAAAAAGCATTTTCCCCATCGACCGCCATTAAGAAAGGGATGTCTGTTAAACTCTTGACAGGGCACCTAGAGCTGCTAACAAGGTCGATTACGAGGTTTTATATTTGTAAAAACGTCCCTCAAGCTGAGAAGATCTGTGATGTCTGTAAAGTCCATGGGAAGTCCATGAGTGTGAACTCGCGGGTGGGGGAAACTCTACTGAGCATGTTCAATGGGCCACATAACCAGGAAGTTAACAAAGAAGCCCAGAAAGCTGCCATCTTTGCATCTGGCACCTAGCAATTGTATAAATCTATGGGGTAACCATGTGTCTACAACCTTTAAAACAACTACGTTAGCAGTTTCCAGTCTTGATGCTAAGCTAATCTAACAAACTGCTGGCAGTGGCCATATATCAATCTCACTGCAGGTGCTATTGTCTCTCTGCAGGTGCCGGTGTCCCATCTCAGGAAGTGGGCAGAGAACAAGCGAGAGGTATTCAGTCACAATAACAAAAAACAAACACTCACTCAAGTAATATTTCTGTTTTGTTTTATTATGACAATTTATTTACTTGTACACAATGTGTCTCATTTTCCCACAGGAGAAGACAACCTCGTCTATGGTGCGTTCACACAGCTCTTCTCTCTCTCTTGAGCCTCCATTTCCAAGTCATCTTAATTAATTCACTTTGATTAAATGTGATCAAATCCCAATGTCTCTGTCAATAAATTCTGAACTGACCCTGTTTGAATGTCAGAAAATGACGACCAAGGCCCACCGACCCAGCAGGTCCACCCTTCCGTAAATCTCAGCAACTTGCCGGGAGTTCAGCCTCACCCGGACAGGGCTCAACCCACTCAGAGTGGGATTTATCCAAACGTGGACCAGTTTAACTTTGAGAGGATGGAAAGTCACAGAAGAAAACAGAGGTTTCATGGAGGTGCTTGATATTCTGTTGAATTACTGCAGTGTGTGTTACTGGTGTCTCTTATCACCATGTCGTGAGAAACTCCGTCTACTCTCTCCCCTTTAGAACTCCTCAGCAGATTACGGCAAGCAACTTTCAGTCGGCATTATTATGGTATGATAAACATTTGTTATTATGATACATGATGTCAGTGCTGCCAGGAATTTCACTCAGTCCTTTTATCACTCAGTTAACCGAAGTGACATCAGCATGCAGCAAGCCGCGTCAGCCCAGACGAGGAATCAACGCAGAGGTACGTAGATCTTCTTTGTCTCGGGTCCATCCATCAGAATTATCTGTGTGTGCGCACAAACAGCGTAGCGTGACAAACTAAACTCACCGAGGTGTTTCATTTGGCAGGAAACGCGGGGAAAAAGAAAGTCGAAGAAAGTGAGTGCTGACTTCATCTGTGGGCATGCTCGGGATGAAATGATACTGTGCGCTGAACTGCTCTCCAACTTCTAAATTGTTTCCTCCACAGATGAAGAATACAAAAACCCGATTTACAACCGGAGCCCAGCGCAGCTCAACCACCTGTAGAGAACCAAGGGAACGGTTCAGAGAGCTGCCGAGATGTTTTCAACATCCATCCAGTCGCTCATGATTCATTTAACACAAATAGTTTAAACTTGATGCATGACTTATTGTGTTTTAGCGTGTTGTAAAACTGGACTGTATTTCACTGCCTGTACATCTATGGGTAAAGTTAATCAAATATAGATCTTTACATATAAAAAATCTAATCAAATCGTCTATGTACCGTATGTGCTGAGTGAGATAAACTTATGTGAGTTGTGTATTAAGTAATTGTAATATGGCCAAGTGAAATATCCAGATGACAGAGGTGCCCTGGCCTGGCAATCTTGTTCTCCAGATGTAAGAAAACATGTTTGTTTGTTTTTGTATGTCAAAATGAGGCTAAATGATTGTTTTTTTCACCGTATCATGTCTGCTTTTTGACCAAATAAAACATGTTTGACCTGTGGATAAAATATAAGCTGTCTGTGTGTTCCTTCGGTCAATTGCAGAGGAAAGTAGGCACAGACCTTCTTACCAAACGACAGCAACGCTGCAGCCTGTTAGTGTTTGTGGTGGACGTGCAAGCCATTTAACTTTGTACAGACAGAACGTGAGAACGTGCAAATTCCAGCAGACCCGGGAAACCAGCTCATTCAAACACAGGAACTCCATTCTGTGAGGCGACAGAACCACTCTGAGTGTCTGAGTTGCTTTTACTCTCTTGCCAATTAAGCCCAACGAGAAGCAGCCGCGTCACCTGTCAGAGAGCGTCCAAAGATGAAGGCTTACGACTCAGACTTCCTCTTGGTGACTCATATTTCATTCTGGCTGCTTCTTTCGAGTTGTGACGCTCTTGCTTCTTCAAAACAATTCCAAGCGGCAATGTACAACTCAACTATGAAAGACAACGGACTGATTTGCCGTGACGGGTTCATGTCTGTTAACATACCAAAGGGACAATTTGCTGATCTGCCTTTCACCATTTATGTTCACGGTAAGTCAGGCACTAATAATACATCTTGCTGATCATGATAAAAAAAAAACAAGCTCTGAAGTGTTTGCTATGCTCTTGCTCGTGTCCACATTTTCACGCAGATGAACACCACGGATATCATCAAGCTGTTGCAGTAGCAGAACAGTGTCACTACTTCCTGGAAGAAACTGACACCTTTGTTAACTTCACGGCTGCTTCGCATGGATGTTTCGTGAGAAGACAAGTGAGAGGAAAGGTCTCACACTGTGAATTTTAGATTTCAGTATGCGATTTTCATTTTCTAATCTCTCTCCACCACTTCATTCAACAGAAATACACCACAAATCTGACGGTTGTCATCATGGCACCTGGGGACCGGGGAAGAGTTAACATTGTCAAATCAATCCCTCTCGTATGTCAAAGGAACATTAAAGGTTGAGGTTTAATTGGTACAGATGAAAACCGTGAAATGTTTCAGAATTCAGTTTAGCAGTAATCCTTGGTGTGTTTTTCCACAGAAGTGAGCAAAAACAATAATTCACTGGTGTCGAGACATTCTTCCTGCTACAAGGATGGTTTCCACATTACCATCTCTCAGAACTCCACTGTCCCACCTCTGAACCTGGATGCAGTCTGGATCCCTTCGGGCCAAAGCCACAACTGTAAACCCCCAAAAAGATCCAAAGATGCTGTCACGTTCAGCTTTCCATTTTCTGACTGTGGCACGCAGTCCATGGTAGATGTGAAGTCCATATTCTTTAAACAAGTCAGACGGTATCTTTGAGACTAAATCTGCTTGTGTTTCGCAGATTTCTGATGGGATGTTAAACTACTGGGTCAACATAGAGGTGAAACAACATCCGCAGGGAGGCTCAATATTTCGTGACACTCCTTTCCAGTAAGAAATTCAAACTTCACTTACTTTTTGAAGGTAATGGGGACTCATTTCAATTGTTTGTTTTGCTTTCTGTTGTAGTCTTACTGTGCGGTGTAGCTTCTCTCTTGCCCAAATGACTCATCTGGGCATTGAGTTTCAGGGAGAAAAGTCCCCATCGACACTGAAGAGCGAGGGCCAACTGAGGACAGAAATTAGGTTTGCCAAAGGTCAAGTTTTTTACTTGTTGCATTTAATTCCTAATGATTACTTTTACTGTCCATAAACAAAATATCCTTAAAGTTTATACATGACATGAAAATGAATTAATTGCTTTTATTTTGAAGGGTCAGTTTTCAACAAGTAGTCATTTCTGTTTTCAATCAACATCTGCAGATTCTAATTACAGGTCTTTCTATTCGTCCCGAGACTCTCCGACAGTGACTGAGCTTGGCCAGCCTGTGTATGTGGAGGTGTCTGTTCTCAAACATGAGTACAAGGACTTGAAGCTGCTGCTGGAGGACTGCTGGGCGACACCGACTAAAAACCCACATGACCCCATAAGATGGAAGCTGCTTGTTAAAGGGTGAATCCTCATGGAATCAGCAGTCTATACTTTGTGTACATCTTTTTCTGCACTTACATCATCTCAAGCTTAATTTTGTATCCGATCCAGATGTCCTTTCAGTGGCGATAGCCACAGAACTGTTGTGCTGCCAGTTGTCTCCAATAAGGAGCTGAAGTATCCCTCTCTTCATAAGAGGTTTTCGGTCAAGATGTTCTCATTTGTGAAGCCCCCGACATTTGAACATCTGGTAAGAGGATTTATTTTTTCAAATGAGATGCTAGTATATTTAAGTCTTGGTGATTTTTTTTTTTTTTAAACATGGGATGTCCTTCTACAGGTATACTTCCACTGTGATATAGAGTTATGTAAAGGACCAGCTTGCTCACAAACCTGTGGCAATGGTAAGTGGATTTGCGGCCCTTTTTTTCCCTCTATAAATCTGTCCTGGATTATTCACTTATGCTCAGGTTTGCATGTAACACTGTGAGTCTTTGTTTTGTCCATGTCTTTCAGGAAGGAAGAAATCGAGAAGAATCACATCAGAGCCAGGACAGAGGATTCTTTACAGTGAAGTCTCTGGTGGACCTATTCTTTATCTGCTGTAAATGATCAGAAGAAATCGGATTGCCATAGTTGCATCTTTGCCAGGTTCAAACTAGTGCAGAGTTTGCTTTCGATTTACCAAACGTATCTAGATAACTGTTGCGTGTAAAATGCAAGACTGTTGTTGTAGATCATTTACAATGTTGACTCAGTTCTCCTGCAACCAATTATTTTGGTCTTCAGTATTTGATGATAAAATACAGAGGGAAAAGGTTTGCTGTATTTTAAGTGGATATAATACTGAGTTTTTGTCATCACTGTACTGGCTCTTGTTTGTTTTTGTTGGATGAACAGATAGATGATGTGATGTATGCATTAATGATCAATTTGCTGATAATAAATACATCTGAGTATGTAGCTCACTGCTCTGGGACTCAAACAAAGACCTCAAAAAGCATCATATTTTCAAACCCTGCAAATTTCACACCTACAAATATTGAGTAAGAGCTTTCATTGAGAGAAAAGTACCAATATTCCGAATAGCTTGATTTAATTGACTAATCAGTCTTATGGACATTTGAATCAATGTATTTAGCAAGTTTTTATTTCCTGTGTTTTAGTTTTGTGAGTATTTAGTTTGTTTTTTTGTTTTTTTAAAAAGCTTAATTTGAAAAGTCCAGACAGGCTTTTATTGTGGTGGAGAGCGTGTGTCATGTGGCCACAGCTCGACCAATAGAAAAGCAGAGTGGGTTCGTTTGCGGAAGTTTTTGAGCAAGTGTGTCGTCGTAAAAACGAGTAGGGGGAAAATGAAAGAAGTTGCTCTTTTGTTCGATTTACTACAGTCTGTGGACACAAACACCAACTAAACCGTGTCCCGCATCGTTAACGCCGGTATTCATATCTGTCTGTGTGGCTCTTCGCACTGATATCTGCTGATAAAACTGGTCAGAGCTGTCGGTCATGTCCAAATCATCAAGAGAGGACTCGACCGAAAAGGAGTCAAAACACCTGCCGATCTATCGGCACAAAGCCAAGCTGGTTCAGGCTGTTGAAGGCAGCACTTTTCTGGTTGTCACCGGCGAGACTGGCAGCGGGAAAACCACACAGCTTCCACAGTACCTGCATCAAGCAGGTGAGCTGTCATTTCGCTGTCCTTTCCCTGCAAAACCACTACGTGAAGCTACATAGAGACGTGTTAATGTCAATGCAACACGTAGATGCAATTTAATGCGGTTTTGTAGGTTTAAAAGCCCCACGCTATATGCATTCTGTATAGTCAGGATACAGATGTGACCTTTGGATTAAAATATGAACTTCTCTCTCTTGTTTTTATTGCAGGTGTGTGTAGAAATGGCAAAATCGGCATCACCCAGCCCCGCCGGGTGGCTGCCATCACAGTGGCCCAGAGGGTAGCCCAGGAGATGCAGTGCACTCTGGGTAGAGAGGTCGGCTACCAAGTGCGCTTTGATGACTGCACCTCACAGGTGAGAGGCAAAGACGAATCATCGTTTGTACAAAACCCAATGTATTTCATTCAGATACAATACAACACAGTTCAAAAAAAGTGAAGATGTGATCATGTTTGAACCAGGACACTGTGGTGAAGTACATGACGGACGGCTGTCTGCTCAGAGAGATCCTGGCAGATCCTGTACTTTCTCAGTACAGCGTTGTAATCTTGGATGAAGTGCACGAACGCAGCCTCAACACGGTGAGTCACTACAGGCCACTGGCCCAGTGTCATACACCTGTATAATTTATGCTCTGTACGGTCAGATGCGTATCTATGTTATTTCTGTCAATGTTTCAACACCCAATTTGACTCTGTGTTCTCATCTGACGCAGGATATTCTCCTGGGTCTATTGAAGAAGATGTTCTCCGACCCTGCCAAGTCCACCAAGGGCCGTTCTTTCCCTCTGAAGGTGGTGGTGATGTCCGCCACCTTGGAAACCGACAAACTTTCCGCTTTTCTCGGCGGCTGTCCCGTCTTTGCTATTCCAGGGAGGACTTTTCCTGTCACCTGCACATTTGGCACTGCTGTAGGACCTAAAGACATAGAGAGCACTGGCTATGTCAAAGAGGTACTGAGTTTCAGCATCAGGGTTTTTTTTAATCATTTATTATCAAACTTTTTTTTTTCTTTTGTAATTTTGCATCATCTACTCAGTGGTTCTGGAGAAAGATTGTTGAGTCTCATTCCTAGATTGTCACACCGTAGCTGAATCAGACCGGTGAGCAACTATTGCAGCAATCTAACAGCGCCATAAATTGCATTTATATAACCACAATAACAAGAAGTCTATTTCAGCGCTAACGCTATTACTTGAGTAATTTACTCTCTGCACCATTTTATCCGACGAGTCACTTTCTTTATTCAAATTGAGGATGTTTTTTGAGGATTTTTTTTAGGCTGATGACATCAAACATATCATAACAGACATTCAAATCTTCACTCGCAAAAACCCCAATTGAAGCTTCAAATGATAAGACATTTGATTCGGCATTACATTTATTTGAACTTGGTTTCACTTTTATTTACAATCATTGCCAGTTGATCAAGTTTGGTTTTTAACATTGATTTAATTTGCTCCTCAGGTCGTCAGAATGGCCCTTGATGTGCACACCAGTGAACTGGCTGGGGATATTCTTGTGTTTTTGACAGGTAGGTCATCATTATGGAGCTCAAAGATCTTACTATACATCTTAACGCTGACAAAAACTGCCACAGTGATTCTCCATTTTCGACAGGTCAGTCAGAGATTGAGCGCGCCTGTGACTTGCTGTTTGAGAAAGCTGAGTCTATAGACTACCGCTACGATGTCCAGGACCAAACAGTGGAGGGCCTCCTTATTTTGCCCCTCTATGGATCAATGCCCACTGGTGAATAACCTACAACAGCTGTCATATCTTATTCATTGTGAAGGAGATTGAATGTAGCTTTTTACAGGTTAGGTCGAAATATTTCTGTGCAATGCTACTGTGAAAGGAAAAAAAAACCATAACACTTAGTGTTTCTGGTCTTTTCACAGATCAACAGAGGCAGATATTTCAGCCTCCGCCCTCAGGAATCAGGAAGTGTGTAGTGGCCACTAACATCGCAGCTACATCTCTCACCATCAATGGCATAAAGTGAGCGAGGCCTGTGGTTTATCACTGCAACAATGAAGTGTGTGCGTGTGTGTGATCAGCACCAAATATACCGTGGACTTTCCCACCGAACCAATTATTTTTCCCTACAGGTACATCATAGACAGCGGGTTTGTGAAGCAGCTCAACCACAACTCCAGGGTGGGCATGGATATCTTGGAGGTGGTGCCCATTTCAAAGTAAGTTTCTGATTGAGTAATGCGCCATTGGCAACCTGCAAAAAAATGTTTAGTTAAAGTGATTTTCCTGTTTACACACACACACACACACACATACACACACACACACACACACACACACACACGTGCGCGCACCATTAAGAGAGCTTGCCAACAGAGATTTGGGCTGAATTCTTTTTGGGGGGATTTTGTGTGATTAGGAGCGAGGCTGAGCAGAGAGCAGGCCGAGCTGGAAGGACCTCAGCTGGGAAATGTTTTCGAATCTACACCAAGGAATTCTGGGAGAAGAGCATGCCTGAGTATACAGTTCCAGAGATCCAGAGGACGAGTCTGACTGCGGTGGTACTCACACTCAAGTGCCTGGGCGTTCATGATGTCATAAGGTACACCAATACATAATCTGTGGCTGTTTGCTTTCTTACAGTTCCTTTCACCTCCTCGAGTCATGACCCATTTTCTTTTAAGGTTCCCTTATCTGGACTGTCCAGAGGAACGGTTTCTTCTCGAGGCCTTAAAACAGCTCTACCAATTTGACGCCATCGACAGGTGAGTGGTTATGCCTGTGGACCACATTTAAGCTTCGTACAGAAGTGTGTTTTTGTGAAGTTCTGTGAGCACTTATCTCTCCGGTGTGTCGGCTGTAGGAGAGGTAAAGTGACCCAGCTGGGGGAGCTGATGGTGGAGTTCCCCCTGCAACCAGGCCTTACCCGGGCTGTGCTCAAAGCATCTTCGCTCGGCTGTCAGGACCTGCTGCTCCCCCTGGCCGCCATGCTGTCTGTGGAGAACATTTTCATCAGGCCAGGTCAGCACTGTACCTGTTTTTAAAGGGGGCACACAAACATGTACTTGTAGCAGAGTTACTAAACATTTTCATTGAATATAGAACCAAGAAAGCTCTCTATTGTTAAAAGATAATTTGCTTTATTGATTTAATTGTTCATGTATTTAATGTGTCAGGAAATTGATTGTGTACAAAGACATGTTGAAGTATAGCGTGAAGACTCTGAATGCACACATTTTTTGCTGATTTCCTCCCTCCTGCAGGAAACCCTGAGAAGCAGAAAGAGGCAGATAAAAAGCACAGAGCGCTGGCTGCCAAGAGTGGCGGCATGAACGACTTTGCAACGCTCCTCAGTGTGTTTCAGTTGTGTAAATCCAGGTAAGTATCCCCACTGATTCATGCTGCGTCCATATTATTTATCTTTGTGCGTGCCAAGAAATGTCACGTTGTCTATTGCTTCCCATGTATTCAGTATTCACTACAAAATCGAGCCTTTCTCTTGCATTCTACAGTGACAGACCCTCAGCGTGGTGTAAGGATAATTGGATCCACTGGAGGGCGCTGAAGTCGGCCTTCAGTGTGGAGACTCAGCTGCGAGAGATACTCCTCCGCCTCCAGCAGGTACAGTACAGCAGTTTAAAGAGCTGCTGCGAGAGATTTTTGCCCCCCACATCAGTGTTTTACTCGAATAATTGCAACAAACCTCTTTGCAGATTGCTTTTGTCAGATGTTCTACTCTCTCATTTGTTCCTCACACTGCTGTGATAATGAGTTTCTTGATTAGAGTCTGATTATTTTTCCCCTTTCAGAAGAGAGATTTCCCTGTGGAGACATTCGATGGCAATAAGAGTGAGCTCTTCAGGCGATGCCTGTGCACAGGGTACTTCACCAACGTTGCCAGAAGGTACCAGGAAGGCTCATTTAATATTGTTCATATTTAATCTCTGGATTCCTTTGTGCAATATTGTTCAGTACATGATTTTTCTATGCCATATAGGTCAATTGGTAAGGTGTTTTGCACAATGGATGGCAATGGATCCATGGTTAACATTCATCCATCATCATCGGTAAATGTGTTTTTAAATGAATTCCAAAAGATCTTGACTAATGAAACAATTTTTGGAGAGGACACACCAAAACATTCATGCTTCTTCTCTGATTTCTCCTTTTGATTATGATTCCTTGTTGCTCCAAGCTGTTTGACCAGGATGCTGAGCTCAACTGGGTCATCTTCCACGATGTGCTGGTGACCTCACGCGTGTATATCAGGACCGTGTGCCCAATTCGTTATGAGTGGGTGAAGGACCTGTTGCCTAAACTCCATGAGGTGGACGTCTATGAACTGAGTAGCGTGGCAAGACAAGAAGTGACTGATGAGGAGATGATGAAGTGGGAGACCAGGGAAGCAGCCAAAAGACAACCAGGTTGTCAGAATCTATAATAAGATGTTTGTTCGGAAATTGTGATGTTGTGCACATGTGACGTGCTCAAAAACTTGAATGGCACTCAGTAGAGCGCCTACCTCTGCCAAAGCCCAACAGTTTCCTTTAATTCAGTCAAGCCTGATCCAATCAAACTTGATAGCTCTGTATCACTTTATATTTTAAACCACCCATAACTTCTTGAATATAACTGAATCTCTCCAGATCGAAGATTTACATAAAATTGTTCTCAGTCATAGTTACCAACCATCTGATTACACCTGATTGTTTCCATTAAGATCCATGCATTTTTTTCTGAAAAAAAAAAAGAAGCTCTATTTAACAATGTCTGGAGCTGACTCTTTATTTGGATCCGAACTAAAAGTTTATTGAGTCTTTTCTGGGTCCAGACCCTTCATCCATCCAAGCCTCGTGGAAATCTGTAGTTTTTGTGAATTTGTGCTGACAAACAAACAAGCCAACCAAACAGACACAGGTGAAAACAAGAGTCTGCCCAAAGCACAAACTAACAGATTACTGTGTTCATCTTTCAGAGGTTTCTACTGAGGTTATCGTGAAGAAGCTGGAGAAGCGCAACAACGAAACCAGTGTGAGCGACGCTCGTGCTCGCTACCTGCAACGAAAGCAACAAAGGCAGCAGAGTAAAGCTCTTTGACGGATCGTTCATTCGCTCAATGTATCACAAAGAAGCATTTTTTTTGTAAATACCTGAACAATAAACCTTTATTACGTTTTACAATAACACTGCCTCTTTCTTCAATCCCTTCACTTTGCATCTGCTGCTGTAGCAGTGGGTGCCTAGCTGTGTGTAGTAGTGGTGTAGGTAGACTGAGAGAGATCTATTGGTTTAAAGAGGAGGTGGGAGCTCTCAGTGAAAATGCACACATACATACAATACATACTTGACGTGAATCTTTTGCAATTTTTTTTCACTGCCTATCTCTCAGACAATCAGCACAGCAGCTCTGTGCCGCCGGGAGTGAGGTTAAGGTTACAGTATAGTACTTCATGTACTTTTCACACCAACTGTTCAGGTGCAGTGGACCCTCTCTGGCCTCGTACGTCACTTCCTTTTGTGTGCGTCTGCGAGGTTGCTGTACTGTCTGGCTTGGGACGGAGGGTTTCCACGCTTAGCAGGCGACTAACCGTATTAAACCCATAAAGAGGCGCTTTTAACCTTCCGGGATTTGTAAATTATTTGTCGTCGTGTACAGCACAACTATCCATCAAGTTGGAGCTCGGTGGACTTTATTCCCTCGCTGGCTTGCTTACGCTTCAGTGAGCCACTGCAGCAGCAACAGACCGAGCACGCCGCCGCCACCGCCGCTGTTGTTGTGAGAGAAGAAAACAAGCTCGGCGAGCAGTCCGCTAAGCTGTGTGATCATTGACAGAGTTCAATACACACAAGCCTCAAGTGATAACTGGTGCGAGCTGTGTGTAGCGAACCTCGGAGCCTCTCTGAGAACCGACAGCTGGGTATATATCGTCGCTGAAAGTAGAGGTAAGAACAGCCGGGGGAATGAGAACTAGCGCGAGTGGCTAACTGCCATGCTAACTAGCCGTTAGCTTGAAAGCTATTTTGGCTAGCTGCCTTGTTTGGTCGTAATGCGGTCGTGGTCAGTGTCCTCACTGCTGTCTGAGGCGCCACTTGGCCGAACTGTCCGTCGGCTGTAGTTGAAGTGTTGTAGTAACTCGTGTACTGCTAAGCTAGGGTAGGAAAGCTAACGACCTGTCTTAGACTTTGAAGGAAACCCGTGTTGACTTTGCCTCAGTTAGCTCGGTAACGTTACTACACTGAGGGTGAGGATCCGTTAACGTTACGGTAATGTTTACGTTTGGCAGCTTGTGGTTGGGCTGGGTGTAGTTTATAATAAGTCATCCATTTGTTAAATATGATAATCTAACATGGTAGATATGTAAAGCAATCATATTTACGGTCTGTACATTTCCCCAAGTTATGCTAGCTAACATTACATGTGAACCAAGTACCTTAACGCTTGACTAGATATAATTGTAGCTGTCCTCTTTGTTAAGTCCATTGTGCTTTTTCTGGTGTACAATAGGACAGTTTCCTGCTCTGTGTTTACTATCTTATAGAGCACACTCACTATTATTCTGGTTAGTCAAATTAGTGGCTGTAAAACTATGATGCACAGCCGTAGTCGGACTTCTGATGGCCATAAAAAAAGTCCGAAGTCGTGGGAAGCCTTATCTTTTTTATCTTTGTAAACAAAGTAGTTCAAACAGCCTTTGAGTTCCGGTGACTGACTGTATGTACTGTAATATCCAGCCCCATCACTTTCACTGAAATACTGTGAAATTCTAGTAAACCTATTATCTAACATAAGCTGTTGATTCAGGGCTGACCCTGGATCACCAAGGCCTCTCCACAAACATTCAGCAAGAGCTGTGGGAGGCTATTATATTTAACAATACAGGAGCTTTGCAGCCATGTTGCTGATCGTTAGATCACTGGCATATTCCACGTTTTGTTTTCTACCTGGCATGATTAGTGTAACAGCATTTAAACACACCTAATCGTGACATAGAAACACTGGGGTGTTTTTTTTCTCAGGGAGAGTTGCAAGAGATGATTGAGGTGCCTGGAGTTTTAATATCTAGCTTGTGGTCATGATAGTCATTATGTTAGTCTCATTTTGGATATCACTGTCAAACACTGAGATAGCCAGATAAGAGGTGGTGAGCAGAGTGCGGAGTTCAGCATTTTCTTTGTTGTTGAGTTGTGTTTCGGGTGCCTGAGAAGGTGAGGAATTTATTCAAGCGCAGTGCTGTGGCGACAACACTCAGATAGGAATCAAGAGCAATACACAGAAAGTTTCCTTTGTTTTGAGAACTCGGTTTCACTTTATGTCTTAACCTCCACCTTCCTGGCAGTAGGTTTACTTCCTTTAGGCCCCGTGTCTTCATATTTATTTTTCAGTGTTTCTCTACATCCAACAAGGCAACTGCGTAAAGAAAAATATTACCCGGGCTGTGTTATTTTTTTATTCAAAGTGAGGAAACCGAATTGTAAATAGCCTGAAGTCACACAGCTCTTTGTTGTGCACATATTTACAAGTCAGCTGAGGTTTTAAACATGAGTTTTTACAAAGAGTAACAGTGCACTTATTCTAAGTATTCACATGACCTTCTGTTGTTTTTGTGACATTTTTTTTCTGGTTTGGTTGGTTTATGGCCCTTTGCACGTGACTGACTGTTGTTGTTCCCAGTGAGTTGTAATTACATATTAATGCCACAAGAGCTGCACCCAACGTAGGATTCTTATTATCGATTTAATGTAGTGACTATTTTCACAATTAATTGTTTGGTCTCTACACTGTCAAATCATTGTGAAAAATGCTCATTCCAATTGCCTATAGCCGAAACTGATGTCTTAAAATCGCTGCTTTTGTCCAGTCAGCAGTCCGAACCCCAAAGACTCTTTTACTTATTCTCAAATTCGATTATCATAATATTTAGTAATCCATTTATTTTAATTAAATAAGTTGTTAATCAACTCATCATTTCATTTCCTGAAACTAGACCAGGCTTTGATGAGCATTGTTTTTGTATTGTACAGAGAGCTTGAAATAATTTGCAATTCTGCACTAACAGTATTTCTCTCTGTTTGTTTTTTCTACAGGTATTACAGTTTTAAGTTTTTTTTGTTTTGTTTTTTTCATCTGAGCCACTGTTGGGCACTTGACCAATAGGAACAGTTTGCATAATTTCCACAAGCTTGTCTGCAGCCCCCTCCCAACCCAGAGAGTCTTCTGCCCCAGCATGAATGAAGTCACTGTTGTGAGAGAGGGATGGCTCCACAAGAGAGGTAAGGGGGCCCCTTGTGTTTGCTGTCAATCATCTGAGTTTACATTAAAGTCATATTCCATGTCAAAATCTCTATGTTGAGTATTAAATACTCCTCCTGCAGGATTGTTAGGTGTCATCCCTCATTGATGTCAGTCACTTACTGCAGATTTCCTTTGTAATTGAAAATCGTCACCTGTCTGTTTTCCAGGTGAATACATCAAAACATGGAGGCCCCGCTACTTCATCTTAAAGAGCGATGGCTCCTTCATTGGTTACAAAGAGAAGCCTGAGGTGTCCAGTGACCACAGCCTCCCACCGCTCAACAACTTCTCTGTCGCAGGTCAATTTTCCCTCCTGGCCAGCAAATTCCAATAAGTGTTCGCTACGTGGTTGCGAAGTATGTTTATATTTTGTTGTGTCTTCAGTGTTGGCTGATGTGTCTGTGCTTTTCTAGAATGCCAGTTGATGAAGACAGAGCGCCCCAAGCCCAACACATTTGTCATTCGCTGCCTGCAATGGACCTCTGTGATTGAGCGTACCTTCCATGTAGACAGCAATGAAGAAAGGTAAAAGATTTTCATTCCAAGGGTTTTATATTTAATTATATTTTCTGTCTCTTCTGTTAAAATTACATTTTCACATGTTAAAAAAAGGCACTCAAGGACATTTTTAGAAAACATGAAACATCAGTCAAATCATGTATCACATGACACTGCATAAACATAAATACAGTTTAAAAAAGACACACAGTTGTTGTATTCAGGTGGACATGTAAAATACTGGCTTTGTGGAAAAATAATGAAAAAGTCTCTGAGTCATAGCGCTCTGTCTCCAGTGGAGATAAGAGTGGAGATGACCGGAGTCTTGTGTGGAAAAATGTGTTTGAAGATTTGTTTTCATGAGAATCTCATGAGAAAAAAAATGTACCAACTAAAATTATTCCTTGAATGAAATTAAGGTTTGTGACAGAAGTTGGGATGAGTCTTTCTTTAAAGGAAGTAAGGAAAGAAACAATCAAAGAGCTGCTTTTCCCCCAAATCACTCACAGATGGCCTAAATGGACCATTGTTCTCAACAGGCAGTGAAATGTAGTTTGCGAGGGTAGAAAAGACCATCATGCTCGAAATAGAATTCAGTGCCAGATTAAACCTGATTTATTCACCCCTAACCCAAGCAATCGTCATTGAGATTTGTTTACATCTGCTCTGCCAAGTACTAAATCCCAGCAGCCCCCCGGATTATCCTCTTCCTTCTGAACTAGTGTTTTTCCCTTTTAAGATATATTTTTCGCGTACCATCTATACAATCCATGTGTATATACAAAGAGTTTTAAAAAATGTTATCGCTAACTACAAAGTGTATCTTAAGGCAAAACTTTAAAACCTGCAGTTTCAAATCTTTTTAAAATAGATGCAGAGTGATATAGACATGGCTTTGGCTAGATTTGATAAGGGCAATGTGTGTTTTCTTGTGGCACAGGAAAGAATGGATGCGATCGATCCAGGCAGTGGCAAATAGCCTGAAGAGTCAGCAGCAGGATGAGGAGCCCATGGAGATCAAATTTGGCTCACCAAGTGACATCAGCGGCACAGAGGAGATGGAGATTGCTGTGTCCAAATCCCGCACAAAAGTGGTCAGTATTTGCACAAGCAGCGGCTGGCAGCTGACTGTTTGCTGTTTGTCCAGCTAAGCTCATCTTTATTGAGCAAGTTGTTTAAACTTTAAGCCTCTTTCTCAAAGCTTTTTGGTGAAGCAACCTTTTAAATGGGCGGAGGGTAACATTCGTTTTTATATTTTGTCTAGGACTGATTCACTTCAAGTGATTTTGTATGGCTCTATTTTTAAGGACTGTATTTATCTTTTTTGACTGTTGATTTTGTCATCCAGTGTAAAATGTACTTAGAGATGTAGTACGTATAGCTGTTAAGTAGATTTGGTTCTTTCAAGCAGTTTGATTTAAATACTTGTGTTTATTTTCTTTATTTAAATAATTTCCTGCATTAGATGTGGTATTGTTTACCTTTCCCTACATGTTACTGTAGATCTGCCAAAGACTAATGTCACTTTTTGCAGTGTTGAAAAAGTCTGCTGTTTGTCAATTGTTAATTTAAAGGCCCAGTTCTCTAATTTAATGAGAACGTTTCGTATTTATTCCAGCATGTCATGTCATGTCTCGCATGAGAGATTAATCACTTATCAAAATATTCCTTTCTGACCCCATTTGCAGAAACAATAATTGTGAATAATTGTAAAAATACACATCATTCAAACTTGACAGAAAAACTAAATAAAATAGCATCTTTGTTCATCTTTCCGCTGTTGCACATTACTAATTCTGGTGATTTGGTCAGTTGGTTTGGTCAAAGTAAATCCTAAATCCATCTCTTCTTGTGAACATATTCCTGCTGTACATGCTGTTTTCCCCCGCTGCTTCTCTGATGTCAGCCCTACTTCTCACTCCTCTCCTTAGTCTTCAATCCCCATCAAACTCACAGACGTACCATTCATGGTGTGTTTGAGAAAAGCCAGGTGTAAACTCACTCTCAAGCACCAGCAGATGTGTGCACCGTTGTGAAGTCTTATCTTTGAACCTTGTTCCTACAGACCATGAGTGATTTTGACTACCTGAAACTGCTTGGGAAAGGGACATTTGGTAAAGTGATTCTGGTGAAGGAGAAGGCCACGGGGATGTACTACGCCATGAAAATCCTCCGCAAAGAAGTCATCATTGCAAAAGTTAGTACCAATCACGTCACAGTATGATATTTGCATTACATTGTTTTGGAAGTGTTTCTGTATATTGGTGTGGGGTTTTGCTTTCATTGTATATACTAAAGGGTTTCTGTGTGTATTCCTATAGGATGAGGTGGCACACACAGTTACAGAAAGCAGAGTTCTCCAAAATACGCGGCATCCCTTTCTAACGGTGAGTTACCAGTGGCTGTTTTGTTGCGTTCCAAAATGAATGGACCATTTAGTCAGTGTAATGCAGTCACTAAGTTTTGTTTTCTCCCCTACAGACACTAAAATATGCATTTCAAACGCACGACCGACTATGCTTTGTGATGGAGTATGCAAATGGAGGAGAGGTAAGTTTAACTCTTTACCATCTGGCCCACAGTTGTGTCTCATGTGTTGGTATACCTGTGCATGACTCTTTGGAAGATAACGAATAGTAAAAGCCAACACATTGCCATGCATCAATTTAAGGGTGACACCTAACTTGTTTGGTTAAACGGACCCTGGTGTGTTTGCCTAGTTAGTGCATTTTGTTTGGGCTTGCTTTAAACCTGTCAATCAAACCCTGGTGTGGATTAAACAAGCGGACCAAGAGCACTTGAAAAGGAGGGTCCTGTTCCACTTCCAAGCACACCCTGGCGCGGGTTGTTTTGGGTGTGAAAATAAGCAAACCAACCACAGGACTTTTGATGGTACATGATGTCAAATCAGCCTACTCCAAAATCCATCCATCCATTCTTACCTGTTCAAGAAGTCTGTATAAGTTTTGTTAATATATTTATATTTATTTAAAAAAAATCATTTGGTATCACAAATAGCGATCCCTCTCTAAAACATCCTAAATAATAAAAGATGCTTTGCTCTCTTTGGTCCTGTCTCTACAGGTTTAACTCATGATATGCGGTTGATTTGGTGTCTATTTCTACTAATAATTCTTATATCAGCCTAATATATATTGGGCTGATTATTAATGCAAAAACCACGATTAAACAAACTATTGTCAGAATGACTGTGGACCTACAAGTAAATACATTTTAACATATCAAGTTTTTTCTTTTTTATATATAATCAAGAATCCCAAGAAACATGGAGGATTGTCCCTAATTCTTTTTTTAATTCTTTTTCAGCTATTCTTTCACTTATCACGGGACAGAGTGTTCACGGAAGACAGAGCAAGATTCTATGGTGCAGAAATTGTGTCAGCACTGGAGTACCTTCACTCTCGCAATGTAGTTTACAGGGATTTAAAGGTAAGGCGTCTGCTATCTCTGATCACATAGTTTATTGCAAATAGCTGCAGCGAGGGGTGTTATTTAATATGCTATAACCGAAGATTGTCATACAGCTGAACCCTTTAGCAAGGCATTTCATAAGTGCTGCGATGACCATATTGAAAAAAAGATATTACATCATTTTTCGCTAATTTACTTCTTACATGCACAATTGAGTCCTCCTCTTCAGTCATGTATTGTACTCATATGGGCTCTCAGCTATAGTCCATTTTTCACTCCTTTACCCGTCATAGCTGTCAACTAATTTGACTCTTATTTGAATCTTTCCCTGCACAGCTGGAGAACCTCATGTTAGACAAGGACGGCCACATAAAGATAACAGACTTTGGGCTGTGTAAAGAAGGCATCACGGACGGCGCCACCATGAAAACCTTCTGTGGAACCCCGGAGTACCTGGCACCAGAGGTAACACCGTAGTTCCTATGAATGGGCTATGACTTATGTGTTTTCTGACCAGGTTCATGTAAATAAGCACTGATGCCACATTCTGGATGAGCTTGAAGTGAGTTTAAATAAGTTGGATTTTTCATTTTGAAGGAACTTAATTGTGGGGCACTATGTGAAAACAAGTTCAGGCCACAAGGTAGTTAAGCTGGAAGGGGCTGATTGTAAAATTGTTTTGTTGGTGATTTGGATACCACAACAATATAATATGAAATCTATGAAAAGGATAATAAACCCTGAACATTGCTGATCAGCAGGTTTAAAATCTCTCTGATTTTGTTCAAAAACCTAAGATCCTGTAGCCATGTTGAAAAGGCCTTATTTTATCTGTAATAAATCTGTAAAGTAAAACAAAAATAAGATAAGTCATTTTGTTGTCTGTGAACAGGCCCTTGAAACTTTCTTCTGTTTCATTTGTCACTCACTCATTTGAATTCCTACCCTGTCAGGTGCTAGAGGACAACGACTATGGACGGGCGGTGGACTGGTGGGGACTGGGAGTGGTCATGTATGAGATGATGTGTGGCCGGTTGCCCTTCTACAACCAGGACCATGAGCGTCTTTTTGAGCTTATTCTCATGGAGGAGATCCGCTTCCCCAAGAACCTGGCTCCTGAGGCCAAGGCCCTGCTGGCAGGTCTGCTCAAAAAGGACCCCAAACAAAGGTTTGTGGTTGGCTGCTGATGTGTATTTTTCACACCATTAAAGTTGGATGGTTTACAGATGCATGGAGAATAATCAGTAATGATATGTGAGAATAATTGGGGTGAATATGGGAACATGATATCACCCACAAGGATTGAAATCACCACAAGGGTTGAAATAAAAATGATGCCTAAAAAAATTGTTATAGATATTAAGGAAATTGAAAACACGGGTCTCATGAAAGCCTGAAAATAGCCAGATATTGCTGGAGGTCTGTTTTTGTAAACATCTATTTACTGCAGCCATATTCATGATTTATGAAGAAGCATTAAATTATATAAACAGCCTTTTGATAAGTATCTTTTGAAACTGGTTTTTAGAGACAGGGTAGGACATTTTGAAGTTTTAAAAAGAAACCTTGCCAGTTCTCTCAGCACATCCGACACTACTGTATCTGTTGAAATCCCTGCAAAATCCTCCCCAAAAGTTATTCATCTGAAATTCTGTGTGATTCATTAAATAACAGACTGTTTATTTGGGATATAATACATTTGTACCATGTCTGTACTTAGTGAGTGAGGAAAACATGGCTCAGTATCTGGCTCCTGAAGCCAGAAAAACAATTTCTTTGCACCTGTCCACGGTGCTTGGGGGCAGCACACATACAGTTATAAAATAAGTAACAACATTATTAAACCCTTGTTCCCTCTTGATTAGTTTTGGTACAGGGTAATGGCCATAAACAAGGGAATAATTGATTGTTGTTTTGGTCGAGCCCTGTTGTTTCTGGGAACAGTCGAATGACATCTAATATTAGCACATTGAGCACCGCCCGCAGGCTTACTAACACATGCACTTGTAAGGAAGGAAATGAAAAAAACAATTTAGCAAAAAATTGGTAAATGCAAGTCAGAAGAGAATAACACAAGTTTGCATTATTATCTGCGTAAAGAAAAGGTGTCTGCTGAGTGGTTGTTGATGATGACAGTGTTTTGTTTTGTTTACAGGCTCGGAGGTGGACCAGACGATGCCAAAGATGTGATGAACCACAAGTTCTTCACCTCCATCAACTGGAAAGATGTTATTGACAAGAAGGTAAGGTGCCGGGGAGAAAGCAGAAATGATGTGACATTTAAAGGGGACCTATTATGCCCATTTCCAACTTTTTATTCTCGGACTCCACTAGTATATTTTTGCATGATTCATAGTTCATCCACCTTCCAGAAGCCTGCCGAGGGGCAGCATCCACAGATCGAATAGTGCCTTCCTCTTGCGCCTGTGCTTGACAGCTCGTTTGATTCTCTCATTTTGGTGAAACAAAATCATACATAACGAGTCCCCTTTAATGTAAAATGTGCAGGATGTAAAATGATTGATATTCTGCTTCTCCTCAGCTTGTTCCACCCTTCAAGCCCCAGGTCACATCGGAGACGGACACGCGCTACTTCGATGACGAGTTCACAGCACAAACCATAACAATAACTCCCCCTGACAAGTGTAAGTAGATCGACATCTGTCATTTGTGCTTTTTTGCTGGGTTCATACGTGTTTGTACGCATATTAAAAAAAATTGAGCCTGTGGATGTAATTTTTTTTCTCTCTCTCTTCATTCTCATACTCCAGATGACAGCTTAGATCCAGAGGACTCAGATCAGCGTACACACTTCCCTCAGTTCTCCTACTCTGCCAGCATACGGGAATGATCACTCAGACTCTTGAACATGCAGGCAGGCTTACACACGATCACAATCCCACATACACACTTGCACTGCTGGGGAGTTGGAATGACACAAACGACAACTGGCACAAAACACAATTTTCATTCGGTCTTTAACGCACATAATTCTCACAGACACACAAACGCACACACACATACTCGTACAGGCAAATCAGAGAAGATGCGATCATAGAATATGGATTGAACACACAGGCCGTGAATGACTGACCTCAGCAGGTTTGTGTGGATAGACCGGCAGCTTTGTCTCTCTACGTCCTCTCAGGGTCGGCTTCAGGCTTTCCCTGCAGGACCTCTGCTGCACTACACTGGGTACCACATCAAAGCCTTTGACACTTTGAAAACCAGGTTATGCCAGCAAGTACCACCTCTTTACCAGCTGTACCCATGCTACATAAACACACACACACACACACACCCATGCATAGACTGCATATATATACACACACAAACGTACTTGATAGAATTAAAAGAATTATAATCGAAATTAGGAAATGGAAAAGATTTGGGGAAAAAGACACATTTTTATTTCATTGATTGTTGCAGTTTTAAATGTAAAGCCATATTTCTGCATATTTTGTGATTTACTTTTTCATTTTTTTTAACAAGTGCTCTTTCTGGAACTTGCTGTTACAAATCAAGTGTGAAACTGTTCTTACAGTGGGGGGAAATGGGGCAGAGAAGAGGGGAGGAGGGTTGCCATTTCTGTGTTTGCACTGCACGTGTACAAGCGAATGGACGCGTCAGTGTGTGTGTGTACGTGTGTGTGAAGGAGAATGTCTGAACAACCATTTTTGATTCTCAACCATCCATTTTTGATTCTCAACCATCCATTTTTGATTCTCAACCATCCATTTGTGTCTGTTTTGTGCATGTTTTTAAACTGAACTATTGCTGGAATATCGACGAGAGGACACTACTCGGCACACTCGATGGCCTTTCTAAAAGGGAACAAGCAGAACAAGCATGTCATTTATGATTGCTGTGACCAGCTCAGCGTTAAATTCACCCAGTCAGGAATAGAAACTCTTGCATGGCTAACCTTTGCTTCAAAAGTTGCTTAATTTAACTCAAAGTGTTGCAGCAGTCAGGCTCTGAAAGTCCACGTCACTGTGTCCAGACTGACTTATCGACCAACCAGCTTCTGGTTGGAGCTGTACATTTCATTAAGGCCAGTTGTGTGTTGCGTGTTAGAGACCATAAAAATAGAAGGAAAGAGGAGAATAGAGACTAGGTGCTTGACCACAGTTGTTCCCCGATCTGTGTAGAGACCAATGTAGATGAACACAGCCATCCACTGTCCTCAATACAGTAATTCTCACATTCTAGCTGAAGAGTTGGGCACCAATCTTTTGTTCATTTGTAATATCAGTGTAAGTTTTAAAATATTTTTTAAAATAAGCCTTTGAGTGTTCCTGTATTTAAAGAAAGAGCGTTCAAATGATGTTAAGTATTTCATAATGAGGCCAAAAATCGACTGACTTGGTGGACATTTATCACTTCAAATGATTCCACATTTGATGTTTAGAACCTTTGGTTTTTGTTTTCTTTAATGCTGTGTCAAGGCACTTAAATCTATGTAGTTGTATGTTTGGAGCAACAGTCTGCAGGTTTACAATCCGACTAAACTGTGCATGAGCTGGTAGACCAACCTTCAACCTGCTGCAGACAGGAGGAACTAATCAAAACATCAGCTCATGTATTGTGAAGTCTAAACGTAAATCTGCTGATTTGGTTATGATGGCACATGATTTAGAGAGGTTCTGGAAAGCATATAGAAAAGTGCTCATGTTGACACCAGCATTTTATATTACCTATCGCTGGAAGAGATGTTGGATGCTCGTCGAGCTTCACTAAAGGAACATCAAGATCTTTTTTTTTGTTTGTCATTGTTTTTGTTGATTTTACTTCTTTTTGTGTCCATCTATTTCTATGATTTTGGAAGACGCATTGTCTTGTTTAAGTATACATTATATAAAATATATATATTAAAGTTTTTAAATGGCCTTCTTTTTGATTAAGTTCTTCATTTCATGGGATTTCCAACTTGATATTGTTTGTTTAGCTAACATGCTAACTATCAGTAATTTCATATTAAATGGGCTATTATTTTTTGGTTTGGCAATATCACATTCTGAAACCGAACTCAATTCACTGTTCATAATTTGCATATGCAACATATATTAAAGTATTTGCAAGATAACGTAACTATATGTTATCAAAAGCTATTTTATAATTCCTTTTTAAACTAGATACAATTCGCTCAGCACTTAAATTTTCCTATATCTTGAAGAATACATTTTTAAGTTGTACTCTTTTTAAAAAGTTGAGAGTGATGAAATTGACGTTTTAGAATTTTAAAGACTGCTAATTCTACAGTGATATTTAAAGGTTTAGCAAAAGCATCAACCAGCATCCACCCATCATGTCACACATTAATTTGTTTTTATTTAAGTTTGTGTGAGTGACGGTGAGACGTTCGGGTGAAAGTGATGACAAGGGCACAGAAAAAAAAAAGCAGAAGGTTTTTGACTCCCGTTGCTGGACAGCAGGTAGCCCCAGTTCCTGCGGATGAAAATGTGATCTCTGTGGAAATGGCTTTGATTTACAGTTCACAACTCCAGCACCTCTTCTCACTGGCTCAGGCACAGCCATCATACTCTAGCCTAGTGTCCTGCTTTGGAAAACGGCAGGATCGGATATCAGAACCACTGCACTGATGGACTCCACTGTGGATTTGCCTTCATTGCTATCATGGCCATAAGGGGGTGCTGCTGAACTTTTTTAAATATTGGTTGTGAAGCCATACTCTGAACCTCGCTGCTGCTGGCCACGCTTTAAGCAATGCTTCACAGCTAAACATGCAAGTTAATACCCCTGACCTCTCCTGTAGGCATACACAGGCACAACAAGTGCCTCCTCACTATTGTGTAAATACCAAAAAAAAAGAACAACAAAAAAAGCTTGATGGTGAATGCAGCATTAGTAGAAGGGGAGGCCTGCAGCTTTTTAGTATTTGATTTGCAGCTTTACTATGGTTACCTTGCTTCTCTGTATATTTGAATGTGATCAACAGTCACGAATGTCACACCTGATGCTGGTGTAACAAGATTTTCTTTGCTTGTTGCTGTTAGTTGAGGCTCAGAGGGCAATGAAAAAAAGCAATCTTTAAGGGGAGGACGTTGTCCTGGTAGACAGTTTCAGCTCCCCCTTTGCAAGACTTTACAATGTAACGGGTTATACCTGCTACAATATGGTAGCTTATAACATTTGCAACTATAATGTGCCAGTAAACATTTTTACTGAATAAAACTTGTGTGGGTGTGGTTTCTTACAGTGTGCAGCTGTCTGTCCTTATAAGATACACTGCAGCAGCTCTGCAAGCATTTATGAAGCTGTAGTAATGTGACCAGTGCTGTGGCTACCATTGATGATACAGAGGTCATGTGACCTGCATTATTTCAGATATTATCTCTGATATCACTGTAAAGTCAAAATCCTTGAATTTGACAGTTTAACTCCTGGAACACACAAAAATAAGAATTTTTTTTATATGTCTTAACCACAGTATTATTTTTGGATTTCAGGAAAGGCTTTTAAATTGATGCAGAGAGAGTCTTTATTCTGCGGTTGATGGTCAAACTATCAACTAAAGTCAATTTAATTGGGCTGGCTGAGGTTGCTTTGCACATCTTGACCTCAGTATTTCTAAAATCCTGGGTACTGCCTTGATTTTGACACAAGGAAAATACTCGTAATATTCTGTCCTCACATATTGTCACCTTCTTAAAATAATGGCCCAAGTCAGCTCTTCATGATGCTGGCCACCTCTGGTAAAATCACCAACATCCTCAGTTGAACAGATGTGGTCCTACCCCTGTAGTATAATGGCCTATGTCAATAGTGTGAATTATTTTGCCAAAGTCACAAGACAGTGACTTCTCAATTTGATTAGCTTTTCGAGATCTTTTCTACAAGGGACCATGCAAATAGTCATCTAGTCAACTAACCCTTTGTGTGAAATGGTTAATAAATATCATTAATTCTATATTTGGTTCAGTGTTTTCTGTTTTTGGAAAAAATTGAAAATGTAGACCATTATTTTAAGATGGTGCCGATAGGTAAGTATCTGTATGGCTAAAGACAGTATGCATGGATTCCCATCAGCCAATTCATATGTGAATCCACCAAAACACGTAAAAAAATAAATAAAATCACGACTTTTTTTTTTTTCAGTCGCATAAATGAACGCGGTTTATTTTTTTCAAACGTCGACCGGAAGTCCTTATCTCCACCTGTCTACCTCGACGCCGGTGTCCCCACCCCAATCAGCGCGGCCCACCTGGCTTTATCAGCCGCTGTGGCGGGCAGCATGGCCTCTCTCTCTCCGCCCGGGCCTCCGCTGACACCTGTGAATAAGTAGCTGCAGCGGCCCGCCACGGAAACACTGTCACCGGCTGAGACCATGGCCACGACTGGTTTCTGCGACTCCAAGCCCCTGTTGGACTTACACAAGAAGGTGAGCGTCTGCTCGGTGGGCTCAGCGGAACCGGTCCGAATCACATTTTTATTAATCAAATTCAAACGTTTAGAAGTGAGGGCTCATCAGCTGACGTCACCAGGTTGTCCTAATCCACTAATATTCTCGTTTAATCTTTTCCCCTCATTCATGTTCTAGGTATTTGATAGTAGCTATTATTTATTGATTAACCTTATGAGGGGGATAACAGAGAAACTCTCTGATTAAACCTTGATCTGAAATTATTGCATTCACCTGCCATGATCCCAGGTGTGGAGCAGTCTCTCTGATTAGTACCAGCCTTCAGGGCCACTACTGACTGTCATACAGAGCGTAAACCAACTCCACTTGCTGTCAAAGACCTGAGACTAGATCAGTTTTGAGTGTACAGTATCACATCAGTACCAGTGCACAGACTCTGTGTCTGTGTTGGCCCTTCCAGGCGGATGAGAGGCGAGCCCCGCTAAGAACTTGGGCTAATGCCTGTGTGCCCATAGACCGCTGGCAGCCTGCAGAGGTAGACGAGTCCAGGATGGCCCCCGTCAACATGGAGACTGAATGCAGATGGGTACGCCTTCTCTTTCCTGCTTCTCATCTTCACCAGACGCATGCCGTCCGTCTCGTCCTGGCTCCTGTTCGAGCTTCTTTTCCCTTCAAAGCAGTGTGACGTCAAGAGGGATGCTCGTTGGGAGATGCTGTAACATGCTTTTCCCCTGTCATGATCACATAAGTCGCACTAACGACTGTCTCACTGATGAGTAAGCCGTCTTCTTTGCAGGAAAGGAGGTTATCGACACAGACGAACGAGGACATCATCATGGGGTTCCATGAGGACAGTCGCACATGCTCAGATGGTAGTGTAATCATTATGAACTTATTTCTCGTCTTTTTTTCTTTTTTTTTTTTTAAAGGAGCTCCCTTTGGCTTTTTCATTTTTATCCTGTCTGTCAGTGATTTTTTTTCTATGTAAAAGATCTTAAAAGGTCAAAGTCCACACCAACAGATGCCCCTCTTTCCCACAGGAAACACTGCTCCCGAAACTCCTCGTCTGTAGTCTCACCTTCTTAATTCTGTGATTTTGTGACATCACATCGTGTGTGTGTGTGGACTGGGTATACAGGAGGGGGGCTTAAAGAGACAGGAGCTAATAGTGTTTTAGACAGGGGGATTACAGAGCTGCAGCACTGGACGGTATGAGAAAACTGATGTGTTAAAACGTGTAAACCTATTCCAGTTGTAACCTGGGATAAAATGATGAACCTGAAAATAAGCAGAACTTCTCCTTTTTTGAACAATATACTGTCAGTTTGGAAAGTACTAGCTCTAACCATCGGCCACAACGTTAGAAACGGTGTCCTATTTTCCATCCCGTGGAGCAGATGGGTGTATGGACAAGCCGGTGCTTCTTCATCCTCTCGGGCTGCAGGGTCTTCACAGCCTCCAGGCACTCGTGCCCAGCTTGCTACGCCGTGAAGTGGAGCTGGCACTGGAGAAGATGGACCTCATATGGGACCGGACATACGCCTGGGACATGTTCTTGGATATGATGGTGAGACATCGTGGAGAGAGGTCACTAAACAACTTCGTTAGTCTTTGTTATATTTCCACTCTATTTTTTTTTTAAGGATGGAACATCCTCTTCTGAAATTGCGCTGTATGCAGGCGCCATCACTAGTTGCATACAAGAGGGACAACATAGAGGACTGGCGCAGACACTTACTGTATCTCTGTGAAATATTTAATGTCAGCCTCCTGTTTTTGTGGTTTTACCCTGCAGAGAACTCAAACAAAAAACTCTATGCCCAACGCTGACCTCCCCCGGCCCTTTACTGATGTCACTCGTGCTGTCCTGGTGGACTGGCTCATTCAAGTTCATGTAAGTCTCACTGCGGAGGGAGGGTTTCTTCTCCCTCTGAACAAAGCTGGTCTAACCATTCAGATCATGGAGGGTCCTGTTCTTGAGGTTGGCAAAAGGATGACTAAATACAGTACTTTTTTAAAAAAAAAATTTTAATTTGGATTGTGATGCCCCTAGTGGCAGATATTACATAGTGCACGTTTAATGGAATAGTTCTACATTTGAGGGAATAAGCTTTCATTGTTTTACTTTCTTGCCAGGAGTTAGAATGATTCCACTCATGTGCTAGTATCTGACTAGTTTAGCAGTTCAGTTGCTGGCTGTTGCTCATAGCACTAAATCGATGTTATTTCTCAAAATGTCTAACTAGTGCTTTTAAAGTTTTTATTTTGTGTATGGTTTTTAATCTTGAGTGCCCGGTTTATTTCCTACCAGGAGATGATGCATTTTCAAGCAGAGACCCTCTATCTGGCCATACACCTCCTCAACCGCTCCCTGCGTCAGATCAAGGTGAACACAGCCAACCTGCAGCTCCTCGGCATGGTTTGCCTCTTCCTCGCTGCAAAAAAGGAAGAGTGTCTCCTCCCTGAGGTACGCTGGCACAGCATTCCCCCCCTCACTACTAAGTTGGTAGCTTTTTAAGGCCTAAAGAAAAGTAACTGATTAATCTGAGATGAACACTATATTTGTTTTACACATTTGAGAGTATTTTCTGTGCTGCTTCCTCCAGGTGTCTGGGCTCTGCTACTTGATGGACCACACCTACACTAAGAATCAGCTGCTGCGAATGGAGCGCAAAGTCCTCTGCGGGCTCAAATTCGATTTGTCCTACTGTCCCCCTCTGCATTTCCTCTTCCTTCTTGGCTCTGTTGCTCGCTGCAGCGCAACGGTAGATCAGCATTGCGTGTTCTTTCCCCAGTTTCTTGTCTTTTTTTTCTTCCCTGAACTGCAGTTGAAACATCCTCAAACATGTGACCGTGGGGTTATTAAGTATGAAATTAAGGTGCGTGTGTCTTCAGGTGGTGTGGATGGCTCGCTATCTGCTGGAGCTGTCTCTCCTCGAAGGCCAGTGTGTGGTGTTTCTGCCCGTGCAGCTTGCAGGAGCGGCCCTCTGCTTGTCCCGCCAAGTTCTGCAGGAGCCCCCGACCCCAGAAGGAGAAGCTGCCTGGTGTCTGGCTTCCAGCATCCATGTTGGCAGGTGTGTGTCTTGACTCATAAGAAGTATTTTCCTCATCCAGAGGACCCATGTAAAGCCTTCACACTGGCATCATTGGTGCACACTGAGCTCTGGCTTTTCTGTAGCCTAACTTCACAGATGCAAAACTCAGTTTTTAGTCCGTCTCCATCCTACCTGTCAATCTGATTTTATATGCTTTTTGATTTTTCAGTGAGACTGCCCTGCTGAGGATCATGCACATTCTGGCCAGCGCTGCAGCCAAGGCCCACACCCGAGAGACCTGTGCCACTTTTATTAAATTCTCCTGCCCAGAGACCATGCACGTCAGCAGACACCCAGGTCTAAATGATGCTCCTGCCTTGCTAGGCATATGCACCTGACATTCCTAACTCCCAGAAATGTAATTATCCCTAATAATTATGTAAGTGTAAAGGTGGAGATCACCCGAGCAATTTCACCTACAAGGCTGTTTATTCTTGGCTGTGGATCCCGAGGAGTTGCCATGGAAATGGGTGAGGAAGAAGTGTGATTTTTGACGCCAAACCTTGTTTAACAAAGAATGTCATGCACTTTGCATATCTATGTAATTTAGCCAAACGATTGGCAAACCTGTTTTATGATCTTATCTTGCAGCCGGTTTAGAAAATATTTGAATTGTATCGATGTCGTTGTTATTGGTAAAGAGGATGTCCATCAAGTTATTTCTAACGTTTTAATGTAAAAATAAAGTGTCTGCTGCAATGTTTTGAGTTTCAGCAGTTTATTGTGCACAAACATTCAGTTGCTGTGACTATAGGTCTACGTGACTGCAGAGCCACCTTCTGACTGTATAGCTGCATTGTTATCCACTCCTGCTCACATGTGCAAGCACGCTGACACAGCAGTCGGACTCTAGAGTCATTCTGGAGAATATGGGACGGCTTATAAAACACAACTTAAATTCTATACAGTAAATGTAAAAACTAATGGACATTTTGCACACAGTGTATTGTAAGACAAACTTGTGCTGCAGCTAATTCATGAATTGCACTCCTAACCAGGCGCAGTACAGTTGAGAGCATACAGGGTTTTTATTCCAGGGAGCAGCAGCGGCTCATTGGCTACATTGGTGCATATCTGTGGTCAGCTGCTGTGTGGGATAAAGCCAAATAACGTGACAAAGCCGTGATCTTTGGCTGAAAAGTCTCTCGGTGCTTCATTTATTTTCATCTGTAAAGCCCAAATGTAATATTTATCATATGCATACAGTCTTGGTGGCACTTCTTCTCCAGTCTTTGCAGACCTTGTTCCTCCAGTTTTTCCCTGCTGCACGTGCACCAATTGCTGATTGGTTTCCGTAGTTATGTCATAGACCAATGGGCGTTTAGCTCGCGGAGATCGAGTGTGTCCGACAGGCGTCAGAGTGGGTTCAGCTGAGGTGACGCACTGGAGAATCACCGCTATGCAGCACTGTGTCGAAGGTGGGCCACAGACACGACCGTGTCCGTGCTGCTCCTCGACACAGGATCCAATGATAACGACGTTTTAAACACAGATTCTGGGTTTTTAAACATTTCATCGCTGCATCTGACGGCGGAGTCAAGCTGGCTAGAATAACCGCCAAGATTTCAAAATAAAAGCCCCAAAGTGGCCATTTTGGATTCACGTCAACATAAACCCTTACCGAGGGGATTTAAAAGCAATAAAATGACTCTGGATTAAGCTGTATGTTATCGGGCTAGCCGCCGTTGCTGTGAAAACCTATTTTTGGTAATAAATCGTGTATTTTATTTTGAAACCAATCGGATGTGGTGTTCCGATTCCAGATAGTTTGACGGACGTCGCCGAATCTCGAGCAGATTTCGCCGCACGGTGTCTTATCACACCCGGAGTGTTAAACAAAGAAGAATTATGGATCACTTTGTAACGCAACTCCGACCGACAACAATGTAAACATGGCGCTGTTGCCTAATGTCAGCGTGGCTCAGCGCATTAAAATTGAGCATAAGGGAAGAAACGACAATTATTGGAATTAATTGGCTGTTTTTTGTTGTTTTTTTTGCATTTGGAGGTAAGTGGCGGTTGTTTTCACTTTAGAAAGAGCATATAACACGTTTAGTATGCTGGCTTTGTGAAAGACGTGATGTTGCTAAACCTCAGTACTTTGTATTGGCGCGTGTTTTGTAACTTCGTCTCGGGTGAATTATTCGTCGGCCTGTTGACTAAAATGTCGACTATTTATTTTGTATGTGTGTTTTTTCGTGAACGTTCACGGTCAATGTGAGAGGAAGTGTATTTGTAACAGAGGGCTGGACTGAAAGTTGAGTGTTACATAACAGAGGGGGGAGGGAGGGGGAGGGCAGGATGGGTGCCGCTGTTACAGCTGAGAGCGAGGTGTGATGCCTTCACGGAACCACCATCCACTTCGAAGAATCAAAAAGTCACGTGCCGAGCGTACACAAATGAGCGAAAAAGTTAGATGTGCATCCTCCCAATGAAAACGGAAGCGAATATATTTTGTAAAAGGTGGTAGTACTGCTGCAGCGCATGTCTTGTACTCGTGTCCTTTGTAGAGAACCCCTTATTCCTCTAGAGACAAAGAACTCAACAGACAGTACAGTATCAAATGTCTGTCAGGGTCGACTTAAAGATTCGACTCTCTCATGTGCTACCCCCTGTTTTTTGGATTTGTACTTTGACCATCAGCTACCTTAATGACAACCAGTTCTCGAAAGCAATCAAGCCCACTGATTGCTTGACATTGTAATCAAAGTTTCTGTAAGTGGAAGTACTAGCTAAGGAGTGATGTCCCTTTATTGATCAGAGGGAAAATGCCTGTTTTCTTTTAGATTATGCACATATAACACAAGGTTTATGGTATAACAGAATATCAGATAAATGGGGAAGCATAGTATTAAATGATTCTTAAAACCTATTTTTATAATTTAAAGATTGAAGAATTCTGCATTGCAATGTATGGAACCGACCAGCTTTGTTATAAGCATTTTTTTGATTGTTTAGTTGTGCACTTGCACCACCTTAAATACCACCAACAATGTTCAAACCAGAGAAAGCAACAAATGTACTCATGGTTAAGTTGCATTTCCTCAGGTTTCCCATCATTACTTTGGGGATGGATAAGCCAGTGAACAAGACTAAACTTGGCACAAATAAAACTTAACATTAACTCACCTGTGAGCATTTGCGACATGTTAATGGTGGTTTTTAATGGTGTGTTCACCAACGAAGCAAGCAAGTTTTAGCTGTAAGATCGCAAGCAACAGCACACATTAAGAGTGTGTGTGTGTGTGTGTGTGTGTGTGAAAATATTCAAGCTAACCTCTCACTGGATCCAGCACTCACTAGACTCTGGTTCTCTCTTCTTCTCTCCTCTCTTTAATGCCATTTGTGTAGTAAAGTACATTACTTTACAGTGAAGAACAAATTATGTCATAGCTCCAGTCAGCAGTCATTATAACATAACTTTACGGATTGTGCCTGCTGTCAGGATGATAAACGCAAGTGCAGATAAATCCATTTTAAAATCCCTAAAGTGTAAAAGTAATACCTGAGCTCTCCTATAGTCTGTAAACGGCTGCCGATCAGAGTAGAATCTGATGTGGAGCTGGGTGTTTACTCCTCCAGAAGGCCCAGCAGCTGTGGTGCTTATGCCACCTTGCTCCGCCCAGCCCTCCCCACACAACATGCAGAAAGCTACTTTTGTTTTGTTTGGTTAGCCGCAGACATTACATATTGTGCCTTTAAAACCATGATATATTTATATCAGACACACATGTAAGGGCCACATGTGGAGGGCCATTGTGGCTACTATGCTTTTAAGATTGATTGTTGTCAATACAGCTGGGTATAAGAGAAATTAAGATAAAATAAATGTTTAACCCCTGGACGAGCTGTAACAGTCTTGTAAGAACACTAATTGACTGTGTGGCATGTGTCTACCTCCTAGCTGGAATTACATTGTTTTATTTGGCTTCACATTGTAACCTTGCATTCCATGTGTTTTTTTTTTTACCCTAAATGTATCATTTGTTGTACAAAACTAATGCGTAAATGTAGAGTTGGGGCACCTTTTAAATACACACAACTCCTCTGTGTACAAAAATTCAGTACAGTGCTGTTTACCCACTTTTTGATATATATATATATATATATATATATATATATATATGAAGTTTAAATATCTATACCAATCATTAGAGATAGCATTGTGCAACCTTAGCAGGTGTCTCATGAGACTGAAGCGTTGTTTTGTTCTAATGCTGATGATTCCTGGAGTTCAGAGACGTTCAAAATATCACGTATTCTCTAATTAGGGTCCAGTATGCCGAAGGAACAGCCTTGCTCAAACGAGCACAGTGTTTGTGCTCCATCCAGCAAGAATGCTAAAGATAAGAGCAACAGCACGACTCTGATGGCAATCCGTAAAAACAAGGACGCAGGCAGCTCCAGTGGACGGGGGTCCCACTGCAGTTCAGAAAAAGACTCTGGCTACTCTGGTGAGTAAATTTAGCACATGAATAACTAGAGGATGACAATTTGCCAAGCTTTGTTCTCTCAGGCCATTTCACATAGACTCCCATTTACAAGTCAGCTCAAGCTTTGATCAGTGTAAGTGCTGCATGTGACGAACAGTGCAGTATGTTAAACAATGACAAGGACGTTCTTGTGTTGACTTTCAGGTTTAATTGGATTAACCATCGACATGTCAATATGCATGTGAACAATACTGCAAAACATTATCAATCCCTTAGCATGGTTTTCCACTGTATCTGTCAGCATTTGTCAGTTCGCTCCATTCTAACTTCTCTGCAGACGCCTCAGATTGGCAGCAGACAGATGTGGACGACCAGCAGAGCAACAAAAGCCAGTCCAGAGGCAGCGAGTTTGCAGAAGCCTCACAGTCAGGTCAAAACCAAGAAATTGGGCAAGGGAATTCTGTGAATCCTACCCTCATGCCAGCAGGCCATCAACTTTCACCCATTTACATCATGAACAACATGGTGCTCAAGCAGGTAAGACAGGAATAGACACTAATCCTGTGCTGACAATGATTCTCTTAAACTGCCCATAGAAAGGTACAAAATTGGTTGTTCCCAAGGCAGTGTACACCAGAGACC
Organism: Diplodus sargus; assembly: GCA_903131615.1. NCBI lineage: Eukaryota > Metazoa > Chordata > Actinopteri > Spariformes > Sparidae > Diplodus > Diplodus sargus. Next base: position 50,486 of record CAEMYA010000018.1, on the reverse strand, counting down.
TGGGCACAAGAGGTGCTGAAGGGCTAAGCCAAGAAGAGAGTTGAAGCATAGAATAGGTGATGTATAAAAAGACAATGTTAAAAATTAAGTTTCAAAGACAAATGAATGTCAATACTAGTTCTGGGTGCCAAATATTTTACATGTATTTGAATTAAGTGAGTTTTCAAACTGATGAAAGCCAAAATGTTGCTGTGTCATTTTACAAAAACAATCAGAAAGACTTTGGAAGCACAGGCTATAGACGTTTTCAAAATGTGTTTCATTGTTGTAGTCTGTAGCCTGTATTCACACAGCACCGTACATATGACGGAAGTCCGCGAGAGCTCAGTTTGCAAGTCCAAAGGGTGGATAATTTGATTCAAGCTGCTGTTTACAAATGAGCTGCAATCTGTCGGGCTTGTCTGAACCTGAGATACTGTTTCATAACCAAAGTTATGGCCACCCTGTTGTTAGAAGGCCATCTCAAAAGCTCTGTATAGACTACTATGATGCATTAGAACGTCAATTGTTATTGCACCAGGTTAAAATTTCCGATATGATTAGTCTACAACAAATCACAGCATTAACTAGTATCTATTCGGTGAAGCCCCTCCCCAGTCCTCCCATTTGATTGCTTTTTTGAAATGTACTCATGCCCATTAGTTGTGTGCTGCCCTTTGCATCCTTCTTTTATCTTTATCTCCAACAGCAGGACATGATCCAGAAAACAGGTCAGCTGCCCCAGAGGAATGGAAGCGGGAAGACCGGCGGTGCTGGTGCTGCCCACATGATCCTTTTACAACAGCCCAACTTGTTGCTGGCCACGCTCCAACTCCACAAGCCCTCGTCCCGGAGGTCCGGCATCTCGGGGAAGAAAATCAATGGCACTTACCTACCAATTCTCAACTCCTACCCCCGCATTGCACCACACCCCAGCAAGAAGACGCCTGATAAATCTTCATCCAACCATGAATCCCAGAATCTGAGCAAGAGGGTGTGCACCGAGCATAAGAATGATGACACACTTGTGAATCTGCCTGAGCAGCACCTTAAGAAGCAACCCAAATTAGCAGTCCTACCCTCCAGGCCGCCACATTCACCTTCAGCCAGAGATATTCAGTCCTCTTCCAGTTCCACGACTGTCTCCTCCAGCCGGGGCTCCACGTCTGGCTCCTCCATCTCAACCAGAGGGCCTCACAGACACGGCAGCAGCAGCAGCATTCGCCATCGCCGTTTCCTCAACACGGTAGAAATCCTCAGACAATCAGGTCTGCTGGACATTACTCTGCGCACCAAGGAACTGCTGCTCCAGAGCAACACCACAGAGCGAGACATTGCCCAGCTGCGCCAGCACACGGAGCTGCTGTGTCAGGCTGCCAGCAACCCCACCTGCAGCCTTAACGGTCTCACGGCCTGGGAGCATGTACACCGATCCATGGCAGAGTCTGGCAGCTACCCCAACCTTAAAATCCTGCAAAATGCACAAATCCAAGAACCCCCGAGTATTTCCACAGGTGACGCCAAAGGCCCACTGTCTGCTGAGAGCTCCGAGGGGCCGCCTTCACACTTTTTCGCTACCATCCCAGAACCAAACCAGACCTGTCCTGTGCCACAGCAGTATCACTCAGGACAAGGCAGGGAGCTCGAGGCCGGTTTTAAATCTTCAGAGAAAGTCACCTTCATGCCTCCTGATAGTTCTACTGGTTAATGCAATCTGCAGTGCCTTTAAAGGGGGAAGTACTCAGGGCTGGCCAGTGGAAAACTAGTAGTTAATTTGGATATCGTATGTAGATTTAATGGTTTATCCCTGGTCATTTGAACCTAGTTCTATAGGAATAATATATCAGCTGATCTATTATACAGTATTATCAAAGAATAGCTGACAAAAAAGCTTTGCTAATTCAGTGTCAGATCCTGTTTTTTTGTTATTTATTATGAAGCAAAATCAGGAAATGTTGGACTTTTACCAGCTTTTACCCTTCAAGTGAAACTTTCGCCAAAAAGCAACCAAGGCGTTATTTGTGACTGAATATGAGTCAAACATTCGTGTAAATGCATAATTATGACGAAAGAGGCACTTTTAAGATTTACCGTTGTTTCTTTTTCGGGCAAGCTAATTTTCAGTGGAGTGCAGGGTCACTGTAACCGTCTCTATTTTTAGAACACTAAGAATGCTTGACACAACATGAAACTTTGCTCGTAGTATCACCATGGTCTCTACACATGAACACGAGCACTGAGAACGCAGAGTTTACTAAAAAGAAGGCTTTTGAAAAACTCCGTCGGAGCTGGATCTCTGGCGTGTCTCCGTCATGGCAGACAAAAAGTGTCGATCGCCGAGTGCGACCTATCAGGCAGGCTTGAGGATCGGTTCACTATTACTCTTGCCTGATAGGTCGCGATCGGGGATAGACACTTTTTGTCTGCCATGACAGCGATGCGCCAGAGATCCAGCTCCTACAGAGTTGTTCAGAAACCTTCTTTTTAGTAAACTCTGCGTTCTCAATGCTCGTGTTCATGTGTAGAGACCCTGGTGATACTACGAGCAAAGTTTCATGTTGTGTCGAGCCTTCTTAGTGTTTTAAAAATAACGATTTTGATGCTAGCGCTTAAGTGCCCCACTGTACTCCACTGAAAATTAGCTTGCCCGAAAACGAAACTACGGTAAATCTTAAAAGTGCCTCTTTCGCCGTAATTATGCATTTACACAAAGGTTTGACTCATATTCAATCACAAATAAAGCCTCAGTTGCTTTTAGGCGAGAGTTTCACTTTAAATCGACTCCTGTACAGATGAAAGCAAGCTTAATGAAAGAGTAAAACACAGCAGGTGTCTGAAAGTCCCAACAGGGAATCGGGGAAAGAAACTGAACTTCATTTGGTAAGAAGTTACGAAAGTACAGAGAGCTGAACACACAAGACTTCTAAAAACGTCTTTCTGTCTGGTCTCCTGCATGGACATATATTGAGTATTGAAGAGGGGTCATTGTGGGGTGGTCACTGTCGTGAGACATCACTGCGAGGAGGCAGGGTGGACGGGGTCCATCCTAGCCATGGCTCGGCTCAACCTTCGCAGTTAAACTGGTAATAGGAATGCAAATCAGCACGGCATGGTTTGACTGGGTGTGACCAAAAGTGCCAATGAAAAATCCCCAACTGAAATCTGATAGTTGACCCTTAATTAATGCACTCAAGTGCAATTCAATCCCGAGGCACCATCTTTATTTCACATTGCCTCTGTAGACTTTTTAATGCCACACGGATGAGTATAGGAGCTTGTGCATGTGAGCCACTTAAAGGATTATGTGAAAATATAATGCGTTCCTCCGGAGGCAGAGGAAACTGGCTCACACAGGTGGTGCTTAATGCATGGGTGAACTACAGTATGTTTTATCTGTGAGTTGGTCGTTTCACTGTCAGACCAGCTTAATTCAGGGAAAAGATGATCCATCTCCTGGGAGGTAAATGTCTCTTCTGACCTGCTTTACCCGAGAGGGACCCCGGCAGTCCAAACACGGCGATAAACAGGACTGCAACCTTCAAATCAACGCAGCTGAGGCTCAAGGCTCCCAGAGTCCCGAGGCTCAGCTGGTGTCAGTTTCTCTGTAACGTCACAAAGTGCACTACACTGGACTGCTGCAAGGACTTCTATCCAAATCCTTTTCAACGAAGCCTTAAAAACTCTTTTTCACTTGGTATTTTTTACATTTCCGGGGCACAACCTTCACACGTTATCGAACTCAATCAGTTAACACGTTTCCTCTCATGCAGCAGCTTTGTTGTCTGCTTTTACTCGGATGATATTTCTCTTTTTTTGCACCAAACTTTTAATTGTTGTTATGTGTTCATCTGTTTTTAGATGGGTTGATGATGTCATGGATAGAGAGAAGTTGGCATTCTGAGTATGGGAGAGTCTGACAGCTCTTGAGTTCAGAACTATGTTGTCCCAGTGGTTAAATGCATGTGGTATGTTTGATTATTTTTTTTCCTTCAATTTCTTTGCGCTTATGTCAGCCATGCATATATTTCTGAAATTTAAATTGGTTTATACGGCATATTTGTCATCATTTTCAGGTATTTAAATAAATTGATTGCATTTAAGAGACCCTTTTAGTCTTTCAATTTGTAATATTTATACGCTTCTACATCTTTGACAGCTATGGTCAGAGACATTATGTTTTCAGTTTGCCCGTCTGTCCCTTCTTATCTTTCTTGTGAGCGCGATATCTCGCTGGAATTGTATCAAATTTGGCACCAGCGTCCTCTTGGACTCAAGGATGAACTGATTAGAATTTGGTGGTGAAAGAACGAGGTCACAGAGCACATTAAAGGCCAAAACTCAAGATTTCTAACATCTAATTAAATAAAGCGATATAGTGATGACATTTTATATTCAATAGGTCAAATAACAGCATCACTGTGACATCATAATACTCAAACACTTTTCTCCAACGTTACTGAGGAACAGAGGGGAGATTGAGACCATTTAACATTTGTCGGATGATGAACACTAATCTTGGATGTCCTCTTTTAAATTGAACATGAGTGAGTGAAGAATCCACGTTTTACACTTCATAGCGTCTTTGCAACAACATCAGTATATGAAGCGTTGTCTGCTGTCACGACTACAGCTGTGTGTTGTACCAGAAGCAGCTTTATTGGCCCAACATGTGAACACACACAATAAAATTTGACTGTTTTTTTGTTTCTCTCAATGAACTTACAAAGCTGAAGTCCACCACAAGCTAACACAAAGCTTCAGGTGGTTGTCGTGGCACCATGTGACGAGGCTCGCGATCTCTTCTCTGTAAAAGATGGCACCCTCCCTGGAATCATAGTGTATATAGTGATGCATGTTATCAGACTCCTTCCAAGTTTTCACTGCATTCTGTATATCATAGATGTTTACAGCTCCTTGATTGATTGGCCAAGGCATAAAACTACGAAGCAGTAATTCTGGTTTCTAGTTTGCATCACCTTGAGCTCATCCAGCTGCCTCCATGGAAACTGATACGCGTCAACCAGGCTGCGATGCACATGCAAGATACACATGCACACGTGTGCTTGATCGTCTTCCTGCTCTTGAAAACCATTACAAAAGTATCCATCCCAGTGTGTCCACTGAGTGCCATGGTGACAGAGAGAATTCTCTGGACTTTATGTTCTTTTTATTTATTTTTTTACGATGAGTTAAATATGATAGCATTGTTGTCATGGAGAGGTAAGGAGTGTTTTTCAGTGTATTTCTGGGGTCTCTTTCAATTTCAACAGCATTCTGCACAGATAACAAGCATTTCTTTTTGAATCATTTATGTTTGAGTGCACGTTTTACATTGCAATTTTTGTCAGATTAGAGTTTATTAGAAGAGTGAGATTTTCACGATTGTCTCTTAAAAAAGGCAAACACTTGGAGAGTTTTTTTCATGTCAATTAAAGTGTTACCTCAGCAAGGGTTTAATTAAAATAGGAGGCTTCTTCAATAACCACAACACTTGTAGTGATACAACAATTTACGAGTCAAGTATCCACGATCACCATTATGCAACTAAATTTAATAAAACAAGTCTTGCCTCTCTTTGAAATTTAAACTGTAGACGCAGAAAAAGCAGAGAAATATATCTAAGCTATGTCACAATCAGTAACCATCCAGCTCAGTTCAAGATCTTAGTTGCACATTAACACATTAAACAAGCTGTTCAGGATCAGTTTAATCTTCATATCAACTGACAGCCAGCTGTTGTTGCTGATCTTCCCCGACGATGTGCTGCAGCTCAGTTTCTCCCTTTTGGGGCCGTGTGCAGTTGGAAGAAATATTCAGTAGGTGAAACATGTGAAACAAGCCTCTGTCACATTGTTTTAATGGAACCACCAGTATCAGTAATACTGGATGTTTGATCAGATCCCCCCACAAACCATAGAAAATGTAGTTCGGTCTCAATTTTGCACTTCTGACATTAAGAATTTGACTCTCACAGTTCACTCACAGATGATCTACAGATCTGGTTGTAACAAGTTTTATGTAGAGCGACTGTGGAACTGTTCTCTTTTAACCAAGCTACACCCCCCAACCTTCCCACAGCAGAGAAGGACGCGTGCATCTCTTTCAGGGGTCACCAACATGGTGCCCACGGGCACCAGGCAGCCCCCAAGGAACACAGGAGTAGCCCTCAGGCCTGTTCTTAAAATGAAAATTGAATATGGATATGATCTGTTTGCCACCTTGTTAAGTCATTGTTGATAATGATTGTGAGAACTCATTAACGTGATCAGTGTCTTGACATAGATGAGTATAATTAATCATTGATAATCATGTATAACGTATAAAGGCAAACAGAGCACATTTGTTATTTCACAAGTGTGTATCAAACTGGCAGCCCTTCGTATGACTCAGGACCCATGAAGAAGCTCTCAGTTTCAAAAGGTTGGTGACCCCTGATCTAGATGATCCAGATGGATGAATACACTACAGGTGATTGATTTTTAATTTTTAGGTGAGTACACAGGTACGTGATAAGCACTGTTTAACTGAAGACAAACACTGCCCTTTTTTTCTTTATACACAAACTCAAATTTTGTTTAATAGTGAATGTTTTGCACTCAGATTTTAAGAAAAAAGGTGTCATCAAGCACATGAGTTGGACTTTTAGATAGCAGCTGATTGAAAGAGTCTGTCCGCAGTCGGTAGGCAGTAGATTCTACAAGCGTAGGGTATCTGACAAATTACTATTATCTCACCACCTAAGATAAAACTGAAAAGGTACTGAACAATGAAAATCTGGAGCTAAATTTGTCCATATTTTGAGGTAAAACAACATATTTGATAACCCATGGGCTAACGTTAGCATCCAACCACTTCCTAGCAAACATTACTGATTGATATACATCCAGTGTGTTCCGGGCTTAAGTAAGTGTGTCCAAGGTAAGTGTTGAAGTTTTAAAACTAATTCACACCGTCACCATCATATCGTGTAACACTACAAAACGGTAACGCTAAGTGGGAAGTTGCTGGGAAGACAACAGCTAGTCTTAGCAATAGAGGTAACCTACATACATACGTTTAATCTATCGTCTTTACGGTTGCTTATCATTTGGGAAGCTGTTAAAGAATAAGGATGTGTCAGATCCTAGCTGTTAAAACCACTTGCATCTTGGCACACAGTGTACAAGATGGCCACCATATCAATATGGTCTATTAGGAGTACTGTTAGTGCCCCTTTAAAACAAAAGTTACATACCACAAAGCCATGCCAGTGCCAGGGTTTCAAACACACATAAAAAGGTTGCAGGCTCCGTTACAAGCGTAGTAGTCAAACAAGTGGAACACATACATGCCTCCCTGGAGACGAGAGCAGAGACAACAGATATTTTTTTTTAATAAAGTCTATACAATGTATTAGTCAGTGTCAATTATAATGTAAGTGAAATGTCATGAGTCGGGACTCGGGATGCAAAATAATATACTACTCAGTGGTTTGCATCACCCGCACACCATCAGAGTGTCGTGTTATCAGCCCGTCATTTCATGCTGACCTCAGTGAGCATGACTAGTTGAGAAAAGAAGCACATGAGGCAGAAGACGAGGAGCAAACGTTCCCGTCGGCCTGCCCTACACATTGCCATGGGGAACATATCTATGATGGTTGTCATCACCACTTCCATGGCAACAAACTGTACAGCGAAGGGAGATGGAGTCAGTGCATTATGATCCTCTACAAAATAAAGGGGGGGGGGGGGGGATTACATCTTACTTGTCAGTTCAGACCCAAGAGAATGAGTATGACAAAGAAACAGATGGACCACAGTTGGGGCAGAGGCATCATGGCTACAGCCTGAGGGTAAGCAATGAAGGCCAAGCCGGGACCTGAAATCAACATCAGAGTGATGCAACAAGACTGCCTCCTTCTGCCTGTGCTGTTTTGACAATTTAGCATCAAGAACATTGTTATTTAAAGGAAAATGTGCATCCAGATGGTGATGAATCAATCGCCAGTCAATCAAGCGACACATAAGCAACAATCTACTCATTGTCTTTCACTCTCAGTGTCAAAGTGTTGTTTTTTTAGTGATGGCTTCTTTTGGTGAGGAAGATAAAAACAACCAGCTTGTGACAAAAAGGGGTCAGATTGTGTTTGCACCATAAATAATTGGGAAAAGATTAAAGACACATAAACACATAGGGCCTGACCATGAGGACATAAGTGAAAATTAATGTGCGTATCCATAAGTTTATCTGCAGCTCAGGGCTGAGTTAGTGTTGCAATGCTTGTCCTGTGGCTGTTTGTCCTCAAGATGGCAGCAAAGATTATACCTATGGTGGAAGAAGCTCAGAAGTTCTGGCGCATGTCTGTATACATTTTTTTACCCTCTCCCTATTGTTTGATGCCTTTGTGTGTGAAATACTGCAGATTTAGATCTCGTTGAGCCTAAACATTTGTTGTTGTTGTTGAAATTAAACCATGTCAGAACTTAAGATGGGGAAACTCTCTTTGATAAGCAACTACTTGGAGATCTGAAATGTGACAAAAGGCCAGGCACAAACCAAATGGTTGGTTTGTGTTTAATCAGTGCTTAAACTCAGAAATGTGTTGTATTTTATATACTTATCATGAAATTCATTATGTAGTTTACTCTGTTTACTAAACTGGACTAGTCAAATAAATGTAGTGTACTGGGTAGAGTATAAGGTAAGTATCAGGTTTGAAATTATGTGAGCGGGTATGACTTGAAGGGCTGTGCATCAGACTGACATGTCACCTGTCATGAACTTGAAGGAGTCTTTGAGAATGTTTATGACTGTTGCCATTAAGTGTAA
>CAEMYA010000018.1:18816-41036 GCA_903131615.1 Diplodus sargus | reverse complement strand
CTTTGGTGAGGAAGATAAAAACAACCAGCTTGTGACAAAAATAGATCAGATTGTGTTTGCACCATAAATATTTGGGGAAAGATTAAAGACACATAAACACATAGGGCCTGACCATGAGGACATAAGGGAAAATTAATTGCGTATCCATACGTTTATCTACAGCTCAGGGCTGAGTTAGTGTTGCAATGCTTGTCCTGTGGCTGGTTGTCCTCAAGATGGCAGCAAAGATTATACCTATGGTGGAAGAAGCTCTGAAGTTCTGGCGCACGTCTGTATACATTTTTTTACCCTCTCCCTATTGTTTGATGCCTTTGTGTGTGAAATACTGCAGATTTAGATCTTGTTGAGCCTAAACATTTGTTGTTGTTGTTGAAATTAAACCATGTCAGAACTTAAGATGGGGAAACTCTCTTTGATAAGCAACTACTTGGAGATCTGAAATGTGACAAAAGGCCAGGCACAAACTAAATGGTTGGTTTGTGTTTAATCAGTGCTTAAACTCAGAAATGTGTTGTATTTTATATACTTATCATGAAATTCATTATGTAGTTTACTCTGTTTACTAAACTGGACTAGTCAAATAAATGTAGTGTACTGGGTAGAGTATAAGGTAAGTATCAGGTTTGAAATTATGTGAGCGGGTATGACTTGAAGGGCTGTGCATCAGACTGACATGTCACCTGTCATGAACTTGAAGGAGTCTTTGAGAATGTTTATGACTGTGGCCATTAAGTGTAATTCATCAGTCTTGTCACTTTGTGTCAGGCCTAGCAGCTTTTAGTGTCGTCGTTTTAAATCACTTTGTGCCCATTTTGCAGATAGCAATGCCGTCCTCTCTACGTCACCACATGAATGTGTAGCAGTAGTCACCAGACATAGCAGCAGACAGGAGGATCCTGTCCTCTACGTGTTCACTAGCAGACAGGACTACGTGTTTATGGAGTTCTTTGTGCTGATTGGATAAATTGGGCAGGGATACAATACTTTTTTAACTGCATGATCAGGAGGAGGAGAGACATGGGTTACACACCAAACACTCTGTAAAAGAGATTGACTTTGGAATACAGAGCTATTTAACATGTATACTAATAAATATTATCACTTACAGCAGTGTGTTCATAACATGTGTCATGGTTATAGTCATGTCTGTCTTATTCACATCCCTTCAAATAAAGTGTTACTTGTACAAAGTTACATTGAACATGTTAAGTACAAGTATCTCAAATGTTGATAGTACAGTACAGTTTAGAGGACTGTGGTTTACATTTTTTGACTTCATTATTTTGTCCTGAACACAACCACTCTCCTCTTTGCCCTCTTCGATCATTAACCCCACACTGGAGGCCTCCTTGTCAGGGCCTCAGCATGTTGCAACAAGGCACCAGAGTGGTTGAGGTGCTCCGTAACATTTGGTGCAGGAAGATAGAATTGTTCCATCTTTCTGACCTGACTACCTACCTGACTCAGCAACTTCTGCAATGGGAATACCCTGCTCATGAGACATGAATCAAGATTTCATTTAAACAAATATCTGTAAAGTCACCGATGAGGTAACGGAATCATCAACAACCACCCCTAACCTTAACCTGTCTGGATTAGTTATCAATAATGTTTGCTAGGAATCAATGAAAAACGTTTACCTTCTGTCACATTCGTACGAAAAAATCCCAAGTGGTGCACAGTTAGTGAGGCGTTTTCTATCACCCAGCAGTGGTTGGTCTGCCAGAGTGGGTAGGCAAAGCTAAGGCCAATAGACTAACCCTTCAGCGTTTTTATGGACCCCCTGCTTTTTTTTGCTAAAACCTGTCCTACACTGCCTCTTATTGGTTAGTACTCATTGTCTTTGCCTTACTTAATCATAACACCAAAAAATCCCACTCCTCATGCCTAAAACCCAACCAACCCAACCAACGACAGCAACCAATCAGAGGTAAATAGGGTGGGAGGAATAGCAGTTGGGTCCATGATGAGGCTGCCCTTCAGTGGCGTAAGCCACTTTTCCAGTCTCTGCTGGTGTTGTGAGTAAATGGTTACTATGACTGAACAAGTAAACAGATTTTCCTGATTGCTACTTTTATGAAGTCAGTCATTTTGAACAATACTTACTTATAGCAGTTGTTGTTGTATGGGTTGTAGCTCCCTAGCACCATTAAAGAGCCCACGCCCACGCTGTACGAGAAAAAGATCTGTGCCCCAGCCTCCATCAAAACCTGTTCCAACAAAGCAACAGTGAGTACATTTGTTATTTGTCTACCTCAACTATATACAGTCAGGATCAAATCCTGAAGCTCCTACTTGAGGGTCAAGAAGGTCAAACACCACTCCTTGTAGAGCCCCGGGAAGAGAGAGTCCACGGATCAAAAGAATGAGCAGCGTCACATAAGGGAAGGTGACCAAAATGTTAAATAGTGACTGATTGGGACTAATTATGGTACATTTGAAGGAACATGAGTCTTAATTTTGCGGAGAGGTTAATCTAAAAGAACATATTCCCAGATTTATGTTCTGCAGCAGATGTTGTGAGAGTCCGATTGGTCAGTTGAGCGGTCGTATTTATTGTGTAAAAGTCGAAACAGTCATCTGAAAGGATAATGTGAAAGAAAATAATAATAATGATCATTTATGTCATTTGATTTAAAGCACTTTTTCAGTGGATGTTTTGCCATTATTAAAAGGGAGGATGTAATTAAATGTGACATCGGAGTAATTGGAAAAAGTAGTTTATGAATGTCTTGTTGGTGTATATGTACTTGTCTAATAAACTTTAACCTACACCTTCCTCCATGTCCCATTATTCTTTACAGTACTTAGCGGAAACTAAAATGCTGCTTGGTCTAGTTAACCTCCTGAACAATGTATAGTGTATGATCGGATCCTGAATTTACGACAGGGGTTGTCACCGTTTACTTGACTGTTATATTAGTAAATCATAATTTTAAGGGTCTCGGGCATGTATGGTCTACTCATGTTCTTATATTTCGCCTCCCTCCAACCCTCCCAGATCCCCAGTTCTTCTCACTATCTTCCTTTTCTCCCAGTGTATAGGACTACTTTATGCATGATTAATTGATATGAATACATATAAATATATGAAGCCCTAACCAAGTTTTGTAAACTAACTGATCATGTTTTTACAAGGTCAATTATGCTGGTAAACAGTTCTAAAACCAGCACAGCTCTAAGGCCACAATATGTAAGATGTAAGATAATGTAAGAAACTACCCATTCATTTGCATTGTAGTGGAGGAGACCAGAGATGGAATGTGGAGTCAGAAATATATTTGTCAAACATAGTTTGTTCCACCTTTTTTAATCATTTCTTTTTAGATGTGAATCTAAAATGTGAAGAATCTGAAGTCTGAAAATACATTTGTTCAATTTTGAATAATTTATGGTATTTTTATTGGGGGGGGACAATTCATGTTATTCAGAAATTGGGGGGGAACATGTCCTCCCCGTCCCCCTGTCCCCCCCAGGATCTGCACCCATGATTTTAATATTCATCAATGACAATGTCTCACCTCTATTCCTCTCTGTCCAAATTTCAGGATTCCATCATACGTTCAGGAGCTTAACAAGACTAAGCAGCCTATAGTTTTCGCTAAGTACTGTATAGAATAAAGGGACTGGGAGGATGGTGTAGGTTTATGTTTATTAGACAAGTACATATACACCAACAAGACAGTGTATAAGCATTGTCACAGGAACGTTTGTTTTCATTCATAGGCTTTCCATGGTGGGCTGGTCTTGGCTCAAAATGCCATTGCCAATTTTTTGTCCTGGTCCAGCCCTGCTGGCTGCTGTATTTCATCATCAATTGACCACACAAGGAAAAACTGTCATCCCCAAAGTCAGGTGTCTACTAATAGGATATTACTTTTATGTACTCTGGCACTAAGTTCTCTTCATAAGCAAAGTAATTTTTGTGTTCTGATTATAGGCTACTGCTTAACACGTTTACTCATTGTTAAGCCTTACATCCGATGAAGGCAAACATAACAAATGTTGATCTATGTTGCCTGTGTGAGTCAAGTATACTCTGGATCCGTGTAGTAGACTTCAATAGCCACACTCTGGGCAAAGGTTGTTCATCTTTATGCCCACTTCCAGTTTGTTTTTCCCTTTATTTTAAACAGAATTGAATTACCCGGCTGAACCAGGCTCATCAAAATGATTCAACCCATGGCAGGAATGCTTCAGGTGTTCAGAAGTTGCAGATGTAAATAATGAAAAACAATAAATTGATTCATCTTTATTCAGCGAATTGTCTTTGAAAATTAGAGTTGCAAGCACATGATCAGCAATGATGAAAGACATGATTCTTTGCATTAAGTGCACTCATTTCAAGCTACATTTGTTTTTTCAGTTTCTATCCTCCAAAAAAGAAAAGTTTGTCTCTTTTTTGTGTAGCTCTTCCAGTGATCAACAAGTAGATTAGTTTGACCTGCAAAACAACTGTAATCACATTGACCTAAATCAGATAAGACCACAGCAGACCCAACAAGAAAAAAACACCTGCTGAGAGTGTAATCTGTCCAGCACTGCTGGTATCTGTACTCGTGTCTGTAAGCTGCCTCTGCTGGCCAGATGTTAGATGGCAGCGCTTCATGTTTCCAGCTGTGTCCCACACCAGCAGCTCTGCCTGAGCAGAGCAGCAGCTGGATGTGTACCTCGCCCATAGTGGTTGAGATGAGCCCAGAGCCCATTCAGTTACATTCAGAGGCGGGTCGCCTTTCTCTAATCTGGATGTGTGGTCGTGATGGTGGTGGTGGCTGCCGCCGCTGGCCACCTTATCCCTGTGTTCCTCTCGCTGATCAGGGCCTGGCTCTACCTGGCTGTCCTCTGTGGGTGGAGGACTGTGGAATAAAGTCAGAATGCCTTCACCTTTCTGTAGCTGGAGGGCAGCGAGACCTGAGCGCCCCCTGTCTGACACAGCCAGAGATACACTCCAGCGAGACTCGTTGCAAATGGAGGGACAGGCAGACTGTACTCGTGCAGCGGAGCAGGATGGGGGGGACGTGTCAGGATCCTAAAAGAGAAAGAGGAAGTGATGTCAGTGCGGTACAAAGAAAAAGCCCTGGTAACTTCTGTATAAAACAATAAAAGCAGATTTAAAATGGAATATATTCAGTTAGGTTCAGTTCTTTCTCACCGAGGGAATCACAGTCAAATACGCCACTGCATAATTTGAGTCAGGAGAGTCAAGGGCACGCACGGTGAGTGTAAGGCTCACAGTGGCCCCTGCCTGAGCTGTGCCAGGAGTGTGGAGGTCCACCTGACCATGGAAAGATCCGTGTTCTGCAACAAACAACCTGAGGGACAGAAGCTGTGACTTAAAGAAGTGGTGTAACATTTTCTTTTGTAAATTTATTCATTTGTCTGTGCATGATGTAAAGACATACGGTATGAGAAAATTAAATGGCAGGATAAGTGTCTTGCTGTTCACTCAGTAGCTCTGTAAGCTCTGTTAGCTAGTTGCTAGGTAATTGTTCAATTTAGTTTTTTGGTCTACCTGTGAGGTCCTCTCTTCTGAAGATATCCACAGTCGTCATCAGCCGTCAGATTGAAGAGTCGGGCCGGGCCATGGTTCAGGACGTCAAACTGGACCATTGTGCTGTGACCAGGTACCAGGCGGGGGACGGACGACACCTGAAGAGATAGAGATGCGCAAACTATGAAAGATAATCAAACATGAAATTGTGTGTTTCAGAAAATCTCGCAAAGGAGAGTTTTGGTACGGAACAGGTCAAGGAAGAGTCAGACTTTGACATTTTGAAAGATGAGATATATTGTGGAGATACTTCGTGTGAATATGGTAACTAATAGATCCATAAAACCTCCTAAGATGATAACTTAAGTTAAAACAACTATTTTTTTGTATTACAAGCTTTCTGATATTTTAAGGTTGATTATGCAAATAACAGCTGTATAATAAAAATTTGTGCTAATCTGTATATATACACATTACACCTGTCAGTGTCCCTCCGTCGGCTCCCAGGCCGACTCATGTCAGTGGCTCCCAGTCGGCAGTCCAGTTGTCATTTGTCAGTGGTTCCCAGTTGGCAGCCCGGTCGACATCTGTCAGTGGTTCCCAGTCGGCAGCCCAGTCAACATCTGCCAATGGTTCCCAGTCGGTGGCCTGATCGACACAGTTACTGCAGGTGGCCCACATCAGCAGCCCAGCCGATGCCTGCCGGTAGACCCCAGTCAGCAACCCAACTGACACTGGCTCCTGCCCCTTGTGGTCGGAGGTCTGGCCAAGTCTTGCCCTAGCCCCATCGGTCGGAGGCCTGGCTGAGTCGTGTCACAGCCCATGGTTCTCCGTCGGCTCCCAGGCCCACTGCTACCAGCGGCCTTCCAGTGATCCTTCGTCGGCTCCCAAGCCGACCACTGCCAGTGGCCCTCCGTCAGTGGCCCTGCCAAGATCCAGGCGGGTTTCTCAGTTGTAGATCCGGCCTCCAGAAGGTCTCAGCCTTCGTCTTCGCCGCTGGCCTTCAGAGGGTCTCAGCCCTCGTCTTCGCCGCTGGCCTTCAGAAGGTCTCAGCCTTCGGCTTCGCTGCCCGTGTCCAGAGGGCCTCCATCATCGCCGCTTCTGCTGGCTTCCAGTGGGTCCTAGCCTACGCCCCGGCTACCAGAAGGCTTCAGCCCCTGCCACCGGCCTCCTGGGGTCCCAGCCTACGCCCGAGGGCCTCCAGAGGGTCTCAGCCTTTGCCCCTGCTGTTGGCCTCCTGAGGGTGTCACCCTCGCCCCCTTCCTCCCAGCTTGATTTGGACTTTAGCCCTCTTCCAGACCCCCCTCAACCCTCCCAGCTTCATTTGGAAGCTTCCCTTCTGTTTTGTACTTTGCTTTTGCCTGTTTCGACTAGTTTTTGTGTCGAGCTTCCATTTATAGTAAAATAAAGCGCACCTTTTGTCCCCCCTATCCTGCCTCCTGTGTATGGTCTGGGTCCTCAATTATACCCTTAACCATTACAATATAGTAATTATTTCTATTGTTGATACAAAAATAATATGTGCAGCTTAAAATGTACCACTTAAGAACACATGAGTAAACATCCATAAAGCATATTTATCAGTCACTGTTTTGAATGCTGTCACTTTACCTCATTCCTTTGAATTTATTGCCCTAAAAAAGACTTAACTTTAATATTAATATTAACTTTAATTTATCATTGTTGTGGGTGTATACAGACCACCCTTAGCCATATCCAGTGCAACTGATTATTTAGCAGACTTGCTTGTTCTGTACTAACTCACATGGTTCTATGCGATTTTAGCCTAGACTGGTTTAATTTATCAGTTAAGACGGTAGCATGTGTCTTGTTCAGCATCACGATTACCTGAATCTGAACATGTGTGGGGTGAACCATCTCTGTGGAAACCCTCTCCAGCCTGTTTCCTCTGCTGTCTTGGCCGGTTAGTCGAACACAGAAGGGGACCCTGGGAACAGCAGCCACCCATCCCACCAGCTCTTCCGCAGAGTAGGTTGATGACAAAGCGGAGGAGTTCAACTTCACCTCCTGGAGGTGCTCCCCGTCAGCTGCCAGCAGTGTCACATGACTGAAAGACAGCTCCTCATCTGGAGCCAGGCCTGTCACAGCCAGCACCAGGAAGGCAGGGACACCTAGGAAATTAAATAAGGAACAAACCTGATTAGTGATGCATCAGCATGCCTTCTTGTTTTGCTAAATGGCACAATCTTTTTGTGAAAAATATCACAATCCTTTACCTGCTACTGGACTACCATCCACTCTGGCCAGACCTGGATGTGTCTCATTGGTTACACCGCCAAAGTAATACAGGAAATCCACACTGCTGTCACCTGGAGGTGCAGATGGAAAGTGTTTTACCTCTTCTCTGTACTTGTAGTTACATGACAGCTAATGTACTTGACTAACATGTCTAACACGTTCTTTTTCTTTTACCTATTACATTGAATGTGAGGTGTCCGTCACCCTTGGCCTGGAGTCTCCACTGGCCTGGCTGTATGGGAGAGAGCAGGCTGATGCGGTACAGACCCTTGAAGTGCTCCAAAGCTGCCAGAGGGCCTTGCTCTCTCAACAGAGACTGGCTTTGGTCTAACAAGGAGAGGAGGGTGAACAACAAGGCTTATTTTATTATCAAGTCAACGAAGAGAAGTGATAATGGACGACTGCTGAAACATTTATAGCTTGTATCTACCTAATGTAAGCCTTACTGTACAGTTACCTGATGGGCTGGTGAGGATACACTCTGTAAGGGTGCCAGTGACATGTAGTGTGACATTTTTTACTGAGCTGTCAACTCTGAAGGAATGGGAGGACATCAGGTCTTGGTCACTTTCCACATGGAAGAGGGTCACCTGGACAGGACAGGCATAAAACGTGCTTGCTTCATTTGGTTCTCTTGAGCGTTTAAAGGTTGATCACCAACAAATGACCTTCTTGCTGCCGTACCTTGTCAGCGGCTATGTTATCCTCCACGATGGTGGAGACGCTGTGGATGTCAGAGTTGGTGGTGAATATTGTTAGTCCTCCTGACAGGGAGGACAGGGACGAATAGAGAGAGAAACGATCAGGGGACAAAGGTTTTCGACTCCTCTTCCTCCTCCTCCCCTTCATCCCTCTGCTGTCTGTTGTATAGCTGGGGTCTTCAGTTAGGAGAAACGTCACCTGTGGGAAAATCAGAGCATAACATGACCAATGGTTGGTCATAAAAAAAAATCCATGCTAGAACGCATTTTTTCTAATGCTATTCAACATCTTTTAAACAATGGGATTATCTGAAAACAAAACCTTGTGTCTGAGATGTTATATTCATAAAGAGAAATCAAAATGTAAACTTACCTTGCTCTGTTTCTCAAGGGCGAGGGCCTTCACTGCATCAAACAAGTGGGCGTCTTTAGGGGAAGCATCAGTGAACACGAAGATGTCCGACAGTGGCGGACTGTTAGTGAGTGCCAGCTGAAAAAAACGCAGCAAGATGGGTAATTGGTCAATGTAATTCTCATACTGTGTACGTGTCTGCACAGTTTGATCATTTGACCATGAGTGTTTTGAAATAAGCAGCTTCTAAATGTACCTGAATGGCAGAGAGGCACATCTCTGGTTCGTCCCCACCTCCCAACGCCATCAGGTTCTCCATGTACTGCATAAACTGGTTTGGGTCATTGGTTTTAAGCACTGGTCCCACCGCTGCAGAGCACAGCGGAAAGAAATGTTAGACAGTAAGCAACTGCTGATGACAGTTGATCTATTAGAATGTTAATGATAATGTTAGCTGGGTTAACATAAAACCCTCGTCTGAAGTGGGTGTAAATATTGTCTTTTCAAATCAATTTGGTATGTCTCAGGGCTTCCGCAGACTTGGACTACGATGGGCGAACTGTATGGAGCGATTTTAGGTTTATTTGAATGGTTGTTTTAAAATAAGTCCCTAGCCACTTCAGTTGTTTAGGAGAATGCTGCAATGCCGTTTTGTTGTGAAGCTCCAGAAATGTTTTGTGGACTATGAAACTTGTACACATAATAGTTAGAGGTCACACCGTATGACCTCAGGTTTTTGTCCCATGTAAATCAGGTTAAGTCGATTCTGTCACTATACAATCAATATCTTTATTATTAATCAACATTTTGTGACCCAAGTAATATCTATTAAAGGTGTACTATGTAGTTTTGGAGAAAAAAAAAATAATGTTTACTATATTATTGAGGTGATAATACAAACTCAGAACACAGTTTGAAGCTAAAAAAGGTGGCAGGGTCCATGAAGATCAGTCAATGAAGATCTTCTGATTAGAATTTGTTCTCTAAAAAGTTTAATCATATACTGACCAAACCTTTTACACTTTTTAGGAAAAGATACTATTGGCTTATGTGCGAAGCTAACAGAGACAGGTGTTGGGTGAGATAGAAAGGTCAACCAATGAGAAGGGGCCATAGACAAATCGAGCGATGTTATCCACCATTAGAACTGGCCTCCTGGGGCGGGTTTTTAAGAAATAGGTGGAGACCATTCAGCATAAAAGCAGCAGGCCAGAGAAAACTTTCTTTCTTGTCTCCAGCCTACACTAAAGATGCCATTTGGTAAAATGTTGGACCTAACGCCAGGACCCATCTAGCCCATTCCCTGGTCCCTGAGGACTCAACACAAGTCAATATATGAGTTTTCCAAAAAGTGATTTAAAGAAAGCATACATAGATCTAGCAGGTGTTTCTGGCTCCTTTCAGCACTGTTTTGATTCCTGACAGAAACAGTATGTGCAGTCTTACCTGGATCATGAAAGGGTACAAGTATGAAGGTGCCAGGCTGCCCGGGGCTGCTGGCTCGGCTCTGGATGATGGAGTGGGCCCGGAGGCGAGCAGCAGTGATCTCCTCGAACATGCTGCCTGTGGTGTCCATGACGAACACCAGTGCAGGGACTTGCTTCACGCTGAAGAGCCTGGTGAAGGAAGTTCAGGAGGAAAAAAAGACATCAGTTCATAAAGTCAACAAATGAAAATAAATTATATAATTTTGTTTAAATGAGCAGCTTCTGGATCAAATACAACATATTAACTGATTAAGGCCGACTTACTGTGTGTTTTCCTTTCGACAACTACTTGTAAAACAAGAGTCGTACTCTTGGTTAAACTAGTTAAAATTTACCTGAGGAAGGTTTTGTGGCCCACAGTGTCTCTGAGGTCTCTCAGTACACTCAGGGTGGCCTCAGTTGCCAACATGGCTGCTTCCAAGTGGAGGTAATGGTGAGGGGAGAAGAAAGGTGAGGTGCTGTCCTTGTTGATGCCCCCTTTGGCTCCCATATGGCGACTACTGTCCAGAATACCTCCATGACTACATTTGCCTGAAAAATAAATTGTGTCTTTGCTGTAAACGGGGTGCTCTTCATTTGGATGTACATATTTCTTTACATTTTTCTGCAGGAGCGCAGCTGCTGGTGGCCGAAGTTTCCCCTGACATACTTACCATGAGGTTTTGGAGGGAAAGTGCTGAAGTAGCCAGTGGTGAGCAGCCTGGAGTTGTGCTGCTGGTTTAGCAGTCTTGGCAGGAGGTTGCCTCGACAGGTGACACTGAAGCACTCCATACAGGTAGGAGTGTCCTCTATGGATGGGAAGGAAGTGGGGTCAGACTGTAACTGTTAAGGAGGCCAATTTGAGCTCCAAATCATTAAACCCTTTATTTAAAACACAATTATTTTGCTATTAACTTAGTTAGGGGAGCAATGGTCTTTTCTTCCAAATCAAGTTCACCATGAGGTTTTGGTGCAGTGTGCAGCGGCTATATCTCACTACACGTGATCTGATCCCAATCTGTAGAAATACATGTTTTAATCTGTTGTACTGGCCGTGCATCATGTTAAAAGTCTAAGGAACAAACATGATTGAGTGATGCTAACAACAATACTGCCATGGCACAAGTATGTGCCCCTGTATAGCAGTGTGATGCAGCACTAAGCATCCGTGTGCACAATGTGACTGTGGTGTTAGTGGTCATAAACATAGTTGAAAGGAACCAAAATAATAGCATGGCATTAATAGTAAAGCTTATCGAAGTTGCCGTACCAAAGACACTGGCAAGTGGCACAAAGGCCGTCATTTTTTAATCTCAGACATCACACCTATCTAAGGCCTATCATCTAATAAATTAATCACTGAATCATATAGTATATGAGATTAGAGAAAGAAAATGATTGAGAGATGGCATTCACAATTTCTCAGAGGACACGGCAATGTCTTAAATTTGCTTTGCAGTTGGAAACCATTTAATGTTTAATTCGCTGTCATATTATGACAAAGAAATAGAGCAAATAGCCACTGCTTGAAACAATTAATTGATTATCAAAATAGCTGCCAATAATTGTTATCTGTCATTTGACTACGCAATTTATCAACTGATTGTTGCTGCTCTACCTCAGATTGTTGGCTTCAGATCAGAAGTGATTTATTTAAGGATATCCAAATGTACTTAAAAGTGAACACTGGTACCATTACTGCCGTAGACTTTTTCATGCCTCTTTTATCTACTTGTTGCTCTCTGTATTTTCCAGCCTCTGTCTATAAGCTGATCAGCCACCTGCCTGCACAACTGTTTTCCACAAGTCATCAACATTCCCAGTATATAATATACACTGTACTGTGGAAACTCTGACTGTATATATAGGCTGTTGTTAGGTGTGGTGTGTTTTGTTTACCAGCTCTATCCTCCATTCCACTGAAGAACCATTGAGCTCTCATCTAGTTTGCTTTGCTTTAAGTCAACCTGCCTTGCCTGTGTATCTGCATTTGGTTCCACATTCCTGCTTGATTAGTGACAAAAGCACTGCCTGTCAACATGTTGGCATCCCCCCATCAGTACTCAGGGGCCTTTACAAAATTATTACATGAGCACCTGAGTAATCATGGGTCAGACCACACCAATCTGCAAAGTCGGCACACATGTAAAGTTTCATGACTGCACCTTGCACTGTTGTGACACTCTGATAAAAATGTGTCCACAGACAGACAGAGACTCAAAACTACTGCTGTGGTAATTGTCACCTTGTGGTAGACACACAAGGTGAAACATTAGCGGCCTACACAAATAATCAAACCAATGTCCCAAACAGTGACCTGCTTCACTGTTGCACATTATGTGAAACCAAAATCTTCAGTTATGCTAAACTGAAGCCTTGGTACCCGAGCTTGTCAAGAGATCCTGTAAAAAAATCATTATGATATAACTCTGCTGTAAATGTACAGCTGCCCAGTAACACTGATTTAGCTCCCAGCCCTGTGATAACTGTCTGATGTGATAACGTGGACATTTGCAGACTTACAGATGTGAAGATGTGATTTACCTGCAGCTACGGGGACGGCAGGCTCATCTGGCTGCAGCAGGTGGAGGTAAATGAAGCGCTGGCCCATCTCAACCCAGTTACTGTGGCTGTAGAAATCCTGGCACAACAGGAGTTTGAAAGACAAAGCAATACTAATTTATTCATTTTAATAAGCACATATTGATTTGAGTGTGATGACAACATTTCCGCCATTTCAACATATAAATTAACATTGATGCAAGCAGCGGAGTAGAGGGTGAATGGAGAAAACTTGAGTGTTTACTTTGTTAAAATGAGTTCATCCAGCTCATGAGAAGAATTCTTTATTGCCCTTATTGTCTAAATGCAGCATATGATTTGCATGGTTCTTAACTGGTTCTGGGTCTTCCTATATCAAACAAGTTTATGTTACATGTTGTGTCACCCGCGGTTAGTTTTATGGAAAATTATTTGCCCCCATGCTCCCACAGGAGGCTAACAACTGGAAGCCTCACCTGCATGGTCCATTGCCGTCCTCATCCAAACATCCTCCAACTCTTTTTATTCAAACCTAAAGTTATGACTAAAACTTATGTGAGATTCGGTTGATAAGACCTTTGTAAACTTCTATCCTCTCTGCTTTTATTTTGGTGTCTACTAGATAGATATTTACATGCTTTAATGTTCAAAAAACACATTTCTCATATTGTCCTTTGCTGCATCACATCCGTTCTCCCTATTCAAGCCTTAACACTCTGTTACGGTGCCAGTCTCTTTAAGGACCCCCTACCAAAAGCCAAATTTGCCCTCATTGGTCAGCGCCTACAGGCCTGAACAGACACTGCCTACAATGTTACAGACTCAGCTCTGCAACCACAGTCATGTTCGGGGCGACTGTCTTGCGATATCTAAACCTTATGGAAGTCCTTATGGACGGCTCGCTTGAGGGGGCAGTTTCTGATTACGGTCTGTGTTTATGTAGCACCTAGACTAGCTTTCTTATCAAAAAAGACATGCACACCTCACTTTGTACAATATGGCATTGCAGTGTACCTGCAGTGAGTGAAATAGCTGGCCCAAGCTGTGTCGGGCAGTTTGGTACTCTTCAGCCCGTACTGAGAACAGAGTGTGAGCCCAGAACTGCCGTAACATCCCTATGGCGCTGTCCACACGCTCTGCATCAAAGTGGTACACCGGGTCAGACTTGGTGTAGTTCAGGAAGTCCATGGCCGCATTGGACTTCACCACCTCTCCAACAGCTCTCCAGAAGCCTCGGCCCAGTCTGGTCTGAGAGGGATAGGCTGATTTTTACCATCATTGGCATACTGTTCAGTTTTTGATTCAATAATGTTCTCATTAACCCCTTTGTATAAACAGAAAAAGCAGGTCTGTTATATTATTATTTTCAGTGAATGTATAATAAATATCCTGACTGCAGACATGAGCTCACCTGTTCCTCTGCATGGTGTTTTTCGGGGCCTCTCAGAGTCTCCAGGGTGACATTGAGAATAGATTGCTGCGTGATGTACTGGTGTGTGTGCGAGGTCCAGGACAGCGTAAGCACTTTAGACCAAAAGTCGGGCAGGAAGCCCGTGCATGGTAAAGCCAGGAGGAGTAGATACGTGAGAATAAACATGTGTGTATGCTTCCCAGTCCCTCCCCAAGTTCTTCCTCTGCGCTGTGACATCGTGTCCTGGAGACGGGGTGAATCGGTCACATCCTACCTACAATTAAAATAAAATAGCGCGATTGTTTTGACAGTAATTTACAATACAAATACACTCACTCAAAACAGTGACAGCAGAAGATGTAGAATGAAGATATTGTGAAAGAAGCACAGGATCATGGGTGTTGTCTTCATAACAGCCACCAGAGAGAAACGTTCAAAGTGGAGGTCTTAAAGTTGTATTCATGTTAAGTTAAATCACATTTAGTCACGTTTGCAGACTTCCTCTTCAATCTTATCTTATAAATGACATTAGCAACTGGTGACCAAATGAAATGCACAGTAAGCCCGGGTAAAACTTGGGATTTCTTTGGATTTGAACATTGTTGGAAACATTTAGAATAATGAAAGCAAACAACCGAAAAAAATACACAAGGACAGACACTGTAATGCAGAAATTATACATATATGTTTAGATTTGACTTTAATAGCTTAGCAACCGTAGCTTGACATTTACATAATAAATTAACTATTTAGGACTGACTGAAATCTTCCAGAAAAATAGGGTGATACTACAATACTGACATGTAGTCACCTTGTAAAGTCAATATGGGGATACATAACTGCCCTTTAAAAAATAAATAACCATTTATGCGTACAGCAGGCATTAAGCAGCATTAGAATTAAAGGTACGACCTGTGAGGATTTCAGTTGACAGTCTTAAATATTTATGGATGTGTGGAAACAACAGTTCTGATTTTATTATGTTTATGTATTGCATTAATAGAAATATACTTAAGTTAGCATGCTAACCAGTTAGCTAGCCAAGTCCAAATATCCTGTGCTGGCTATATAAAAAACACTTCCCTGGTCCCTGAGCTCCCAGTCTGGACTGCTAGCTGCATGGCTAACATAGCTAACTAGCAAATGGCAGCTTCACACAGCAACAGTTAGCAGTAACTCTGATGCTAGGCTCCCCCTTCTGTTTGTTTTGAGTATGAGTTCAACAGGTGATTCTGGAAACCTGCCAAATACACCCGTCCAATTTTTATTCTGTTTTTAGCTTGTTTTTATCTCCAACAGCTCATAAAGGAAATATCTTGCAACCTTTATTTTGCAATTTGTGTACTACCTAGTTGCTAACTTTAACTGTAAACCATTTCAGGTGATGGTAAGTTAGCATACAGTCAGGTTAGCCTGCTGTTATTTGCTGAAAAAAGCCAGCTGATGATGCTGTGAGCAGAAACAGTAAAATCGTGGACAGGAAAACCAAAATGCTCTGCAGAGCTGAGAGGAAACTCCAGAGTGGACTGATATGTCCGTGGGTTACCTTACACATCGTCATTCCATCTGTTGTTCATACAAAAATATTTATTAGAGCAGCTTTGATGAATCTATTTTCTCTTTTTAAGCTTTTTTGTGAATTCTTTGGCTCCTCTGAAGCTGTGATTGTTGCTTCGTTGAAAATATTGTTTGCTCAAACATGAAAAGACATTAAGATGAATGGAAAACTCTCCCCAAATCAGTCACCCAATCCAAGATTCATTATACTATCATTCAATGTTTTCTTCTCATTAATGGATGGTAATAAATAGACTCAACCCCTGTTGCTAAAGATGTCTCGTGCTAATGGGATCAGTTTGTGCCAGTCATCCATGTGTCCTTTCCTGTCATTTCCCGCTCCTTAACCTGCCCCCGCCCAACCTCCTCTCACATTTTTCTCAGCCTTGGCTGCACAGAGGCTCCTATTGTTCTTCTTCATCTTTATCCTGATACAATACTTTGGTTTTGTTCTCATAGTCTGTGCTTTCACAAGGGGAAGACTGAAACAAAGCAACGAGCCCTATAAACAACTTCTCCCTCCGCTCAGCCAGCCTCCATTCAGCGAATCAGTTTTAATTGATTGGCGTGGTCTCTTAAATTAGAAGCACAAAGACTCCTCCTTTCACTCATTGGGCAGGAGTGACACAATATCTGACACACAGACAGTGATTATTATTCAACAGTCAATAGTTCTCAAACTTATTTAAAGTCAAGGACCCCTAAACTGATGCAAATAAGCCTCCATCTAATAGGAATTTTGCTTTTAGATGTTTTAATTCAGAGAGCTTATGACACCTTACCAGTACATTATGTCATTGGTACTTGTGGATGAAATTATAGTGAAAATGAATTATTCCCCTTTATGCTAAGAGCCCTTTAGACTCTCCTTAATGACCCCGCCTTGAAAACAACTGCTTCAAGTAACTGCTAATCATCTTTTGCTTCATCTGCAGCACATTTACAGTATATTATCTCGAGCTAATGCTTCGCAGCAAACTTCCTCCTTCATGCGAAAATGTCGGCTGGGAATGAGGAACTTGCATGCTGTATTGTTTTAAAAATATATATATTAATATGTGTATATTACCAGGCAACTACAAAACATTTTCCTGAACGCTGATACTATAATCTCAGAACTTCCACGCGAAACATGAAAATGTTCTCACCTCAGTTCATCCCGGAAGACCTTTCAGATTTGATTCAAACGCCACGGTGTCTGGCACAGATGTCACAAGCGCAGAGGAACACCACATATGTGCGTTCATATGACAGTGTAGACTTTCACCACAACCTGTCAGCGGAAGAAACTATCACAGCATTCCTGTCTGTGCAGCAAGAAATTATTGAGTCTTCACATTTGTCTGTCCTTGGGCTCTTGTCTCTGGCCGGCTCCTCAGTAAGAAAAATAACAACTGAGATTTGAATGGAAGAAGCACTTTGTTTGACTAAGAGTCATGAGAGTCCTGGCTGCGTTTGTTAGCGAGGGGGGGACACCATGCGGCAGAAGACGTCTCGTCATAGCTCCCCTACAGCCTTGCGCCCCTCCTTAGCCCCCATTATTGCACGGTGCATTGACCCACCACAATAGGGCCGCATATATTAACAGGGTGTTCAACTTAGGCCTTCCCCAACCCCACCCCCTGCCATGCATCTATCACTCTCTCTTTTCCTCACAAAACCACAAAAATCACTGCTTTTCACAACTGCAAACACTACAGCACCTTCATCTCTCCATGGTTACCAACATTTCTAACAGCTATGCAAAGGAAGGCATCAGTTGCTAGCCAACGCTAGGGTCAGTGTTGAACTTCAGTCTGTGGAATTGAAGGCTGTAAAAGCAGATGAAGCGAGTGATTGTTTTTGTTTTTTTTTCTCAGCTTCGATCTTCTGTTGTTTCAGGGGTACTGTATGTTTCTCAACTACCTCACAAAAAAAGCTGTTGCACATATTAAAAGATTTTGAAGCGAAACAGAAACAAGAAAGCTATTTTGCAGAAAGTTGCTTGTGTCTGTGTTTCATGCGTGTTTCATGCAACCCACATGGCTGACCACGAGAGAGGTTTCTCCCGTTGTCTGACGAGCCATTCAGAAAGTGAAAGTAGACCGGTGGGAGGCTTGTCTGCCCAGATTCACACCACAGAACAAGGGAAGAATGGGTTAAGACATTTGAACAGTGTGCTGTGCACGCTCCTCTCACGTTCTTCAGGGGGGTAACTGTTCTGCAAAACCCTTCGATTTACGGGCAGCCAGCTGCTGGTGAGGTTAGTGCATATTTCCTGTTGACATGAGGTAAGGTAACCTAGTTTGGCTTGCACTGATTCTGAGAATTGTGTAATGACTGGAGAGACCACAGGCATGAGTACTCAACTGTATGACACAGAGATCAGACTTCTCCAAAAGGGTTTGGTACACAGGTAGGGGCAGACTAAGATGAGGTTGGGTAAACCAGCAAATGGACAAAAATACCAAGAACGCTTGAAACTGGGGACAAACTAGCACTGAGTGTGTGAGGGGAGCACACCTACTACATACACTAGAGGGCATGTAGGGCAATAATCTGAAACAAGAGAAGGGGTGAATGTATCACGCAGGAGTGAGTGATATGAAACGATGAAACATATCCGGGATGTCACAAAATCCTCATGACCCAGTTTCCACACAACAAGCACACACAGAAAAGAACAGGTGCTCCCTTGTGGTTTACCACATCATCAGTCTGAGGATGTGTTTCAGACAGAAATCTGTTCTTTATTCTCATCTGATGAGCTGCTGGTATTTGTTTCGTGTATTGGATCATTACAAGTGTCAACAGGCCACACTAGGAAATGAAGCCAAGATGCCGGCTTCAAAAGCAGATGTATGCCCACAGAGCTTCATTTTAAGATGCGACTTTACAGCTGTAATCACGTGTTTACAGCCTGGTATAAAAGACGGTTATGACAAATGTACAGGGAGGAATTTTTTTTATACAGCTCAGCATAATTAAGGAATTGGACACTGTGAGATTGCTAAGCAGTGATGGACTGGGGATTGCTAAAAACAGCCCTGGCATTCATGACTTACAGCCGCCCACTTTTCGAGCCTAACAATAACCCTGATTTCTGTAAAACCGCATTGAAATCAGAAACCCACACAGCAATCACGTGCAATACCGTGTGAAAAACACACAACCGAGAATGTGTTTTTATCACAGATGAACCAGTATCAGGCACAAGGCTGGGTAGGCAACGCTACCCAGATCAAGGGTGGACAAGACACTAGACAGGTGACAGCAGCCACACTTCATTTAGCCGGTTTCACCTCCACCACGCTCCACCTCTTTGCCCTTATGATTAGCCAGGAGTGAAGCAGAATCAGGCACTCTACATGTTTTACACAGAGCTTTGAGTTGCTCCATGCAACATAGATGATGAAGGCCCTGATGGGGGTAGTTATTTTTCCATTCTCCAATATGTGTTTTTGTTGATCTCATGCTGTGATAGCTTTCAGCACCACCCTCTAAGTTGCTGAATGATACAGGATGTTTACAGTCATTTGGGCTGGAGTGTTTATTCAAAAAAAGCACGGTTCTGATGCCATCGGCTCAGACCACTTCCAAGTTATTAGAAAAAAAAATGTCTGACACCCCATTAGATAATGTCAAGTTACTCAGATGACAGTAACTGATCACACTCTCAGAACAAGATAAAATTCAATATTAGATTGGGAAAATAAGACTCTGCCATTTACACAGGACCCCTACATGAGAAGACCTTGTATGTCAAAACTTTCCACAAACTTTTGGGAGCTGGCTGTATGCCCGGCCTGTCATCTGTACTTTAAGAACTATTCAAAGTTTTACATTTGATTTCAGAAGAGAAAATCATGGATGTAATGAACTGAACTGTCCCATTCTCAAATCACTCCTAATCTATTTAAGTGTCTAATTGCAGCTTACTTAACACTATATTTATGTGTCCAGATATATGGTGAAAGTACGGAAGAGTTTTAGGGCCAGGGGTGAGAAAAACAGGGATGGGAAGTTTTGTTTTCATTATGCACCTCCTGAAAGAAGTTGAAATGTTGAGAATAAACTCAATATTTCAAGATTCAAGTCAATATGTCAACAAAATGCCTTGTGTGGATCAGCTGTGAAACTATACTTCAGAATCAATGGACTAGAAGAGTTGACTTTATTATCCACATTGCAACTTTATCCACAAAACTGTATTGTAGTTCAACTTTCTTCTCGACACTGTATATAATAAACTTACTTCCCTCATTGTTTTTGTCGCTCATCTCTGGCCCTAATTATCTTCAATAGAAGACCCTCCCCAGATTTTATTTTGAAATAACTTGACTTCTTCCGCTCGGATATTCATGAGTTCCCGGTGAGGGGTTTTACGTCACGACGTGTTGAAACTGACGAACAGAAATCTGGGGGCCAGTGCTGTCTCGCTTTAATAAGGCTTGAATCCACATATAGTGCACGGCATGACTAAATATAACTGTGGAGCAAAAGTGTTTCCTGTCGGCCACACGCACTGCCGTTTACAGGTACATGTAGCTGCTCGCCGACCGACCACTTTGAACGCTGACATACTGCCCGGCTTACTGTCGACATGCGCCCAGGAGCCGTGAGCTGTGCTTCCCAGCCTCCCTTCACAGGAAGCCCTGCTCCCCCTCCTGAGTCACAAGAAGACGAACTTCCAAGTGACGCCCTTCATATTTTTGCAGCGTCACTTGCCGGGCAGCATTCTGCCATGCACAGTAAGCAGGTCTGGTAGAGGCAAGTGATTCATAGTAACAGGAAGAGTCCATCTGTCACGGACCTGTAGGCGTGGACTTCAAGGTTTACAGCCAAACCAACCTGAAAACTTCCTTACTGCCTCTCCGGGCGCTTCCTGGACAGAGTGGACTCTCTTTAACAAGGTATCTGATGGAGGGTTTTTTTTAAAGTTCGGTAAAGTTGGGAAGTTCGAATCTGTGAATATCTTTCCAACTTTACCGAATTGTTTTTTTTATGGGATATAAGTTGATATATGACTTTTACTAACTTGAGCGTACTGTGGTGTTGCTGTGTATGTTAAACCTACAAGGTGTGTGATACATCAGGTGGGCAATGTCACACCTGCCATGTTTTATGTGGGGTGTTGTGAAAAGGACCCCCAAAGAATACTTGAGTAAAAGTACAGATACCATGCAAAAAGTCACTAGGGTAAAGAGTTGAGTTAAAGTCTTTATTTACCAGATGTTTAAATGCACATAAGTATCAAAAGCAAAGCAAAGGTAAATTGTACATCAGTGTTAATTCCGTTGACGAAGACTATGACGAAAAATATTCGTCAACGAACCTTTTTCACGGACGAAAACGAAATGAAAACTAAATAAAAAGTCAGATATGATGACGAAGACTGTGACGAAATATAACTGACACTTTAGTCAACGAAACGAGACGAAAATGTTAGGGAGGGACGAATGGAGAAGAGATCCAATCAGAGTGAATGTTTTGACGGAGATTCAAATCTCACAAAGACTTAAGACTAGACTAAGACTAAAACTCTTACAATATTTAGTCGACTAAAACTTGACTAAGACTAAAAGATTTCAGATGACTAAAATATGACTAAAACTAAATGATATGTTATTCAAAAGACTAAGACTAAATCAGAATTTGCTGTCAAAATTAACACTGTTGTACATGTTTACTGTGATTTCAGAAGAGAAAATCTGTTTACAATATTCAGCATTTCAATCTAATGACTGATTTGCACTGCTTTTGCTCTGATGCAGCATGCCGGAGAACCTCAGGTCTGCAGAGACTGTTGATATTTTTAAGGGAAGGTTGAAGACACACCTTTTTAATCAGGCTTTTAACTAATATCTTAAATTCTTATTCCATTCTTATGTGGTTCTATTGTATTTTATTTTTGTTGCTCCAAATTTTTACTTTTTTAAAATTTTATTTTATTATCGTATGTATTTTATTCTTTTAGCTGTTCACTCCATTTACCTATCTTTTGTCATGGTTTTTATCTTATCTTGTATCTTTCTTTTTTATTATTTTATAAGGTTTTAACTCCAGAGTTTCCTCAGGGGGGTCCTCCACACTGGGAGCTATGTCTGGGTTGCTGCTGGGGCCCTGTCCCTGGGTCCCTTCGGCCCGGCCAGATGTTATCTGTCGGGGTCGGGGGGGCCTGGGCACTGGTGCCCCCGTGACACAGACTGTGACTCCTCCTGGTGTGGACGGCCCCAAAGGTGGCGTTTCCTCAATCCTCAGTGCCTTGCCATGTCTCCTTATTGCCAGTAGTAAGAGTGTGCAGGTGTGTGTGTATGTGTGTGTGTGTGTGTGTGTGTGTGCCTGTGTGGGTGTATATAGTATGGAAGGTGGGAGGGAGGGGCTTTCTTTTATATTATATTTTTCTTATGTAAAGCACTTTGTGCTACATACCAATGTATGAAAAGTGCTCTATAAATAAAGT
>CAEMYA010000018.1:4186-17598 GCA_903131615.1 Diplodus sargus | reverse complement strand
CATGGGAGGTGCTGCGGGAGTATGGGGTGAGGGGGTCCCTTCTCAGGGTCATCCAATCCCTATATTCTCAAAGCGAGAGCTGCATGCGTATACTCGGAAGTAAGTCGGACTTGTTCCAAGTGGGTGTTGGCCTCCGCCAGGGCTGTGCCTTGTCCCTAATCCTAATTGTGATATACATGGACAGGATTTCGAGGCGCAGTCGTGGTATGGAGGGGTTACAGTTCGGTGACCTTAAGATCGCATCACTGCTTTTTGCAGATGATGTGGTCTTGATGGCATCATTGGCTATAGATCTACAACGCTCACTGGATCAGTTCGCAGCTGAGTGTGAAGTGGCAGGGATGAGGATCAGCACCTCTAAATCTGAGGCCATGGCTCTCAGTAGGAAACCGGTGGATTGCCTACTCCAGGTGAGGAATGTGTCCTTGCCCCAAGTGAAGGAGTTCAAGTACCTCAGGGTTTTGTTCATGAGTGAGGGGATGATGTGGCGTGAGATTGACAGGAGAGTCGGAGCAGCAGGCGTGGTGTTGCATGCGCTTCACCGCGCGGTTGTGACGAAAAGGGAGCTGAGCCGGAAGGCAAAGCTCTTGATCTACCGGTCAATCTTCGTCCCTACCATAACCTATGGTTATAAGCGACGGGTCATGACCGAAAGAATGAGATTGCGAATGAGACAAGCGGCCAACATGGATTTTCTTCGCAGGGTGGCTGGGGTCTCCCTCAGAGATAGGGTAAGAAGCTCAGCCATTCGGGAGGGACTCGGAGTAGAGCCGCTGCTCCTGTGCGTGAAAGGAGCCAGTTGAGGTGGTTTGGGCATCTGATGAGGATGCCGCCAGGCCGCTTTGCTAGGGAGGTGTTCCTGGCACGTCCAACTGGGAGGAGACCTAGGGGTAGACCCAAGACCAGGTGGAGGGATTATATCTCTTGTCTGGCCTGGGAGCGCCTGGGGATTCCCCAGTCAGAGTAAGCCGATGTGGCCGGGGAAAGGGAAGTCTGGGGCTCATTAGTGAAGCTGCTGCCCCCACGAACCGATTTTGGATAAGCGGTTGACAATGGATGGATGGTGTCAGTCAGTCGGTCAGTTTCGTTCAGACCGATCTCAACAAATATGGAATGGTGACCACCATGGTGATCCCCCAACACTCACTCTCACTCCACCAGTAGGCTGACAGTTTTGGCTTTTAGTGAAATATCTTCAAAACAGCTTTATTGATCACATCCTTTGATGGTTCAGATATCCACAGTGCCGATAAGATGAAACATAACTTCTTGTTTGTCATTGACGTTGATCCCCAGGGGGTAGGGGCCACACAACCCCCTCATCCTGGAAAAAATAGGATTTGTCTGAACTCAATACATCACTGTTAACTCAATTATGTATTTTTAATAACACACAATAAAAGCACTATTACCCTTAAGCCCTCAGCAGTGGCACACAATGCAGTGTGGAAATCTGAGTCTGTCATTGGTTGACCTCCAGTAAGTAATCAAATAATGACATGATAGACATTCCTTTACTTCCCCCATGAATACAATAAAAACAAAAGTATAATCACCACCAGTCTTCAGTTTTCTGCACTGAACTACAACCCAGTCTATGGTAGATAGTGGCCACTGGCTGTGGTCAGCTAGCTGACATGCAAACGATCCACAGTAACATTAGCAGGTGATTGCTGTACCAAATGCAGCTATAGTTTTTCTTTGCTGGCACAATGATGTGTCATGTTAATTGGCAGCACTACTCTCTGGCGTCCTCTTCAGGAATTTCTTGGAAAAGAAATTCACGTAGTTGTCTCCTCCAAAGT
This sequence comes from Diplodus sargus, assembly GCA_903131615.1. Lineage (NCBI taxonomy): Eukaryota > Metazoa > Chordata > Actinopteri > Spariformes > Sparidae > Diplodus > Diplodus sargus. The sequence goes on along the minus strand of CAEMYA010000018.1, from coordinate 15,793 downwards.
GGATACTAGATTGTCACCTCTGCTGGTGATCCACTGAGTTCCCCTCGAGCACCAACATCATGTCAAAATGTTTCCCCTGCTTTGGGTTGTAACCAAATACCTGAAAAGCTAATGACATTCACATCACTCGCAGCCATGTTCGTTGCTTATCAGCAGTTTTTATGATCCAACACACAACGCTAAGATGGTTAAAATGGCAAACACTGCTGCCAAAAATGAGTATAGCATTGTCAATGTCAGCATGTTAGCTTAATGCTTAAGACTCATTAGATGTGATTTTATGTTCTTTGATTAAAGCATTCATAACTTGTTCACAGAAAGTGGAGGTAGTGAAGGTGCCAGTGTTCAGGTGACCTCTGTTCCAGCCTCTCTGGTGCCCTACAGTCTGTCTTTCTCTGCCCGAGTGTCCTCTCCTCGTCCAGTCTCTAAAGTAGAGTCCAACTGTTCCCTGGACCCTCTCCAGTACCTCAACACAGAGCAAACCCAGGCCACGGTAGGTGGAGAGCTAATGTGTCTGCTGTGTGTGATTGTTCCTCAGTACTGACAACAACACACATTGCTTTCTTTATATTGATGAGTGTTGTGTGAACTGCAGGTCAAGTTGGCTGCAGGACACAAGTTTGACAGAGACGTTGAGGTGCTGATTTATTACAAAGATGCCCACCAGCCCACTGCTGTGGTGGAGGCAGGACAGGCCTCTGCCAAGCCTGGTGAGTTAGTGAATGAGTCCAGTTGTTGCTTTACAAATAAAAAGGTCATTATCCTCCAACTGATGAGGTTGTTGCAATGACTGGTAAAAGCCAGATGTGTGGTCATGTTCCTGTGTCTCCTCTGTGTATCAGGCTCTCTGATGGGTGATCCAGTAGTGATGCTGAGCCTGTACCCTGAGTTCCCCCAGGATGTCATGTCTTCACTGGCCTCCTGTGGAGAGTTTGTGTTCTTATTGGATCGATCTGGAAGTATGGATTGTCCGATGAACAACAGCAAGAGAGACCAGACTCGCATTAGCAGTGCCAGGGTATCATTATGTGTTGTTTCTGTCATAAGATCATTCATAGTGTCCCTCTCACTCAGTGGCCTTCAGTATATTTCCTCTCTTCCCTTAAGGATACTCTGCTGCTCCTGTTGAAGAGCTTACCAATGGGCTGCTATTTCAACATCTACAGTTTTGGGTCCAGACATGAACACATCTTCCCGTAAGTCACACTCATGTGACTCAGTGAAAAACATTTGTTCTTGTCTTTGGTGTTTTTCCTTGTACATTGGTGATGATGAGGTGATATATCCATGGCAGTAAGAGTGTGGAGTACAGCCAGAAGACCATGGAGGAGGCTCTGGAGAAAGTTACAGACATGAAAGCTGATCTGGGAGGAACAGAGATCCTGAAGCCCCTCCAACATATTCACAGCCAGCCCTGCATTCCTAATCAGCCGAGACAAGTACAACACACACACACACACACACACACACACACACACACACACACACACACACACACACACACACACACACACACACAACATGATGAACAAGTTGCATAAACATGCACGTCAGCAGAGGCATTTACCCTGACTAGCAGCCCAAAAGCTGTTATAACTAATACCCATGGTAATGAGCCCCATCTTATTAGGCTACAAGATGCCTCCTTCCCATCCAGTTTCTAAATGTTAGTCATAATTCAGAACATATAGTGAAGTTGCAGTCTAATAATACCAATAATAATAATAATGATGCTAATAATCAGATATTTCTGTCATCTCTGTGACTCCAAAGTGAATGCGTCTGTCGCCTATCGGAGGACAGTTGTGTCTTAGGAGTCCATTAATTCCTAGTTATGGATCCTTTGAAAGGCATTATTCCACTTTTTATATGAATTATCCATTACTTGTTATGGATAGTTTAGCCTGCGGGTTGGTTGGGGTTGTTGTTTACTATAGCCCTGAGTGTAGGCTGACGTTACTTCCTGCAGCTTGTATCAAATGTCATCATGACTGCGACACAGAAAAACTGAAAGCTGAGCAGCAGGAATGAATGCTGATAGTACCAATTCACATTAAAGACAAGAGGCAAATGTCAGTGGGAGTGTGGGGGTTTTTTGTCCAGTGATGGGTTATTATAGTGATATGTAAACTTTCCTATAGGTGTTTGTCTTCACTGATGGAGAGGTGGGGAACACCAAAGAGGTTATCAGTCTGGTTAAGAAGAATTCAGGCTCCCACAGGTGAAACCACAAGAACACAAAACAACAAACACCCACACAGTTCCCAGAATGTGTCTCATCATCATCAGACTAATCCACTGTATTGTAGGTGTTTCTCTTTTGGGATTGGGGAAGGGGCCAGCTCTGCTCTTATCAACGGGTTGGCCAAGGAAGGAGGAGGTCACGCTCAGTTCATTACAGGGGCTGACAGGATGCAACCCAAAGTAAGACATAGTTAATATTAAAAACACATTTGAAATATGAAATGCAATAACACATTTGTATTCTGACAGAAGTGATGCTTCCAGTCAGTTAAATGTTTCAGTGCCTTTCTCGTCTTTTTGCAAACTGTTTTTTACTCATCAGGTGATGCAGTCCCTGAGATTTGCTATGCAGCCAGCTGTGGTGGACATATCAGTCACATGGGATTTACCAAAGGAGGTCTCTGTCACTGTCCTCTCTCCACCAATCACAGCACTTTTCCAGGGTCAAAGGTCACTGGTTTATGCTCAGCTCAGTGGACAGGTAGGAGCAGCACCATCTGATCAGGAAAAACATTCCTGGTTGGATTTTTTTCAGCATTAAGCTTTATAAAATACATTTTCAAATATAATGTTTTTTCCCATCAGGTATGTGATCACAGTTATATATTTACTAACACTTTAATGCTTTTTGTCAGAGTTCAGAGGCAGCAGAGGGCTGTGTGACGGTGAAGTACAGCCTGGCAGGTCATCCCTCTCAGAACCAGCTCCACTTCAGTCTCACACCTGCACAGGACACTGGGTAAAACATAACATAACTGCACCGTTATTCTTTGAGTCCGGATTTTACAAGTCCTGAATTTAGTTTAATTATTTACATGAAATAAAAGGAAACCAGCAAGGTGTGAGAAACATGTTGCGATTTGTAAAAAGAATATTGCACTGATACATGACAAGTTTCAGCACGGTGGCTGACATACATGATTACTTAAAGTGATAGTTCGGGTTTTTTGAAGTGGGGTCATATAAAGTACATATCTATAGTCGATATGTTTCCTACCGTAATCACCCATCAGCGCAGCCTCAGTTTGGAGGAGTAGAGAGCCGCTCCAGCCAGACGCTCAGCTTTGTACTGTAGTGAACGGGGTCCAGAGAAAAAGCGCAATAAACCACCTAAAACAAGGCTCACCTTAAAAAATCTTTATCAGTTCAAGTGTACGTTGTATAGGTAAAATTCACACCGCTTTACATCGCCGTCAGACAGCGCTTTCTTTTGGCACTACATTTTCTCAACCGCAGAACCCCCGCATGAGCGCTAATGCGAAGGGATACGGATAGTTAAGTTTTGTTTTTATCAAAAGTAAACCTCTCGTCCAGCAGCTGAGCCTTGCGCTGTGTTCCCGGCTAGCAGATCAGCTGTTGCCCAGTTACGCTAGTGCGTAGGGATACGGGGGTTCTGCGGTTGAGGAAACGTAGTGCCAAAAGAAAGCGTGGTCTGACAGCATTGTGAAGTGTGTGAATTTTACCTTTACCCACTTCAAAAAACCCAAACTGTCCCTTTAATGCAACAAGAGACCAGACCTTGAACTATGTGTTTTTCCAGAATTAGTTTATACTGTAGGTATACGCATCTGAAGTTTTACAGAATATCTTGTTCAATACCTTAAAGACTTCTCAAGGTGGTAGTGTTTTTTCTATGGCACGGAGTACAGCTGGTAGGTTCATTCAGAAGTGGCAATTCAAAGCGAGCTGTTTGTATTTTGATGGAAATTGTGAGCAAACTGAATACTTTGAGCAAATAGAAAGGTTTAACATTTTACTGCAAATCTGTGTACAAATGTGTTTACTTCTCTGTCCTGTCTGCAGACTAACAGTCCACAGGTTGGCTGCTCGGACTCTGATTCGCTCCCTGGAGATGGAGGAGAGAGAGAGCAGAAGAGAGAAAGATGGAAGAGTGAAGAAGAAGGTGGTGGAGCTCAGTGTCCAATCAGGAGTGAGCAGCTCCTTCACTGCCTTCATCGCTGTCAACAAAGGGGACGGCGAGGCGATTCAAGGTCCTCTGGTGCGCAGAAATGTTCCAACACCCGGTGAGTGTTATTTCATGAAAATACAAAACAAAAGCCACGCTGTACTGAAGATATACTATCGCTGACGATGACTGGTAATGTTGAGATTAGGGCTGGGCGATATGGCCTAAAAATTGAATCTCCGATTTTTTCACACCAAACTCAGTTAACGATTTTAATCGATTTTTTTTTTCTCTTCTCAAGAACAAACTTCAAATTACAAATAAATTATTGAAAGCATTGTTTTTATTTTAATGCTATGATTTACAACAAATTTGCCCTGCCATTGTAAACAGTGCAGCTTCAAACTCCTTGTGCATCCTTTTGAAAAGACTGTCTCCCTTTTTGATAAAAATGCTATTGTAAACATAAATTTAACATGTCAGATTGCTTGCTATTATAAAAACAGATAAGTCTCCATATTGGTATTGATAAAGTGTTAATATAGCACTTTGATGTTAATCCTCTGGTTTGAGACATCATGCCCCGTTGTGGCTTCGTAACACAAGTCTGGGGTCGAACATTTTCTGCATGTGGATGAACCTCCGGCGTTTCCACTGTAAATACGAGCAGCATATCTTTAACGATATGCAACGTGACTGCATTCGTAACAGCTGTCCACCGGGACCCTTTCTTCTCATACGAGACACAATGATTAAATGATTCCGCTAATGTTGACTGCTTTATAGCAGATACGTGTGGGCTGCTGCGGTCTGTACATCTCGTAGTGAACGACAAGTGTCCTACTGTGATCCAGGCGTCTGTTTGAGATGCTGAAATAAATGTTTCTGTCCGCTGCCTTTAGTTGCAACAGCCTTTGAACAAACTTTGCAGCGGACGGTGGTTTGTTTGAGGTCTGACGCCACAAAACCAATCTATTAACGAAACAGTGCCTTTTTATGAACAAACTCTTTGTTCGCTGCATGTTGTTTTTGTTGCTTTGTGGAAAGTCCATGTGGGGAGGAGGGCGGAGCCGACTATGAACTACAGGAGCCCACGAGGAGCAGCGTCGAAGTTAAATAAAAAAATCAATTTTCATTTTTAAAAATCGCCCAGCCCTAGTTGAGATGTACTGCTACTATGTAAAACATTGTGGTGTAATGGTGTCCTGAACAAGCAGCAACCTCTGCTGTAATAAATTAAGCCCATTCAGAAGTGATAAAAATGCAGTTTCTTGAATGGCCACTTGAGGTGGGCTCCAAAAGTCATCTTGACGTCTGTAGATGAAGTGATGGACTGACTGCTGTGTCGAAAATGCCGAAAACAGAGCGAAAGGTGAACGGGCCAACCGGAGCTCACCCCGCTGGATGAAAAACTGACGGGGATCGTCGGGGAATCCCTCCAGAGTGACGTGTGACGGAGGAGGGGGGACACCGATGCCGGCCCAGTTCATTCTCACTCGATGCTCTTAGAGCAACATGAGTGCAGTTAGTGGCACCGATTACATTTGGGAAACCGGACAATGCTGCAAATGTACTGCTGCGACAAACCAGTTATACCACTTGAAGCTGCGTGGTTTCTGCTGGTGCTCCTCTCTAACGCTGGGCCCAGTACCGCACAGGACAGCTCGTGGGAGTCGGAAACGGCTCATCAGCCACTCGTCACTGTTGGCCAGTGGATCTTGCTGGTCTCTGAAGTTCCGCTATCTCTGTATCCCTCCGTTTGCCACATCCTCCAACTGTGCCAAAGCAGCCATTGTGCGCCATAACGCATTGTAAATACATGCCTTTATATACCATCTATCAGTTAATATCTGCTACACGTGTGAGAATTACCAACCGACTAAAAATATAAGATAATTATGTCTTTATTTGTAGGGCAACAAAACACCGTTACAAAATGTTTTATGCGTTAGGCATTGAAAACGGATATGAAACGAAATGCGCTATATGGTATCGGATATTAATATATGAAACTGCATTCATATCAGTGTAAACGTAATTTGTCCTACTGTTGTCTTACTATTGTCCTAAATCATATGTTTCCTGTGTGCACTCCAGGGACTATGTTTGTTTATCCATTGTAGATTTTTTTTTCTTTATCCATTTCTTGCAGATAAACTGTTCATGAGAGATAAAATTACTATTTATTTTACACCATCAGTATCAGTTTCACACAGTTTCTCCCGTTTCTTTCTTCTGCCATCAGTGGCGCAGTTTCTCCTTACCCCAGTAATGTGCGTACGCATGGGTCAGAGTGTGCGTGGAGGACCGCACATTTTCCCGTCAAGTTCTCTTTTTATAAATCCCACAGTGTGCGTAGAGAGTGGCGTACGCCTTCTTTTGTGCGTACGCAACGTTTATAAATGAGGCCCCAGGACAGACCCCCAATATACTGGCTTCTGTCTAAATCCACAGACCAAGCCGCAAAATGGATGGTCAAATTGGCGGCTTGCTGCCCAGTATAAAAGCGGCTATTAACTATGCAAACAAGTGCAGCCATGCACTGCAGACACAATGGCAAACATAAGTACACAAATAGAAGGTGCAGGTCATAACATCCACACACAGTGTTGCTAGCACCTTTCTTCCAAGCAGAGAGACAGCAACTTTTTCAAAACCCATATTCATCTAGTCAAAACACTATTTAAAGGCTCGCTTTTTTCATTCTGCAGGAGATTGCGCTATTAAAGTTGTGCTGTTGCACATCATGAGAGAAGTTCTCATTTCTTATATAGCATAATGTGTTCTCATTTCTTATATAGCATAATGTGACCATGTGACCTTTTGTCTTAAGTTTGCATTTGTGTGATTACATCATTGGAAGTTTATTTAAAAATCACATTATCTTATATAAACTGTATTGTTTTGATGCCATAATTTGCCTTAACACACTATGCATTGTATCAGTTTTTGAATCGAGAATCAGTTGAATTGAGAATCGATTTTGAATCGAATCGTGAGACACCCAAAGATTCACATCCCTAACATTTTATTAATTTTTTTGGTCAACCAATCACATCGTTTAGAAGAATGTGTCACAGCAACGTGGCCAACCACGCCTCTTCACTGAGATAGAAGTTTCTGTCCTTCCCTTGCTCAGTGCTGCTGCGAGTTAGGAGCTCTTTGAGACAATTCTCCAATTGTTTGTCAGCTGTTAAGTTTACTTTTTTTTTTGTTCACTGATTCTATTAATGTGTTGACCTCATTCTCTTCTTTTAAAATCTAAGGAATGATGGCCTGTGCTATGCCTTTAGGTGCACCGTTGATGCGCTGTTCTGCTCCACCCGCCATGGCTAGTAAGTATAGAATTAAATAGGAATGAAACCTTCATTGGTGTATTTCTATTCATACACACATTGTGAATTGTGAAATACTTTATTTACAGTAGGAGCTGCCTTAGTTCTGTTGTGCTCTGGTCAGTCATTGGGACAGACACTGTTTACATTTGCCTCGAGTGAATGTGTGAACCAGTATGTTTGTATAGATACATGTGTGTGCTCCTGATATTTTGTCATGTTGTTAACACCATAAATATTTAAAGTTGTACTTGTTTGCAGGTCATTGTAATAATCTTATAAACCAGCAGTTTACTGGTTGATATTCATCTCTACTCATTCTCATATAAAGTCCTGACCTGACACTCTGTGTCTTCTAATCTCATAGTGAATATAAGAAGATGTGCTGCTCCCTCGGGTAGTAAGTATCAAAGCGTAATGGGATTGTGTGCGTGCGTGTGTGTGTGTGTGCACTATACCATCAACATGATTTTGAAGCTGTTATTTTGAGGTCAAAAAGTTACATAATACTGCTTTAACAATCTAGTTAAAAGTGTTTTCCTCTACATTTGAATGAAGCAGAGAAAAAAGATCAGTCTGAGCACTGAAGTCACACTTCTATTGGCTGTTTTATTCACAAATATATGTCTAGTAAAACCAAATCATATTCATACAGCGTGGATATTTTAGACTGATCACTGTTGCTCTGCTGATGACATTATCATTCATCATGGTTTTTGGTCAGCCAAGGAATTCTGTGGCACAGAGATACAACAGATATCATGCTGTGTTTACTCTGCTCTCTGTAGGTGCATGGGGCAGTGCTGGATTTTTTACTAAGATGAAGAAGAAGCCCTCGGGGGGACCTGCTAAGATGTCAGTCGGAAATGATTCTCGTAAGTGGACACATGCCACATCTGCCACTGTTTACAGCATGTCAGGGCAGATATTACTTTGTTCACAGTTTACTCTTTATAACTTTTGCCTCTGATCTTATTAAATTCACCAACAGAGCAGCGGATGGACGTTGACAATTCAAAATCGTTTCAAAAATATAAAATGTCAGGACCCTGTGAATTGTTTCATTTGCACTATACACAAGTCATATACACTATAAATATGTGAGGGCTAATGAATGATATTTAGTTGTTGTACATTGTACGTTAAGATATTCATCACTTATATCTTTCATCATGTAAAATAGAAAGGCCTTTTACAAGGTTTAGGTCAGTAGCTCAGGCACAAAGCTTCTGATGCCCCGTTTGCTTCTGTCCAGTAACTTCAGTCAGTTTTATATCGTGATAGCTATAGCTGCAAGCTGTAGCAGAGAAAAGTCATTTTTTCTTGTGATAAAGTGTCTCCTTATCTGGTTGTCTTCTGTTTTCGAGATATAATAAGCTGCATGAACTCGGTATTACATGAAACTCAACTTTGTCATCTCTAGATAACAAAATAATGGACTAGTGATCTCAATTAAAAATAATACAAACATTTATTATTGATTTATTATGTAATCCTTACATTCCTGAAGATTAAAAAGGCATGATTAAATGCAACAATGAGTTGTTGTATTTGTATCTAATTCCTGGTGCGGTGCTTTATACATTGGGTTATACTGATGATTTTTTGTGCATTACAATTTAATTTCATTCTATTTACTGTTACTGTTGTCTTTTTTTAATGCTCCACCTCTCTTTGACTCTTCATGGCCTGCTTGTTGAAGCTGAGTGTTTGGATATATCATTTCATTCGAAGAGTAAGTAACAAAGAGATTATTAAAGAAACACCTGTTGGCAGTATTGCATTATTGCATATGCATTTAGAATAACTTTGGTCATAAACCAATAAAAACTGATGAAGGCACTGGATGAAAGTTTTAAAATTGATCAAACACCTGCAAAACTAATTAACTCAGCCTCAGCTGTACTTACACTGAAAATATTAGCATGCTAACACAGTATACTAACATCGAGAACATGCTAGAAATTGAACTTGCTCAACATATGCATAGTCAACATTGGCATTTTGTGTTTATTAGCATGCAACGATTTGCATTTAGCTCAAATCGTGGACTAACACTGACTGACATTTCTCATTGTAGTAATCTTAAATAAAATTGTAATTTAAATATTTTTAAAATATCTTTATCTGTAGTTTATCTACACATCAGTATCAAACATTACAAGATTTCTGGAAATGCCTACCACTATAAAAATGTATCTTTGCTTTGACTTTCTCCTCAGAAAGCTGCTCTCCCAAACAGCCTCCCAGAGACCCTTTGCTGCAGCTGGTCTCCCTCCAGAAGGCGTCTGGCTGCTGGGAGTTGGATCCAGCTCTGGCTGCTGCACTGGGAAAGACCAGCGAGGAGGTGGACAACACAAAGCCTGCATCGGTGAGTCAACTATGATGACACAAATTAAGAACTGGATTTATTTTTAAACACATTTAATGACATGGTTTATATTACAGAACATAGGGTATGGTATTGTATTTGCTTTATCAGTCAAAAGTATTGAAGTGTCTTATTTTATTGTTATGTTGTTGGGTAGTCAGACTGATCAAAACCATCCAGCAGCATTTTCTCTCTGTGTCGTCTCTTCTTTGTTCTCTCTTCCTCGTTTATTACCTTGATTTGGTGTGTCAGGTGAACCAGGAAGTGTGGGCCACCATTCTGGCTCTGATTTGGCTTCGTGGCTTCAAGATGGATGCTCAGGAAGAGTGGGAGCTTCTGGCTATGAAGGCTGCTTCATGGCTCCGTGCTCAGAATGGTAACAATCATAATGATAAGAGCTGAACTGTAGTTTTTAACAGTGTGAGCTGGTTATAATCTGTTGTTTGCCCACATTCAGTCTCCTCTGCTGATGACTTGTTTTGTGTTTTTTTTTTTTCATTTCAGCACCATGTGTGACAGAGTGTGTGGAGGCTGGAAATGCTCTGTTGGGTTGCAACGTGCAGAAAGACGCCCTGGGTCTCTGAGCTGTTCATTTAACTGGCTTCTCCTGCAGATTCACTCCATCCTCCAAACTTTACTTCATCATTCTTCATTGCACCATACTATCTACCTTGTTATGATTAAATCCTGTTCTTTGATGGGTTTTTTTTCTTTTTAGTATCATTTGGTGTTTCCCCCTTGTTCTTATGTTCTTTGGTCTTTTGAATTTGTGTACATTAACTGACTGAACTGATGTGTAATCACTGAGGTCATTACACATTATTTGTCAGTTTGCATTAATGGCTTAGTTTGACGTTTCACACCTGCTCTTTTCTCTGTGCAGTTAAAGCTGTGTCACACCAGGTACACATGCATTTTACCAACACTAATCAAGCCTTGAGCTATTAGCACACATTTGTGACCTCATTGTACCAAATTCATGCTCTTACTGTGACGTTTTTTTAACCAGTTAATTTCAGATTGCTGCTATTACTGGTCTCAAAGAACAAACTGAAAAATAAGTTGAAATCAGCTACATTAGAAAATATTAGTTTGAAACATGTTGCTGCCAAATGCATGAATTTTACACTTAAGGTTTGTAGAAAATAATGTGTGTTTGCTATTTGGATGAATTTAACAGCAACCAACTTCCTAGAAATATACTAAAATACCTATTAGATATAGATACATATATAAAATACACATATTGCTTAAATATATTCTATATACAATTTTACCTAATGCATAATTATCTGTGAACACCTAATGATAAATAATGTAATATTTTAGAACCACCATATCTCACATGTTTTCAATCACACTTGTTATTTACTGGTGTATATCGTGGAGTTGTGTTGTGTCCTGCTTGTTGGGGCATCCTTTTCCACATAGCAGTGACCGCATTCGGTCTCACAATCAGTGAATCATTAAAGGCGACAACCGGACTGAAAGTTGGAGATTGTATGGTTGGAGATTAAATGACAGCAGCAGTGTCTTTGCCCTGATTAATCAGCTCGTCAAACCGGTCAGAAGAAAAACATCCTACAGCAAGTTTTTCCATTAGCAGGTGAACCAGTCAGTTCAGGTATCCAAACCACCAGCACGGCAGCGATCAATCAATTGTGCAATATTCCTGCATCACAGTGAGGTTAAGACATGATAAAACACACTATATATCTATATAGAGTGTGTATTTGTGTGTATATATATAT
>CAEMYA010000017.1:1797859-1811517 GCA_903131615.1 Diplodus sargus | reverse complement strand
CTATGAGAAGAAGAAATCACCTCCAGTGTTGTGCTTGAATGTTGCCCTTAAAACACGTAATTATGATTGATTACACTTGTCATGTGACACAAGAGTGCATGTGCAGAAACAGGAACTAAGTAGAAGAACAGCATGAACACTGCAGAGAAAGGCACCTGGAAGTGAACTGGCAGCTCTTTTTTATAATATCTTTAACACATATCTGTTTTAAAAATCTATATTTCATTATATTGTATTTTGTCACTACACAGGGCTGTGACTTTGTTGACATTTAACTCATTTCTATTGTTATAAGCAGTGCTGTGAAAAGTACTTTAGGGCCATACTTTTATTAATAAGTAAAGCTATTGTCTTAAAATACTACCTTGGTAAAAGTAAAAGCCGACTGTACAAATAGTTCTTAAGTAAAAGTCTAAAGTATCTGATGTTAAATGTACAAGTAAAGGTAAATTAAACATAATGTTGCATGTCGCCTATGTATATACTGTACACTATGGATCGATCAACGATCGGCCTGACTGTTTATGATTTTCTGATTATCAGAATCAAGAGATTAGATGTCCGATAAAAGAAGAAACATTTTACTTCACAGGGTTCAGATACAGCTTAATCTGCAAAGTAACTAGTAACTTAAGATAGCAAATAAATGTGAAATTGGAAGAAAGCAGAACATTTGTCTCCAAAATGTAATGGAGTGCAAGTTTAAAGTAGCAGAAAATTGTGAAATACTAAATAATTAAAATTTTTACTTAAGTGCAGTGCTCGAGTAAGTGTACTTAAATAAATATAGATGAACACAGGTATCCCAATGTACTGTATATGCTGTGTACTCCAGGTAGACTGATATTGACCTGGATGACCCTAATTGACTCTAATCATCAACGTTTGTGATTTCTCATAAAGCCACATTGTCCTGTCTAGATGTAGATGTATCCACACTGAAAAACATTGCATTCTTCTATTTTCCAGGTGGTGGGGTTGGTGGTGGGCCTGAGTGGAGTCTACCTGCTGATGAAGTACAGACAGAGCAGCTTATTCTTCTCTCACACCTACATCACCCTGCCGGCCGTCTTCGCCCTCTCCAGCGCCGCGTTCCTGGTGGCCACCGGCTGCCTCGGCTCCTGGCTGAGCCTCAAAGATTCCACCTTTCTGCAGGGACTGGTAAGGTTGTGTGTGGATATCTGTACGTATGTCAGTGTTTGAACCTCACATAATGAAACTGTTTTCTTCTCCAGTTTGTCTATCTGCTAGTTTTGGTCTTTTGTCTGGAGAGCACAGCTTCAGCGTTGGCTTATTTTCAGTCAACACAGGTACGTGAGCTAGGCCAAAATTCACTGGACAGCGTGTGTGTTTTCACGATACTGCAGATTATTCTTGGAATGCAAAATAAAACATTGACTTCATTTTTTGCTTAGCTGGATTCAGAGATAGCTCCCCTCAGAGGAGTGTTTCAGAAATACAAAGGCAGCAGCCTGGACCCCGACTCCCGTGCAGTGGATGCTACACAAGCAGAGGTGTGTGCTCACTCAACAAGTCCTGCAGCATGTTTATATCTGGTACTTAAAAGTGATGTAGCATTTCAAAAAGTCAGAAACACTCTGAAATTGATCCAAAGCAATAATGCCTGGATAGAACAAATACAGCCAATAATTGGCTTCATCAAAAGGCAACAACGAGCAAATAGTGACACGAAATCAAGCAGCAACAACTAAAGAGGAACTGCTGAAATAAGTATTAACGGATAAGTTATCCAAAAAACTACATAGTACACCTTGAAATCAGGTGAAGTAGATGGTGACTTGTTTTTAAAATGTAAATTGGGGTGAACGTATCCTTTAAATACCCTGTGGTTTGCAATTCCTCTAATGGCCACTAGATGCTCTCTTTGATGTAGAAATCTTTCATCTTCCCTTGATATCATATTATCTGTTTTGGTTTAGTTCTCATTGATAGTGATAGGTTATCTTGTCTTTTGATACCTGTCTTTAGTTGCAGTGTTGTGGTGTCCATGACTACAAGGACTGGCTGGACACCTCTTGGTTTAACCGTACAGGAGGACACTCGGTTCCCCACAGCTGTTGCAACTCTACCTTTACCTCCTGCAACGGCACTTTGGACAAGCCATGGCAGCTGTACTCACAGGTGCATCTAGATAAACTACGCTCTCATGAACATGAAAAAGCTCCGGTGTTAATGTCTGGCTGTATCCTTCTGTTTCTCTCTTTCTTATCGAATGCGTCTCCGTTTCAGGGATGCCAGGTGAAGCTGGAGATGGTCTTCAAGTTTGTGCTGAGTTTTATCATCTGGGGCTCCCCACTGGTGTTTTTGGTTGAGGTACGGAAGACTTCAAGCTTGGCACAACATGTTCATGTGTTTTAAACAAACAAGCTGCACTACCACGTTTCATTTTTAAACTATTGAGCATTGTCTTATCTGGCTGTTAACTAGAATCCTCTCCTTTCTTTCCTCTTCTCGCGCAGATTGCTTTGTTTCTGACGATCGCACAGCTGATGAGGGAACAACCGTTAATGGAATATCAAGTCCTGGGCAAAAACTAAAGACACTGTGGCAGCTGGGACAGCTCAGTCCAGATGTAATAATACTACATTATGCTATATCATATTGTGTAAATGTGAATCAAGATATAATAGTGATTGTTGTCAGGATGGTTGCTCCTGTGCTGGAGACCTCTCACCCTCACTGCTGCTGACTAATGCAGATTTACTCCAGTACACTACAAAACATTACAGTTTCATTGTAACTGGCCATAATAGGGCAGACCGTTCTCAGTGATGTATGCAGCCCCTTGTTTCCTACTCTGTATGCCCACTCGCTGCATTGAGTGTCTCTGCATGCATTACAATGTACTGACCATGTGTAGGCTACTGTTTGCCTACATGAACCTGCAAAAACGCACTGATAAACTAACATCCTCGTCTATTTTGAGTTAAGATAAGCTTTACATCGTGCCTGGCCTCTTCAACCAGATAATCAAAATCCAAAAATTATAGTTTTAGCCTCATGCTTATTGCAAAATCAATCCCTTTTTTTTCTTTTTTTCTTTTTTTTTACCTAAAATACATTTTCTCCCTCTGACCTCATCAAAACACAACATGTGGTACAAGAACTATTGAAATATCATGTTTGCTCTCACTGCAACGCACGTTTGATGACGGTGATCAGTACAGAAACCACAATCGAGCATTATGGTATCACTAAACAATATTTCATGTTCTGTACGCATTAGCAAAGATGTGTCTATTTTAGGGGTCAAATTGGAGATTCCAATTGATTAAACAATGCTGAGTATGTTTTTGTACAAAACCCAAACAGAAAATCATGCAGCAAGCCTTTGTTGTTGGAAATGTAATGTAGTTCATCTTATAAATCTGTTAATGTGTGGTTTATCCCAATTAATCTGTCAACACTTCCAATAAAATGTTTATAGATCTTACATTTTTAGTCTCCATGAGATTTCCTTACAAATCTGTAATCTGCAGTTGTATCAAAATTAGTTGCATATTATTTGAAAACTGAATCTACAGTATATCCCAGTAACACGTGATTGAGCTCTGTTTCAGGAGTGCATGTTGACCCTGGATGTTGACCACGCTGTCTCCTCTGCAGAGGGCGTGGCTGGACGCGAGTGGGCGTGTCTGGACGCGGGTGGGCGTGGCACGTCTCGTCACGTAGCTCCTTCCTCGGTTTCTTCACTGCGTGAGGCCGACTTGGAGGGAAGTGAACGGTGCAAAGAAGGGAAAAAATAGGAGTAGGCAGCACAAACGAAACTACCTACTAAACTCTGGTAAGACTAAAAAATGTCGCCATGTGTTTCCTGAGGTCTCTCAGCTGTAATACGTGGACGTTTCGGTGTTTGTCAGTCTGGAATGGCTGCCATGCCGCTCCTCTGCGGCCCGGGGAGCCCTTCATTAGCTAGCGGTGGCTAACGTTAGCCTCCGTGGCCTGTTAGCAGGCCGCTGTGGTTTGGGCGCGGGGACTGAAACGCATTGATCCGACGCTCTCCAAAATATGGGCACGGTGCTCTCCGTTAGCTAATACAGCGAGGCACCGCCACGTAACCTGCCCTCTTTACGTAACGCGAGTGGTTGTGTCGTCTGTACGCGATGCAGATTAAGATAGTAATAGCATGCCTCGTTTTTGTCACCATTGTTTGGACATTTGTTTACCCTTCTTATCAGGGAGCGAGGGGAGCGTGCAGCTGCTAGCATGCTAACGCTAGCAAACGCTAGTCAGGCCTCGACACGTTTCCAGATCAACTCGTGAAATGATGTTACATAAACAAAACCGCTCAATTAAAACTGAACATGTGTTTGCAGAAGTAAATGTTTAGCTATTTTCTGTTGTAATTGTAATAGTAGCTATCCTTTTTCTGAGGGCTGTGTTGCCCTTCTGCAGCACCTGGACATACTGGAGAAATAGGAGCAGATTTTATGACAGCTGTATGAGCTGCTTCTGGAATTCAAGTGCTAGGCTAAAGGTGGTCATCTAGAGAAAGCAGGTGACATTGTGAGGAAGCCCATCTGACATTTCTACTCTCTGCTTTGCATTCATTCATTCATTCATTCATTCATTCATTCAAACACCACGTCTGAATTATGACCCAACCCTCCTGCCACAACAGCTCCACTGTGATGCTGCTCTTTCCACTAGATAGTAGACACAAAACACTGACACATCAGAGTAGTTTTCCACCAGGAGTACTAGTGCTTACTGATTTAAAATGTTGGAGCACTATTTGAATGAAATGTATTACAATAAGCATGTAATTTCCTTATTTTAATAGTGGGTGAGTGGTTCTTTAGTATTGAATGCTTATAATACAGGAAACATCCTGCAATTCTTGTCATCTGGAATAATTCTTTTAGTTAATAATGACTTTGAATTCCTTTTAAATTGCCCCTGGTTATGCAGGTTCAACAACCGTCTGTCAGACAACATGTTTTGTCTCATCTAGAGGTTTTTTTATTCAGCATTTCTGCATGACCCCCCTCGAGCAGCTAAGAACCACATTAAATATTTACAAAAGAGTGAGTTTGTGGTGATATTGTGTTTTGCCTTATTAAGAAAGCAGATGTCAAGCATTTGTCATCCATTCGGTTGTTTCATTTCATGTTCCCTAGACAGCACATTTGCTTGGTTGCTCGCTGCCACATTGACAGAGTTGTTTGATTTTTGTCTTCTCAGCCTCAGGAGCAGCGAAGTGTCTTCATGGCAGTTCGTCGAGGACACATTAAGTACTTGAAAGTGAGTATAAGATCTCGGCTGCCATTCAAACAGTTACTACAGCATGTGGCCTTTATAACTGAATGTCAGCAGTGCATTTAGATATTTTGATTCATGATGAGCCTGTTGACAGTAAATGTGCAGACAGGAACACGGCCCTGTTGTTAATCTGTGTAGCAGATGTCGTGACTGTGCAAAGTGATTTTGCCTGAATGATTGATTTGAATATTTGTGAAAAGTGAGACGACATTAAGAGAAATCAAACACACACAAACATACATACCAGCTCCCAGCGGCTATGCCCATGTTTACTAGTTTAATACAGGACTCTCATTCATCCTCTCAGGCAGCGTATCTTACCCACCAGAATACACAATCACAACCCTTCTCTTGCATGAATGGACCTCTGTCAGGTTGACCGCTGGACTGGTTCCCCTTTCAGGCCTGATCCCATTTCAGCCACAAGCAAATGTGTCCACCAGGACACGCTCTGCTGAACAGATAGCGGAAGCTGCTTTTTAAAAAAAGTGTTTTGAAGTTGGGCTATACTCTCATTGTGAGCACTTAACAATGTTAACTAAACTAATTTCAGACCATTTAGATTACAAACTGACTTGTGACTAAGTTACTTACCTACTTTTCAAATGTAAATCTCAAATGTGTGGCCTTTACATTGCAGACCATTGTTAAAGTTTGAAGACGACTTGGTGTAAATCACTGCATTGAGAACAAGCTGCAGCTTAAATACAGTCACATGCTTATGTGATATAAGTGGTTGTTGTTATGTGGCCATGAACCTTTCAACCCCTGGATTTCTGTCGCAATGAAAACTGCAGTGACACCACATGGACACACTTAAAACTGTTATGTTCCTAAACCCTCTGGAAGGACTCGGTGAAATGTTTTGGCATCTAAACTAAATGTAGTTCCTGATTCCTCCGTCCGACTGATCATTCTGTCATATTCATGAATTTGCTTAATGCTTAAGAGCCATAAACAGGGTAGTCTTTTTGAAGGGTGGAGCTTGAAAAAGATTGTATTTTAAATAAAATATCTTTTGAGTGCATGTGCCTTATAGTATTGTACCAGCGGTATGCTCTAGTTTGTGTTATTGTATTCCTGTCAGTGCTGTAATGGGGTTGCTTGAGGTAGCAGGGTAGAGGCAAGGTCAGTGAGGCCTGATGAGTATAAATGATAGGATCTCTGTGGCACACTGGTTTGTTCGCTGTACTTTGACTTTGTGCAGCTGGCCACAGAACAGCTGATGACATTTTAATTTAAAAGTCATGTGTGTGAATTGATTTCGTTTTGCATTTGTGTGAGTGTAGAGTTGACAGCCTTTATTCTTGTTTTATAAGACAAGCCATCAGGTTGTTTGTGCAGCAAACATTTTGAAACCAGTGTAGGGCTGCAACTAATGATTATTTTTATTGTCAGTTGATCAACCAGTTAATTTTATCTAACTTATTAATTAGATTGCATTCATCAATTATGGGCGTGGCATCTGGCACATCCCATCATTTAACTGACACAGGCATTTTCCTTTGGTAAAAGGAAGCTAATCCCCGTTCTTAGGTATCATTTGTTCATGAGGATCTAGGCTTTATCAGGTAATCTGTTATTATTGCTGAGCCCAATCTGTCTAACAGTGCTGAAGCCCCAAAAAGTCCTGCTGGGTTGTTGGTTATTATATATTTGTCAAGTAGAAGAAGTAAAAAAAAAACAAATCTTTAAGAAGCTGGTAAACGTCTGGCCTTTTTTGCTTGAAAATGGCTGTAGTGATTGTTGCATAACAATGGCAGTTGCTTATTCAGCCGTTCAGTCAGCCAGTTAATCATGTCATCCCCACCCCTGCGTACTTACCTTGCTCTGTGTTTTTCTGCCCACCTGGCCGACCTGCAGGAGGTGTATGACATGTCTAACGGTTATGAAGACCACATGGGAGGGGACGAAGGGAAGGACTCCAAGACCAACCTGATCGTGAACTACCTGCCTCAGAGCATGACGCAGGACGAGCTGCGGAGCCTCTTCAGCAGCATCGGAGAGGTGGAGTCCGCCAAGCTGATTCGAGATAAAGTTGCAGGTATGAACCGCTCTGAAGCGATATCACTTGTGACAGACCAGATCGACACTTAAACACAAGATTTTGTTTTAAATGGCAAAAGATTTGCAGAGCACTACAACCTCTGACTATATCAGTGGTGGTTCACCTGTATGACTCAGAGAATAGTTCAGCCTGTCACTCATTTTCACATGATCTTGTCTTTACCGACAGGATGTCCTAGAAAGGCCTGTTTTCTGGCTCTTCAGTGATTTTATAATAAAGTAATTTTCATTGAAAGATTTCCCAAATTGTTTTCCTACTTCAGTTTTTTTTTTACCACCACAGAGTTTTTATTTATTCCAACCGCTCCAACCCTGTTTAACTGTAGACAGTTTGTTTGTTTGTTTGTTTGTTTGTTTGTTTAGACTAGCATGCAATGATAAGATTTGCTTTTGTTTATTTGTTTGCAGGTTTTTTTGAACTATACAACGTTTTTTTGTTTTATTTTATTGTTTTCCTTTTTTTTTCTCTAGGCCACAGTTTAGGGTACGGATTTGTTAACTATCTTAACCCTAGTGATGCAGACAGAGCTATCAGTACACTGAATGGACTAAGGCTACAGTCCAAAACTATCAAGGTAACGTGCAATAAGGTGTTCTACAATTCTCAAACCAAAGATGTCATGTCATATAACTCTCCTATGGCTCCTGTGCTGTCCGCTAACTAGCTAGTACATGTCAGCCCGAGGAAGTGATACTGCTTTTACAGCTCAGCTCACCTACTGCTCTATCTGACATGTCTGAGTTTGACTTTAATTTTACTTATTTTATTTGACACATTTTGTTGAACTCAGTGTATTTAATTCCTTAAAAAAACGTGCCTTTTTCGATCAGTTTGATTTCATTTTTGTTGCCGTTATGCTTCTGACTCCATTTTTTTGCTCAGATTGAAGACTTAATACCTAAAACTACTTAGGTGACAGTTTGCTTATTTGATCATTTTATTTCTTTTGTAACTTTCTAGTCCAAAAGTGTTAATTTTGTTGAGACAAAACCTTTCAGATGAATAAATTCATTATTGTATCTTATAAAACACCTGATATAATTGCCCTCTAAATCCAAAAGATAAATGTCAACAGTTTGATAGATTTTAATATTTGTACTTTTTAATAGTTTTGTTTCTTTTGTTTTGTACACAAATGTCAAACGCCTTTTAATCCAAAAAATTGTCGCTTCCTGTTGCCAGGTGTCATACGCACGCCCCAGCTCTGATACAATTAAAGATGCCAACCTATATATCAGCGGCCTGCCAAAGTCCATGACTCAGAAGGACGTGGAGGACATGTTTTCACGTTACGGTCACATCATTAACTCTCGTGTACTTGTTGATCAGGCCACAGGTACGACAGGTGAATGACTTCCTTGCTTTTCAAAAATACAGCAACACACGGCGCGTTTACTGCCAATGATATAAAGCAGCAGTTGGGCTGCTTGTATACAGATTGTCACCAGCTGCTCTCTCCTGCCCAGGTTCGTCTCGTGGGGTGGCTTTTATCCGGTTTGACAAGCGGGCGGAGGCAGAGGAAGCGGTCAAAAACCTGAATGGCCAAAAACCACCCGGAGCCGCCGAGCCAATCACAGTGAAGTTTGCTGCCAACCCAAACCAGGCAAAGAACACGCAGCTCATTTCACAGCTTTACCACAACCAGTCCCGGCGCTTCGGGGGGCCCTTACACCACCAGGCACAGCGGTTTAGGTGAGAGACTTTTATGACTGTTTACGTGTTCTCGGTCGAACTTTTCTATTTACAGCCCAAATACCTTTAACTTCATTTTATTGATTTTAACATTAGATAGCAGCAATTCATCAAGAATGTGATTGGCAGAACAATCTATAATGAAAATAAGAATTGGTGAGCAGCAGACCTAAAATGAGCAGCTCACTGAAAGAACTGTTGCCGTTGTGGTAAACTTTCACCCCGGTTTTAGTGTTAATCGATGATGTACTCCTAACATTCTCATTTCCAGGTTCTCCCCCATGGGCGTTGACCACATGGGCGGCATGGGAGGGGTCAGCGTTCCTGGGAACTCAACCTCTGGCTGGTGCATCTTCATCTACAACCTGGGCCAGGACGCAGACGAGAGCATCCTTTGGCAGATGTTCGGTCCATTCGGCGCCGTCACCAACGTCAAGGTGATCCGTGATTTCAACACCAACAAGTGCAAGGGCTTCGGCTTCGTCACCATGACAAACTACGAGGAGGCGGCCATGGCTATTGCCAGCCTGAACGGCTACCGGCTTGGAGACAAGATACTGCAAGTGTCCTTTAAGACCAGCAAGGGCCACAAGTAGAGAGCGAGTTTGGACAATCAGGCGTAGAGGAGGGATGAAATGAGCTGTGGCAGGCTTTTAATGCAGAGAGAAGTTTGCAAAGTCTGACACATCTGTTTGAGTTTTAGTGTATTCAGAGTTAAATGAGATGTTCACTCTCTGCACCTTTCTACTTGTCTAAAAGTTGTTGTTTTTTCATCTTTGTACTCATGCTTGGGGCTTGAGGACACCCGGTAGTTTTCATTTTTAAGGAGGGAATGGAGAAGGAAAAATCTCATGAAACCCCCAAGATTACTTTTGAAAATTATCTTAAAAGCTAAAATACTGTCTATATGTGTTGCATGTTTAACTGTGGGGACTAGATAACGTTTTTTAGCAGTGCACTGAAAACACGGAGCATAAGGAAAGCCCTGAAATTTGTTCCTAAGTTTTAGCATTTCAGTGGATGATTAATTCTAAAGAAGGGGAAGAACAATATTTTGCCCGTAGCCAGTGGTCCTGTCATTGCGCTCAGTTCTGGGTCCTCGTCAAAAGTAGAAATAGATGCCTTAAATTATCATAGAGTGGATGCAGACCTACGAAACCACTCACTGTTTTGAGTTAATCTTAGAGCAAAGCACTTTTAACCAATCTGTTTTAGGTTACCATGAATATCAGTCTGTTTGATGTTGATCGGACTTTTTGCCTGCCCTCCGACCAGGTTAACGGTTTTAAACACGACGAGTTCTGGAGGGAAATGTTTTTCTGTTTGTTCTGTCCCTGTGCAAAGTGTCTTTTTATTATTATAAATTGTATTTCAGAAGAGTCCTGTTGAATATGAACCCGAGTCAATGATAATGGAATTAAGATGGACCAAAAGCAGGGAGAGATTAGATCCTACAACCCCACGAGAGTTTATGTGAGGAGATGCACACAAAGTAAATTGAAACCTTTTAAGTTTTTTTTCTTTTTTTTGAGAAGGTACTAAGGTTTTATCTGACGCTGACTGAGAGTAACATCGATTGGCTCAGTTTGCCGTCTGTTCTGTTTTTTCCTTTTTCTTTTAATTAATTTTGTTTTCCTTTTGTTTGGATTTTATTCCTTTTTTAAAGGCATAGATTTTTGTTGCACTGTAAGTTACAAACTTGTTTTAACGAGTGCTTATCTCAAGTTTGGAGAGACAGTAATGGCCTTTGTTTATGATTTCAGTTTAAATTTGCTTTCTTTTTCTTCCTTTCTTTTGTTTTGGTTGTTTCTCTTTGAGCATAAACCATTAAATTTTATTTCTTTTTGCTGAAAGTTTTGTTTGGTTTGTTTCTTTTTTTATTTACCTTTTTTTTAGGATTTGGTTTGAAGTTTTGTTCTGTTGTTTTTCTAGAAGCCAATCTGCAGTGTTGATGAAAGATCCCTGAAAAAGTTTCCACTGGAGGCTTTTGAATGTGTGAGACAGGCTTAAATTAACAATATGTGGACCAATTATAGTTGAGACAAGGTTATTGAACCTGCACACAGACACTTGAAGGAAAGTGACAGTCCAGCAACCAGTTGCCTGTTGAGTTTGAACCACTGAAGAGCAACATAACTTGAAAAGCTGAAGCTGTATGATGGCACTTAGGGTACTTAATGGCTTATTTATTGACATCTGACTCACTAAACCTGCTTTTGAATCCTGGATTATTGACATTTGGACTAAATTTGTTGACTCCAGTGTTGTAATTATAAAGGGAAGCCGGACTGTAAAAAAGTTAATACTGTTTACTTGCAGATTTAGGCCTTTGCCACCTACAGCTGTTGCTCTGATCTTTGTCTATTGGAGATTACTTCAACTAGTGAGGACTTTGATTTGATTATTTGCCCAGTGAGACACTTCTGATATCATTTGTCAAGATTATTGGCATATCGCAGCTTTTAAGAGTAAAGAATTTAGTAGATTGTCTTGTTTTACACGTCGGGTGAAAGGCGGAGCTTTAGCATCGGTACTAGATGTTGTTCTGGCTGTAACCTGACCACAGTAATTGAGCAGATGAAACACGCAGTGATAGTTACAGTAGCAAATGATCCTCGCTCATGCACATTAGGATTTTCACTTTTAAAACCAGTTATAATCCCCCCTAAAGCTTAATATAAATGCCTCTTCAATCTGTGCCCTCTCCAAGATGAGTTTTCCCATCACATGCTTCAGATTTTGGTCTTAAAAGTGATTTTTTTCATTTAGTATTTTCATCTTTTTTTTGTGTCATGAACCTTAACTTTGTGCAATATTTCATGACTTGCTCAAAGCAGGTGAAAGAAATTTGTTGTAGTCTTGGCCTCATCTTTTTTTATTCCTTTTTTTCTACTGACGTTTTGTTACTGCTTATTTTTCTCAGCAGTCCAGTTGGAGTTGCATGAAAGGTGCAAGTGAGTTTGTTTTAGGGGCAGTCAGAATAAACTGCATTCCGCCTTAATTTATAAGAGGAAATGGTGTTTTTTACATCAGAGCAGGCGCAGGTATTTATTTGACAATGTATGCGGACATACTTGTTACTTTGTTGGAGTGTTTTTACTGATTGATTTTTTTTGTTTTTCTTGCTTATGAAGGACACTAAATTGAAGTCCATTAAATGTCTTCTAACATTGGATCATTTCAATAAAAACATGGTGGCTTTTCAAAGTTGAAAGAATGAAATGTCTCTCGGGAAACTTTGTGTGGATTTGCTGAAAAAGTGATTCTCTATGCAAACGCCAAATGTGTCGACATGTCAATGCACAGTTAGTCAAATTCAGTCATCATCTACTCGCGCTCATGCTAATGGAATGACGGGTGAATTCTGCAGCGCTGCTTTGCTGTGAAGCTCCAGAAGTGTTTTGTGGACTGCAACACTGCACCACCACCATCATCGCTTTACATCAGCATGACTGAATTTTCATTTTCAGGTGAACTGCATTTCCTGTTTTACCAAGTAGATGCACAAATGAAGTGACAGAACACAGTAGCAACAGAATATGATTTAACAGCATTGTTATCATGTATCTTGTTATGTCAGCTTGGTGACATTGGCACAGTTATTACCTTCTGGGACCAGAAGGGGGAGGCATGGCTGCATATTTCCTGTACTACACCACCATGAACACTGAGAACGTTTTTCTGCACCACCTATAATGTCAAAGTTAGTTGATACGTAGGCGATGTAATTTAGTACAGAGGAAAAACTGCCTTCATCAAAATAGACTATTAAAACTCATTTTAGATGTATTTTCCAAGGTAATAATTATCAACGAGATGGCCTAAATCAACTCTTCCGCATGTTTTGAAAAGAAAAAAGGCAGCAGTAAGCAGCTCTGCAGCATATATCTGCTTGGTGTTGCATTGCAGTAAGTTGTTCAGTGATCCCCTTTATTCTATGATGAAAAATTTCTGTTCTGATGGGATAGATCCTCTTCATGGCTGAATGACCCTGCATCCATGAGGCTTTCTGCACAGGAGGCTCATGTTACATGTTGTTGCTTTAATTGTCACTGGTCTGTGTCTTAAAAGAGTTTTCCATGTCAGTGCAGAGATGTTTAAATGTAGTTAAGTGAGCCATTAATCAGAAAAATCAAATGTGATAGCTATGATAAATGATCAATGTTCAGCTCGGCTACCCCACAGTCTTTAAAGACATCCAATGGTAAAAGCAGAATAATAACAGACTTCAATAAGGTTCTGAAAACATTTTTCAATCTAAAATAAAACAAATCATTGACAAGATTTGGAACAAAGCAGGTTTTATTAAAAAAAACAAAACAAACAAACACAAAATTGAGAGCACAGGTATAAAAACACAAACATCTAATCAAAACCATGTAAATATTCTTATTCATGTTTCAATATCTATGCATAAATGCATCGCCTAACATAAAGGTTCACTTCAACAAAATACAAATTTGCTTGTTGTTGATCGCTTGCCGTTTACTTTCAAGTCTTTCAAGTTCTCAGATTCATCGTCGAGACTGAGATCATGTTAAGGCAACTCAAAACCTTGACTGAAGTCTAAAAAAGCCTCGTTCAGACCAAATCAGGCGTTGCAGGAAAAAAAAAA
>CAEMYA010000017.1:1782330-1797829 GCA_903131615.1 Diplodus sargus | reverse complement strand
AAGCCAAAACTCTTAATCTAAATCATCTGATTTGGTCTGAACACATGGCCGTGAATCTCTGCTACCACTGACTGATAAACACTAATCCATCTGCTACACGTCAGTGCAGCACATCATCATGTCTGCAGGTGCATTCGGAGTGTCTGTTCAAGATTTAGGTGTCACGTGTTCTGTCTAATCTGTCTGCAGACAGGCAGTGCATCAAGTAATGAAGGTTTAGGTGAAGGTTGTCACCAAAGTGGATTTTTCTGGGCCTCTGACGGCGGCCCCCTTTGGACCCGGGAGGTGAATCTCTATGCTGTAAAAGGCAGTTTCTCTTGCTGTCCAATCGTGTAAGGGTGCTTTACACTTGGCAGAGGTTGTAGCAGGCCACGGGTCTCTCAGTCACGCAGTCTCCATCCACGTCGAACACGTAATCGCAGCGGTGTGTGAGGAGAGGAGCATCAGACAATGCCACGCTCTGATTGCCAAAGGAGATGACCGTGTCTCTCTGAGGGGAAGACGATCACAGACAGAACAGTTAGTCAAGATGGAAAAACGACAGTTTTTTGTGGATTCTGACACTTAAGATTTTTATTTTTTCTGCAAATGTTTATCTTTTACAAAGTTATTGGTCTCCTTGATTTCTAGTAATCGATATCGACCTTTGATACATAGAAACACCCAAGAAGTATGTTTTTGCAACTGGAAAATACAGGTATTTGCATGAACCATGTTTTTATCGCGGTCTGTCCCAGGCTAACTTCAACCAACCAGAGCAAGACTCTTGACTTGCTTTTGAGAGAGGAGTGGAAACATCTTTTCCATCGAGAAAAGCCTTCATTGCCGTGCTTTGCTCTTCCTTCCCTGAAGGAATACTCCCCAGTGCTGCTGAGCTACAGCAGCATCAGCGCTAACTTCTGCAAATGAACAGTTGCTTCTTGTTGTCTGCTCACCCTTAACCCTGCTCTTTGCTTCCAGTAGTTCCTTATAAGACACAGATTGGTTGGAAACCAAACTCTAAGCCTGGTAAAAGGGATTCTCCTGTGATGTAATGATCTCCTGAATCCAGGTGCCTCACAAAACAGACAACGTGCATGTGCATGTTGCCCAGAGCCAACAGAGATTGTCCTTCTTACCCGTTGGCTAGTAGCTCCGTGACTGGAAGGAGTCGGCGTCTCTGTACCGGTAGTGGCTGCTTTCTCAAAGTCCTTCTTGCATAAATGGGCCATTATCCCAGCCGCTAAGGCATCCCCGAGAACGTTGATCATCGTCCTGAACCGGTCGCTGAGAATCAGACGGAAAAATAACCCTGTCAGCCTTTTAAAAGACCCAGAGATGCTCTTTAAAGGATGATCATTTTTGTGGTACTCACAGGACCCAATCGATGGCCACAATCAGCGAGATGTCAGCAGGCGGCAACCCTACAGAAGTCAGGACGATCACCATGGTAACCAGACCCGCTTGAGGTATCCCAGCTGCCCCGATGCTGGCTGCTGTCGCCGTTATGCTGATGAGACAAGAGTCGGGGAGCGTTTAGAGATGTGATATAAAGAACTTGTAATGCAGCGATAATGAGCTCAGAGTTTACCTCACCTAATAGTGACCAGCTGGCCAAAGTCCAATTCATAATCATTGACCTGCGCGATAAAGATGGCCGCCACCGCCTCGTACAGGGCCGTGCCGTCCATGTTGATGGTGGCTCCTACCGGCAGCACGAAGCGAGCGATCTGCCGGTCCACTCCGCAGTTCTCCAGGAGACACTTCATGGTGATTGGCAATGTGGCCGAGCTGTGAAGGAAGAGGAAACGGTCAGGGTTCTCAATGGGCTTCACTCCAAAGATGATCAGCTAGAACCCGGCAAAAACAAATAGTGTCCTCTTACCTGGATGACGTGGCCAGCGCGATGACAAGGGCCTGCAGCAGCCCCCTGATGTAGGGGAAGGGATTTTTGCGAGTGAAGAAGTAGAAGAAGAGAGGCAGCAGGATGAGGCCGTGCACAAACAAACCCGACAGCACCGTGATGAAGTACATGCCAAGCTTCTCTCCCAGGTGGGCCGGGTCGTGCATGTCCAGGATCTTCCCCGCCACAAGGAACACAATACCGAAGGGGAAGTACCTACACAGAGGAGAGAAGAGGAGGGACAGAGTATGTGCGTTAGCGTAACAAAAATAGTCTAAATAGTCCAACTTCACAAAGGTTTTGGAATCAGTCCAGTAGATCACCTCAGTTGGTAGCCGAGACTCAGCTGCAATGTAATCCTTTGGGGCAACTTGGACCACTAAAAGGCCTTGTTTATGCCACTGACAGGGGGAGGTTGTGATCCTTTTTGTGACCAGAAAAACAAGTCTTGTTCCAGGAGAAATCTCTTGAGAGGTAAGTTGTTGAAGGAAGCCCACGGTGGAAACGTGAGTCAGAGTTGGAGAGAGGAGTGTGGACATTACCCTGAAGAACTGCCAGCAAGAATTGTATCTCCAAACTCATAAATTTACAGTCATAGTTGCCCCCAAGGATTACATTGCAGCTTTTTTTGTCCTTCTTTATTGCCCTCAAAACTTTTCCGGACACCCTCAACGCACACATTGTTTGAGTTGATAAGAAAACAAGGGATCAGGGTGTTGGATGCTCGAGAAAACGTTGTGGCTACAGTAACATCACACTCTTTAAATTAACCTGCTGTGACAAGCTTCATCTCTTCTGCAGCCTGACTGAAGGGATTTGCTCACATTCAGCCGCAAGAGCATTAGTGAGGTCATGCGGCGACGTTGGGCCAGATAAGAATTTATCTCAAAGGTGCTGAAGACACGTCCGTCAAACTTTTCTAAAGGTTTTGTGCACACGGGCATTTTCAAGTTGAAAGAGGTAACGGTCTTCCCCTGAAAAAGTTGTCGTATCATTTCAAGAATCAAAGGTTTCTTTTGTATTTACAGTTATTCAGCTCTAATCCTATTTGTGAAAGTGCCTCTTAGATCCATTACATCCACACAAATGTAATCCAAGAGCTGAGTCATCACCTCCTGTGAGAGGCAGAGAGGCAACACCTGTAACTCCCTCTGGTGTTTATTTTTACACGTAATCTGGCTGTAAACTGTGTGTGTGTGTGTGTGTGTGTGTGTTGTCTGTCTTTTTTTGGACGTTGTTGCATGACACTCTTTTTGAAAGCTTGTGTTATCTTACCACATGGCAGCGTTGATGATCTTCATGACGCACTCGTTGATGCACTGGCACACGTTGACCAGCGGCGCTCCACGCTCTCCCATCTTCCCCAACAGCAGACCTGAGAACGGGAACATTCAGTACATTCACACGTGCTTTTGTTGTGCCTTACGAGTTACCTCTGACCAAGGGTTTATCAGGTGTTTATTTAATACTTAATTAACGGTTAACAAGTCATGCTTTTTGAGTCATATATATGCCATTAATCAGGATAACTTTTGCCAGGTTGTGAAATGTCCCTTTGGCTTCATCATAAACTAGTGTGTGAATGAGTATTTGACTTTTGAAGCTTTAACTTTATTTTACCAAAACAAATGTTTTAACTTTTACTTAAGTAAAGAATTAATATTTCCTCCATTAATGGTTGCTAAAAAATGGGGGGATTCCTAGGTCTTCAACAGAGGGTCCAAGGATCCCTACATGGTCCTCAGGGTTCACTAACTTGTGCTTTTTTATTTCATTTTTTTATTAAATGTTTCTGAAACACATATCAACATGAATCCAACATATTATTGGTAAATATCAATGGGTTAAAAAAAAAAAACACTTACACATGATTCTTTGCACAATTATGCGACTAAGACCATACAATAAATAGCTGTTCTTCACCTAAATGTTAGGGGTCGTTGGTCGTGTTGACCAAGTTGATGAAGACGCAGGTTGTCGGGTCAACGTTTATCAGTTTGTAAGAAATCTAATCAGCTTGTTTTTGCCTGCTTGTGTGCTTGTTGGCGCATGTTTATGTTTAATGAGTTACTAGTGTGCTGCTTTCTCTCTAACTTCTATCTACGTCTTCTTGATGAGCTAAAGTAGCAAGAAGTGTCATGTTACAGCAGAATAAACACCAGCCGGGGGGGATTTTTCACAACCTGGCAACCCAAAAGTTGCTATTAAGAAGTAGAATAATGGCTTGTAACTGATCTACAGAAGTTTTAAGATTTATTACTTGCTGCTTCATTTGTAAGAAGCTATAAACTCTTCAGTATGTTATTAGAAAGTATCACTATGAGGATTATTTTGAAATAAGCAACATTTTGAGATGTCCAGTGAACTCTGTGATTATCTTACCCATGGTGGCTGAGAAGATGACAATCCCCAGTACGTTCATGCCCTTGCTGGTACTGGGAACAATCTTGTACTTGATGTCAGGTGCAGGGGTGATCTCCAGGAAGACTGGGTGACCCAGCTGAGGGTTGTGGTAGTCTGGCATGACGTACACATAGTTGGCCTGAGACTCTTTACCATCAGAGTTTTGCACTATAGGAACCAGGTCGGTCCGGTACTGGAGTGGGACGAAAAAGAACAAACACAGAGAGCTGTTAATATCAGGATGTTGAACACTGAAGTAATTTAGTATAGTGAAAGCCACTGAGAGATTTTGTTCACTCACCTGCTGAAAAGTTGCTTCGATTAGATTTGACGGGATCATGTTTCTGTAAAAGACAATAAACAGACAAATACATCAGATCATGTCGAGTAAAAATTAGAATTCAGCAGTACAGCCTGGCAAATACATTCAACTTGAAGTGCTGGAAGCTTTGTTTATGTTATGAAGATGGTGGTCGAATTGAAATGTTGTCGATGGCAACAGGAGTGGAGAAAATATTCTAACAACAAAGTTTATATTCATGGAGTTGTTATTGTTAAAATTTCCACCGATTAGGAAGGAGATGTTGTCCGCTGCCAGTCAAAATGGCGTAGTGAAGGTGAGGTTTATAGGAAACCGATCTTACCGACAGTGGTGTTATTATTCTATAGATATTACGCCGTGCCATCAACATTTGGCTCATGGGGATGAGGGATGCACAATATGGATTATTTCAGCCATGTCAGCCATCATTCACACACACACTCTTCTCTGTGTTTATCGGCATATATAAAAAACAACTTTCAAGGTGCAATAAAAGTAAGTAAAAGGAATTTGGCTTCATTTTATCAGCTCCTTTTATCAGTTTGAATTTCACCAAATCTAATATATAGCTGAATAGATATACGTTGAAGTGAAAAAAATGGTTTATTGGCAGTTTAAATAAAGTTTTCAAAGCAGGAATGTAATTGAAATTGAGCATTTCTACATGGAAATGACTCTTTTGTTTGAGTAAATGATTAGATTACAACACTGTTTATGTTATATTATTGATAGTCTGACCTCCCTTCTGCTTCACGTACATTCAGTTTTGCCGTTTTACATGCGACTCATGAAAACCAACAAAATACCTCCCAACAAAACTAGCAGAGACTTTCCACATGACGAAAAGACCTTCACATGTTAGCAAGGTGAGGATTGCATGGGAACAGCCAAGATCGTGTCCCAGGACTGTATTTATACAGTGTGCGTCAATGACACTGACCTCAGGCAGGAACACGTAAGAGCTGGACTGAATGTACACCTGACCTCTGGCTTACAGCAGCACACCAGCACGCTTAAATAAGGCTTTTGGACGAAGGTATTAATTAGCCTCTGGCATGAATGGCCCCCGGCAGTAAGTCTAAACACAAACACACACACACACAACAGACATGCAGGCGCTGTCTTACAGAGAGTAACATTGCGTAAGGACCTTCTCAGAAAGTGCAGGCTTAACAGATCACATTAAGTGTCTCTCTATTCTTAGCCGACTTGCTGCGTAGAGGTGATGCTGCAACTATCGCACAAGCACATTTTCCCTTTATTGCTCACTTCCTTCCTCTTCTGACTGAAAGACCTCCAGGTTTTTTTATGGAGATATTATAGATTTTGATCATATGTAATAATCAATTGAAATGTGCCCAATTTTATCAGCTATTTCACATTTTTTTATCAGATCCCTGTTGTTTGCTAAATATTAGAAGAAACATCATTTTCAGCTTTGCTCGCTGAGAACTACGCAAAGCCTGACTTCTTTTGTTCCGAAAGCTGTTGTGTCTGCTCCCAGGATCAAACTGAAGCCGTGGACTTTTGGGATTAGGGGTCTTCCTGTTCCGGAGGAAGCCTGAGGGAGGTCACAAGGTCTTACACGGTTTTAATTGGTCTGTACTGGTCTTCCGTATGTGTTAAAGGGTATTACAAAGCAAATCCTCGCCCTTGAAAAAAGCACTAATCAGATAGAGGGAGAGAAAATCTGAAATCTCGTTAAAAGCCGAGACCATGGAGGGGGATTTTCTCCTTCTTATGGAAATGCAGGTTTTAAGTGCTTTTGTTAAGTTATCAAATCTTTTACAAAGATAGCCAAGACTCAGGTTAGGTAACAATGTCCTCTAATGCAGAGATGTGCTTAGAAACAAGCAATAAAGGGGGAACAAACTGCTGTATGGATCTCTGTGAAACGTGCTACATATATTCATGGTACCCAGAGGAGAGACCTAGTGACTCCTTTGAGTTTTCATCCAGCACCAGCAACAGGTTAAGATATTAATTCACCCTGTAATAAATCTCAGTATCTACTACCTGAGACACTCATGGCTCTCAGATGATGAATCGTGATGACTTTGGTGATCCCCACTGGCACAAGTTGAACTTTTACGCTAGGGGCTCACAAAAAATGTGCAGGAAATCTAATATGTCTAAACAGGAACTTTGTTTGCAGTAGGTGCATCATATCCCATCTAATACACCCAATGATTGATGGAATATTGCAAGGATTACCAAACTCACACACACAGCAAAATTGGTAAAACAGCTGCAAAGCCCAGCTATGAGAGTTTTGCAGATATGAGCCTTAAAAAGTTATCATCCACTTAAAACTATCATCCGCTTTAAAGATATATAAAAAAGCTAATAGGACTGGATTGATCCACTATTTCTGTTGATAATTTGAGTCTTTTTACCTTCTCAACTAAAGTTATACATATTGCCCCTTTAAATCCATACATGCTTTTTTGCTCGGAGGTTTAGTGGACCAACCTGTGGAAACCCCCCTGATTATTCTTTACCTTTGCCACTGCGAGTATCTTAGCATGCTGATGTTAGCATTTAGCTCAAAGCACTGCTAGGCCTTAACACAGCCTCACTCAGCTGTCTGAATGGCTGTAAACTCTTCCATCATGGAAATAGGGATTACACTGAAGAGCTGGTCGGTACTCACGGCTCTTCCATGAGGAAACATCTGAATCAAAGTGTTCCCATCTCTGTGTTTATGTTGTCATAGTGTGATCGTGTTTGTGTCCGTCAGTATTCACCTGATGAGGTCCAGCAGGGCGTCAGCGGAGGTCATAACAGGCCCTGAACTTGCATGGTGGCCATCTTTTTCTGAGCCCGTCCCCGGGTGGATGATGAGCACCAGCACGATGCCGACGATGACAGCGATGAAGGTCGTCCACAGGTAGTAGGTGATGGTCAGGACTCCCAGCCGACCGCTTGCCTTCGTGTCCATGGCTGACAAGCCCGACATAAGACTGGGTGGGAAAACAGGAAATGTTATATTAACTTTAAAGTGGTCAAACCAGTGAATGAAAGACTTCATTAGTTTAGTTTCAATTTGTGTTTTCTTTTAATGACATTGATCACTTTTTAGATGCACGTGATACAGTTTAAAGATTTTGGATTTTTTGTGTTAAAATCAGTTTGTTGATGACTTTAAACCGACAAGACTGAGAGAAGGATGAAGGGATGATGGTGAGCATGATTTCACAGATCAGATTTGAATTCAGCCGCCAGGATTACCCAGAATTCTCATTTTTCATTGACAAGGGAAATCCAGATTATGTGTGATACAAATATAACGGTAGTTTTCTGTGGTCGATGCAGCTGTAATAACAACAGAATGTTTATCTGTTTGGTGTATCAGAGGAGAGACAACACAGGTGAGGCCTTTTTCTTACCTGGAGGTGATGAGCGGCAGAATCAACATCTTCAACATCCTCATCAGCAGTTCTCCAGGGAAGGAGAAGTAGATCTTAGCCTGTGTGAGAGAGAAACACCTGTAGTTTACCCTCAAACTGTTCAATTATATCTCGAGCTGAAAATCCTGTAAGGATATCTCTAGTGTAGTTTGGAACAAAAGAATGTTAGCAAAATACATCCAGTCATCCATTTATGCCACCGATAG
Source organism: Diplodus sargus (assembly GCA_903131615.1). Lineage (NCBI taxonomy): Eukaryota > Metazoa > Chordata > Actinopteri > Spariformes > Sparidae > Diplodus > Diplodus sargus. The sequence continues at coordinate 1,789,606 of CAEMYA010000017.1, read as the reverse complement.
TCTTATAGGATCTCCTTTAAAAGGACACTTTGGATTGGAAGGTCGGGCTGGCCACTAAACAAAGGAGATTCAATGAGTTGGGAATGAAACTCAGCAATCAACTATCATTGAATTAAATTTTTTCAGTTTGTTTTGATGTAGTTTTGGAGTCAGCACTAAGAGAACAATGATGCCTATTACAAATTAAACGAATACAATTTTCTTTGGACCAAATATTTTTTTCATTTAGAGTAACTCTTTAAGATCGCTTTGAGATCGATTGCTATTGTCTCCTCGATGCTCTTTGTGCTTCCCACATTTGTTTCTTTGCAGATGATGACGCTGTGTGTTTTATGGGCTGCTGCCAGCACGCAAGGTTAGATCGTGGGGCTCGCTGGCCACTTATCATTGATTCAGCCGCTGCGAAACACATGAGCCTCTCGGTCCATTCACAGCATGTTACATCTCTGCAACAAAGTGTCAAGAGCCTTTAGACCGACATTTATAAACATTTCAGAATAAGTCTGATCATGTAAATAACATCTATCCTTCAAAGAATAACAGATGGTCACAATTTGAGTACATAGGACTAACTTTTTAGCAAGTAGTTACACATCCAGCTGTAGTGGAGCAACAGTATAATTCATTTTGAGCCATGGGTCTCGCCTCCTGATCAATGTAAGTTCAATACTCACAGCTCTCTCCAGCTACGGAGGGAAATGTTTGGCTCACCGCTAAATGCCTTATCCGATGTTAGGTGATCAGCAGGTAGTGTAGTGTGGGTTTATAGAGCTTTATTTTAATGAAAACATCAATGACATGACGCTTTGAGACTGCGAATGAAGCAGAACAGTAAAGTTGGTGCTGTAAAACCAAAAAATGAGTTAAAAGATGCTGTGAAACTTCACCACTATTAGAAACACTCTCCTTCGAGTGCTCAGGTGATCCAGTGTTTACATAAAAAATATATCTGTTTTAGCTGCTTCAACTATTTCTGCCCTTCTTCTGATACCTTTAGCTCTCTGACTCACCTTTCTGCTTCTGCTCTCACTGTGACATAACCAGCTTTATCTACAGTGTCAGGACACATGAGGTGTGAGCTGGACAGGCTGGCTGTTACTACTTCCTTTCATTAACGTTGAGTTCATTAACACTCAGTGTTGAATATCCCACAACATTCTATCAACGTTAGACTGTAACATCCAGTCACATTGCTCTCCGTTGAATTTAAATCCATCCATTCATTCCTACCTGTGTGGACAGGTTCAGTGACCTGAGGGCAAATCCCAGCACACAGCCCGTCACCACGGCAATGACCGACAGTGTCAGCAGACCGTTCCTCTTGCAGTAGTCCTTGATATACGCCCTGCATTTCGCCGAAAACACGCTTTTCACTATCTTCTCCAACATGATTCAAGCTCCGTCCGTGTCCCAGCAGGCCCCCCCTCCACCCTGAGCAGCGGCAGATATCCTGATATCCTGGTCAGTGAAGTTGATGGGTGTGTATCCACCAAGAGCCGAGGCAGAGGACTGAGTCTGATCCAGTGTTGGTCCTCTCTTGCACTGAGGAGCTCATCCAGTCTGGGAGAGGAAGTGTCGACTAACTGATTCCTAGTAAAGCATTGCCTAAAAGGATTATCCCTATCCCACGCTGAGGGAGACTCCTCCACAGCCACTTAAGCTTTGTTAAAGAGGCTAAAGCCAAGACTTCGGTGCTGATCAGCTCCTCCATTTATAGCTTATTATGAGTTATTACACCCGTAAGTCATCTCATTCATAGAGCTGCTTGAGCCTTGACCTCTGTGGCTGTCATGTAAACAGAGTCGCAGCACCACCGACTTTTGCCCACCTTCAATCAATCATGTTTCAGGTTAATTAACAATTCAGCCAACATTTAGTAAAGAGACAAAAGTTATCGAAATGAAATATAGATAAGACTAAGCCAAAAAAGATAACTTTGGCATGAACATGAATGAAGTGGCCGCTGATTTTTGTCACATAGCAGCGTGCAGGTGAAGGAGCTGCACTGTGCAGGCTGGATTATCAGAGGGCAGAGGCTAAAGGTAAGACACGGGCATCAGTCCTCGATGTTCAGGACATTCACTGACACTTGGTCTTACCGTGATGTTACACTCTGTCCTGTGCAGAGGGGTCAGGGCGTGCGTTGAGTGGCCCTTAACGTGAGGACACGGCATTTTGGGGGGTAAATGATGCCTTGCTGGTCCAGAGAAGTGCCTAACATTAACTTGAGAAGAATGTGTTTGCAGTCAGAGGATCACTGCTAAACTGGTGTATCAATATACACAATATTGATCTCCTGCCGCAATTTCAGTAGAATCCAACCTAAAAAAAGATGGAATCAGAGTTATTAATGTACAGATAATAGGAAAATAAGTCAAATGAAGAATCTTAAGAATGTAAATGACATTGCCATTGTTATCAGCCGTTCCGGTCACTCAGGCTTGTTTTTGATTCTCCAGTTGACCTACCTCCTCTGACGTCACAGTCTCCACGCTGACCTTGGAGCGGATCCAAATTCGACTGTCCAACAATGCCTGCAGACGTCACCTTTTAACCAATCCAATCACATTTAATCCGTCCTGAATAATGCACGCAGCGAGAACAGTGAATGATGGAAAAGCAAAACACGCAAACTCAGAGACATTTGTCCACATTTCTCTTCAAATGTTTTTTTTATTTCCTGCTAAATCTTGATTCCACAGCCATAAACTCCCAAACTAACTCTGAATTTGAGACTTTCAAATTGCACAAACGTAACGTTTTCAAATTAAAAAGTAGCCAAAAGCTGGTAGAGATGACATTTTTGTAGCAAATAAGAATGTGAGAATAACAGCAGCTTCCCTTTAGCTTTACAGGGCTTTAAAGTGAGATTCAGCTCATCATTCAGCTGTCTGCAATTTCACTGTTTGGGTTCAATCTTGCTGCTCTCATAGCAGCTGTTCTCATAGTCACATATAGTCATCACAGTGGAGCATTAGCAGCTACAGAGCCAGATGTTTCCCCAAGTCTTCACTAGAGATCTAAAACAAAGCTAAATGAGTGTGAATAATGGACTTACTGTTTATTCTCCAACTCCAACTAAATCATTGTAGTGCGTTGTGACTTCCAGATACAATATCAATTTAAGGTGATGATATGTTAATGTTGTGTTTGCAGTGCAGGGCAAAGAAGGTTTCTGCAAAGCAACAGATAAGTTAAAAACTTATCGTTAATGTTTTTATGTTTCACTACGTAGAATTTGCAGTTTTTCTCATGTCACAAGACAGGAATAGAGATTGGGAGAGAATCAGAGAATAGTGTCCGCTTGGTGAGGTTCCTGTCAGCGCTGTGTTCAGTGGTCTGTGTCAGAGTCTCTTACTCTTCAGCAGCTGCAGTCGGTTCCTGCTGTAACAGCTCAGAGTCTCTGCAGTCTGACTGAGGGAGGTTTTTGTACGACGACAAATCACTGTGTGGACACCCGAGCTTCGTTAATTTTGTGGCGACTCTGACAGTAATAAACTGCTGCATCTTCAGCCTGAACTCCACTGATGGTCAAAGTGAAGTCAGAGCTGCTTCCACTGCCACTAAACCGAGCTGGTGTTCCTGATTCAAGTGTGTTTATAGATCTTATCATGACCTTTGGAGTCTGTCCAGATTTCTGTTGATACCAGTGCAGACACAGAACGCCGTGACAATTCAGATTAACCGTCTGGCTTCCACTGCCACTAAGCCGAGCTGGTGTTCCTGATACACGCGTTTTGGCATATCTTATTAAGAGCTTTGGAGTCTGTCCAGATTTCTCTTGGTACCAGAACATAGCATCATCACCGTCATTGTATCTGAAAACAGCTGGGTTGGTGTTACAGGTGAGAGTGACAGTGGATCCTGGAGCAGATGTCACGACTGGAGTCTGAGTCACAGTCACCTGACCGCTGCATCCTGCACACAGAAACAAATCATTCATTTATCAGCAGAAATCAATGAGAGAAAAGGCAGCACATCATGTCTGAAATGTTGCTGAGTGAACCAACCTGTAAAACAGCAGCAGGCCAGCGTCCAGATGAGGATGGTGATGAGAGTCATGCTGGTTGTGCTTTCTGCTGTGTTGACTGACAGATGTGAGTCCTGCAGTGTTGAACTCACAGGACTATAAACCTTCTCAGTTCACTGGAGGATCAGCTGACCATGCAAAGCCTCCTCTCTATGGAAATGATTTCTCTGCTCTCAGCACACTGAAGGCAACGTGGGACACAACATCAGGAGAAACACTGCTTGGATTTATACCATCTATGATCTTAATGGAACAGAGGAACATATTTATATTAGAAGTGCAGTCGAGGATTTAAGGATGAGTTTGTGTCCACTGTGGTTGGTATGATATGTCTGTTTGTCTGCCTTTCATTCACTCACAGGGTTTAAAGTAGATAATAATATGTTTCATTTCTGATTAATATTAGTTATCAGTAAATTATGATTATATGAAAATCATCATGTTGATTTAACCATGAATCAACTGATATAAACTGTGAAGAAATGACTTTGTTTCAAGGAGACTGTGTCAAGAGGAGAAAAGTCAAGAAAAATGAATGAAATGATTCTTATTTATTCAATATTTTCAATCCATAACATTGAACAATCTTTGTAGATTCAACAAATGTAAATATTTCTGTGTTATTATAAAAAACAGAGAGTGTTTTCAGTGGATAGATGCTTGTTCACAGTGCAGGAGGTTTTTGTACGGCCACTTAATGAGTTTGTATCACTGTGGTGGACTTTTGGTGCAGGAACCAAACTCATCATTAACTGTAAGTACCAGAGACTTTTATTTCATTCAACATATAGCAACTATAAATTTTATTAAGTATTGAACACGATTCTGATCAATTTCAATGTCTGTATGTTATTGAAAATGTTTAGTTTTATCTGAAGTGAGGCTGATCTCTCAGTCTGAGACAAAAGTTTGCTGAAATCAAAATGTATTCAGTGTTCAGTAAAATTTAAAGGGAAATTAAACTGCTCAGACATTTTTTTCTTATTCTTATTTCATTACTTTGAACAGTTTTCTGCTTAAAATTAATCAAAATTAACGTTTCATGAAGAAGATTAAAAATGCCCCCAAAAACATCAATAGTTTATTTTAATGTGTTCATGTTTAACATTTAAAAAAGTATTTAGATTTCAAATGTTCAACACAAATATGATTTTATCAGTAAATGCAGCTTATCTTTGTGTTCAAGCTTCATTCATTTCACATGTGGTTAAAAGGAAGTGAAAGAGACAGATGACAAAGGTTTGAACTGTGTTCACATGAGTGTTTCAGCTCTGTCAGTTTGAACTGGAGAAAATCATCACAGGGACGAGTTATTCACTGTCACACATTATGAAACACACGTGAAGATGTCGTCAATAATCTTCATCAGTGAAGCTTTTTAGTTGCATTTCCACTTGAATGGTGTCTGATGGTCTGATACTGAGTGATTTATGAGAGCAGCAGCAGCAGCAGCACAACTTATTCTGTTTGATTGGATCAAATATAAGAAATGAGCAGTTTGTCATGTGTCTTTATTACCAAGCCTTCACTCTCATGACTTTGTCTTCTCTCCCCCCTCTCCTCCCCCCTCTCTCTCTCTCCTCCAGTGGGTGTGGTGCGGCCCACCCTGACCGTCCTCCCCCCCTCCAGAGAGGAGCTGCAGCAGGGAGATGCCACACTGGTGTGTCTGTCCAGCGGGGGCTTCCTCTCCACCTGGAGGCTGGGCTGGAAGGTGGGGGGCAGCAGCAGCTCCTCAGGGGCGTCACACAGCCCGGAGGTCCTGGGGACGGACGGCCGCTACAGCTGGAGCAGCACCCTGAGCCTCTCTGCAGAGCAGTGGAGGAAGGCGGGCTCAGTGAGCTGTGAGGCCAGTCTGAATGGACAGAGCCCCGTCACTCAAAGCCTGGAGCCCGAGCGCTGCTCAGAGTAGAGCTTCAGCAACACTTCCTGTCTGGAGATGATGCTGTTGCTTTCATAGAGATCCTGGTGAAGCTCCAGATCTCCTCTGTTCACATGTTTCTGCAGGTTTCACAGCTCTCTGCTCAGTGTTTCAGTCTGCATGTTGCTGTCTAATACTGATCTTCTGCTTGTTCTTCTTCATCTTCTGTACTTTCCAAGAGAAACTTTATCTATGAACTATCATTTAATAAAACAGTGAATAATAAAGAGTCAGTGTCTTTGTGTTTCTTTTATTATATATTCATCATGAAAAACACCTTCTTGATCATCTCAGTATGATACCTGATATTATGACATACTTAAGGGTCCCAAAAACTATTAGTTTTTTAATTTATTTATGACAATTAAACATAAAATGAAACATTTTGACTATGAATTCATTTGGATTAATGAAATGAAGATAAAGTATACAACACAAAATGTGTTCCTACATGGACTGTTGTTATTTCAGACTGTTCTGTGTTGCTATCAGAAATTATTTTTTCACATCACTGGTTATAGTCTAACAAGAATGTAACTTTCACAGCTTATTTATGAAGAAACTGAATGAATTTACTAGAACTTAGAGTCTAAAACTGTATACTGCAGTTTCTGTGAGTCTGTTTTAGTTTTATTTAGGTTCATTGTGGTTCTGCTTGATGACTCTTGTGTTCACTGGACGAGTTCTCCTCATCACAGTCTCTTCACCAACCCTCTGCACCTGCAGCAGGCCGTTTTCACTTCAGTCAGACTGAAGGAGGTTTTTGTACGGCTCTGAATCACTGTGTGAACACTCCACCACCATGTTCACCCAGACAGTAGTAATCTCCTACATCTTCAGCCTGAACCCCACTGATGGTCAGAGTGTAGCTAGAACCAGATCTACTGCCACTGAATCGAGACAGAGTTCCAGAGAAGCGAGTTGATGAAGAGTATATCAGGAGTTTAGGAGCCTGTCCAGGTTTCTGAAGGTACCAACTGAGATCAGCACCAATATTTCTGCTCCCTGTGGCGCTGATGGTCACAGTCCCTCCAAGACTAACAGACTTGGATTTATCAGCCTGAGTTAGAAAATTGTTTGCAGAAGACTCTGAAAGGAGAAATGAAGAATTGTATGATTAAGAATTTTATAAAAAATTAAGTGGAAGGAACAAACTGACTCTCCACCAAACATTTTCTAAATCTCTCACCCTGACTCAGAAAACCCAACATGACAATCAGAGTTATTGGCGACATCATCCTGATGCAGTTTTCAGTGTGAGTGCATGGAAACAGTTCAGACTCCCTGTGACATAAGAACTTAAACTCTGAGGAGCAGTGATGCATTAA
>CAEMYA010000017.1:1762491-1778833 GCA_903131615.1 Diplodus sargus | reverse complement strand
GCAGCAGGGAGATGCCACACTGGTGTGTCTGTCCAGCGGGGGCTTCCCCTCCACCTGGAGGCTGGGCTGGAAGGTGGGGGGCAGCAGCAGCTCCTCAGGGGCGTCACACAGCCCGGAGGTCCTGGGAACGGACGGCCGCTACAGCTGGAGCAGCACCCTGAGCCTCTCTGCAGACCAGTGGAGGAAGGCATGCTCAGTGAGCTGTGAGGCCAGTCTGAATGGACAGAGCCCCGTCACTCAAAGCCTGGAGCCTGAGCGCTGCTCAGAGTAGAGCTTCAGCAACACTTCCTGTCTGGAGATGATGCTGCTGCTTTCATAGAGATCCTGATGAAGCTCCAGATCTCCTCTGTTCACATGTTTCTGCAGGTTTCACAGCTCTCTGCTCAGTGTTTCAGTCTGCATGTTGCTGTCTAATACTGATCTTCTGCATATTCTTCTTCATCTTCTTTACTTTTCAAATCCTGCTGAATATCATCAGTTTCACTCCAAGAGAAACTTTATGTATGAACTACGATTTAATAAAGCAGTGAATAATAAAGAGTCAGTGTCTTTGTGTTTCTTTTATTATATATTCATCATGAAAAATACTTCATTGATCATCTCAGTACTTAAGGGACCATGGAATTATTAGTTTTTCAATTTCTTTATGACAATTAAACACAAACTGATACATTTTGACAATGAAATTATTTGGATTAATGAAATGAGGATATAGTACACAACACAAAAAGTGTTCCTACATGGACTGTTGTTATTTCAGACTGTTCTGTGTCGCTATCAGGAATTATTTTTTGACATCACTGGTTATAGTCCAACAAGAATTTAACTTTCACAGCTTATTTATTAAGAAACTGAATGAACCGACAGGAACTTAGTGTTTAAAACTGTCTACTGAAGAGTGTCTGTGAGTCTGTTTCAGTTTTATTTAGATTCATTGTGGTTCTGCTTGATGACTCTTATGTTCACTGGACCAGTTCTCCTCATCACAGTCTCTTCACCAACCCTCTGCACCTGCAGCAGGCCGTTTTCACTTCAGTCAGACTGAAGGAGGTTTTTGTACGGCTCTGAATCACTGTGTGAACGTTCCATCATAATGGTAGCCCAGACAGTAGTAATCTCCAGCATCTTCAGCCTGAACACCACTGATGGTCAGAGTGTAGCTAGAACCAGATTTACTGCCACTGAATCGAGACGGAGTTCCAGAGACACGATTTGTTGCTGGGTATATCAGGAGTTTGGGAGCCTGTCCAGGTTTCTGAAGGTACCAACTGAGAGCGTTACCAATATTAGAACTCCCTGTGGCGCTGATGGTCACAGTCCCTCCAAGACTAACAGACTTGGATTTGTCAGCCTGAGTCAGAAAATTGTTTGCAGAAGACTCTGAAATGAAAAAAGGCAAGTTAAACAAAAATTAAGTGTAAGGAACAAACTGAATTTCCACCAAACATTTTCAAAATCCCTCACCCCGACTCAGAAAACCCAACATGACAATCAGAGTTATTGGCGACATCATCCTGATGCAGTTTTCAGTGTGAGTGCATGGAAACAGTTCAGACTCTCTGTGACATAAGAACTTAAACTCTGAGGAGCAGTGATGCATTAAAATCATGCAAAATATATTTAAGAAGGCAAACACACACCTGTTGATGTGAAACAGAAACAGAGGAGGTGAGGTGGAGTGACAGCTCATCATCTTGAGGATCATGTGACACTTTAAAGTTCATGTGGAAAATTTTGACTTTGAGCTGTTTTACATTTCTTCTCCTCATTTTAAACATCCTGCATTTCACATCTTTATGATCTCACATGACTTTGTCCTCATTAACAGGTCTATATCACCCCCTGCTGGCACACTTCATCAACACTGACCTCACTGTGAACTGACTGAATTTTATCTCCAGGTCAAGATGCGCCAGAAAAATATCATCATTCTTTAAATGAAACAAGAGAAATCCTGAGTTCTGTCCTCAGTCAGGAAACTGATAGTGCCAGAGGAAGGTTATCTTAATCGAAATTTAGCTTAGCCAAGAGTGATAACATGTGAAAACAGCTGTCATGTCCCTATAGACAAGTAAATGTGACCATCAACTCCTCTAAAGCTGTCGTGGTTCTGACATTTCTGCCTGCTTTTATTGTGTTTTCTGGATGTTTGTGGTCTGTCTGCACTTTGTTTCCCTCCTGTGTTCCTGTGCTCCTCCCCGGCCTGCTTCTCCCTCCACACCTGTCCTGCTTCAGCCTCGTTAGCCCCGCCCTGTTCCCAGTGTTTTCACCAGCCAATCAGCTCCTTTCCTGTTCTCCTGTTTCTCCACCCCATTTGCTGTGACTTAATTCAGGGTCTGCATCCTTCTAAGGACTCAGCCTTTCCTGTCTTCAAAGGCAAGTTCTTCGGAGACACCTTTTAACCGCCTCACCTGTTGTTAAATGGGACAGTCTAGCCTTTGGACAATCGACGCCAGGCGATGTTGCCATTTTCTCTCTTTCTTTCTTCTTTTTCGGGCATGCAAAGAATCTTGGGATATGTGAGGCTACGAAGGATAGTAGTGGTACATCCTCCAAAAAGAGGGAAAAGAAGAATTTTCGAATCGGGACAGCACTTCGCGCAGTGTTGTGGCGTAATTGGCCTTCAAATGCAGTCTCTGGAGGATGCAGACTCTGAATTGAAACACAGCAAGTCTCCTCACCTGAGCTTCTTCACCTCCTCCGTCTCTCCACCTCTACCTCATTACATCATCAGTTTGTTTTGTATTTAAGTTTAGTTTTCAATTCAGTCTTTGTTGAGTTGTGCTCAAGTTGCCTGTTACTGTTTCTCAGTTTTTGCTTCGGTGTTTGACTCTTTTCAACAATAATTATGAAATCTTTGAATCCAGTCTCCATGCTTTCTCCTGCACTTGGGTTAACATTCTCTGCTCTATTTTTATCACACAGCGTTACTGATTGCTTTTCTGTTTGTTTAGTCTCTACAGACCTCTCTCCACTGGTTACCTGACAACCTCATACTGAAGATGAGATTCCACAAAAATATTGTTTCTGGCTTAGAAATATTTCGGCATGTACCCCTGTATACAGGAACATGCTGTTTTCTACTTTGCTGTTTGTGTAAACTAATGTTTAGCTTTCAGTGTGCTGGTGGGTGTATTTTCTTACATCGGGACAGAGCAAAGCGAACTGTTTCCTCCCTGCTTCTAGCCTTCATGCTGATGGACAGATATGAGAGTGATACCACTCAGTGAGAAAGCAGTGAGCAAGTTTAATGTAGGTTTTAACTTTTAAGTTGACTGATATGATTGACTGTAGACAATTGTGATATGTTGGGTTATCATAACAATGTTGCTCTTTTTAATGGAATAAAAATATATGATAATGTAAGTTATATAATATATAAGTATATTAGTGTGAATGTGTTTTGTGTGCTTGGTGAGGTTCCTGTCAGCTCTGTGTTCAGTGGTCTGTGTCAGAGTTTCTTCCTCTTCAGCAGCTGCAGTCGGTTCCTGCTGTAACAGCTCAGAGTCTCTGCAGTCTGACTGAGGGAGGTTTTTGTACGAACACAAATCACTGTGTAAACACATCAGCACTGTTGATTAGATGTACACTCATACAGTAATAAACTGCTGCATCCCCAGTTTGAACTCCATTGATGGTCAAAGTGAAGTCAGAGCTGCTTCCAGCTCCACTAAACCGAGCTGGTGTTCCTGAAAGACGTATGCTCACATGTCTGATAAGGGGCTTTGGAGTCTGTCCAGATTTCTGTTGATACCAGAACATACATGGACCGCTATTATCACAGCTGGGATGAATAACTGGGTTGGTGTTACAGGTGAGAGTGACAGAGGATCCTGGACTAAATGTCACTACTGGAGGCTGAGTCACAGTCACCTGACCGCTGCATCCTGCACACAGAGACAAATCATTGATTTATCAGCAGAAATCAATGAGAGAAAAGGCAGCACATCATGTCTGAAATGTTGCTGAGTGAACCAACCTGTAAAACAGCAGCAGGCCAGCGTCCAGATGAGGATGGTGATGAGAGTCATGCTGGTTGTGCTTTCTGCTGTGTTGACTGACAGATGTGAGTCCTGCAGTGTTGAACTCAGACGACTATAAACCTTCTCAGTTCACTGGAGGATCAGCTGACCATGCAAAGCCTCCTCTCTATGGAAATGATTTCTCTGCTCTCAGCACACTGAAGGCAACGTGGGACACAAACGCATTCCGAATTTTGTGTTATTTCCCACCTGCTTAAAAATGTACAGCACAGTTATTTCTTACAGAAATTGCTTGAGATTGCGTTCTAAAAGAGACATAAATATCTTCTGCATTCATCCGAGTTGTCATTTATATCTCAATGTGCATGACTGGGTGCATGATTGAACATCTGGAGCTGTAAAAAGGGAACAAACTGACTGTGAGGGACATGAAAATCTAAGTTTCAGTTCTCCTGTTAGTGACGATGAGATACCATAAGTTCCTGAAAGTTGTGGTTGTGCTTTGGGTGACTGTGCTAATGTTCAGGTGAGCAGTGGTGCGTATCAGAATCTCTTGCAAAGGCTCACAGCTGCAGCTAATTTGAGGGAGGTTTTTGTACGACTCTATATCACTGTGTGCGGAGGCCTACATATGCTCCCATGCAGTAGTAATCTCCTGCATCGTCTGCTTGAACTCCACTGACTGTTAGAGTGAACACAAGTTCAGATCCACTGCTGCTGAAACGACCTGGTGTACCAGATTGACGGCTGCTTATTTTGTAAAACAGCAGTTTGGGAGGCTGTCCAGGTTTCTGCAGGTACCAGCTGAGATCGTCATCCACTCCTGTACTGGCTGTGCAGCTCAGAGAGACCGTCTCTCCCACACCGACAGACTTTGTCACAGGAGACTGAATCACAGTTGGACTCGCTGTTGATCCTGCAGAAAATAAATGAAATTTTACATTTCCAATGTAAAAATGTGTCTATAACTCTGCATCAGTCATAGAAAGGTCAGTGCAATTATCGAAACGATCACTGCAGAATCTCACCCTGAATGTGGGCTGCCAGCATCAGCAGGAAAACCAGTGACATCTTCAATATGGATGTGCGTGTTTGCGTGTGAGAAAATGATAAAAATGTGGTGTACTCTGCGTGAGAGATGGTGCCTTTTAAAAACATCTGATGTGGGAGGAAGAGGAACAGATATTCAAATTTTGATGTCTTGTTCCTGTGAGAGTTGACTGCGTTTCGTAAAGACAAATGCTGCTCTCTTGTGTCAAAAGAGGAAACTGTCACATCATGGATGGATAATGAGATTATGAGCCTCTGTGGGCACAGACATTTAAATTCCCAAAGAAGTAGTTGTATTTTTTTGTAATTGTTCTGTATCTTTGTGGTTGATATGCCTAAATGAGCAGTCATTTTGCATCGCTGTATTTCTTAAGTTTTTTGCATCCCCCTTGTTTTCCATCTCTTTGCAGTTGTTTAGGATCTCTTTGGCGTCATTTTGTCTAATTGTCATCCGTTTCTGCTTGTTTTTCATTTCTTTGTGGTTGTTTTGAATCTCATTTCGTCTATCTGAAATTGTTTTGCATCTCTTTGTGGCCATTTTGCAACATTTTGTAACGATTTTGCGTCTCTGTCATTGTATTTTGTATCTCTTTGAAGTCACTCTGAAATTGTTTAGCATCTCATTGAAGTCGTTTTATATGTCCTTTATTGTCATTTTGAGTCTCTATGAAGTTGTTTTGAGTCTCTTTGTGCAATTTTGTTATTCTCCTGATGGTTATGTTTTTTACTTTTAAGTGGTTTTCTGTCTCTTTATGGTCATTTTGGGTTGTCAAATTCATTTAGCCACTAAATGATCTTGCTGCCACTTTTGTGTCTTTTGATGGTTGTTTCGTCTGTGTGTAGTCACTTTCTTGGAAGTCATCTTGCATCTCTTTGGTTATTTTGTTTCTTTGTGTTCTGCTTGTGGTTATTTTTCAACTCTTGCAGTCATTTTGAATTTTTCTTTAGTTCGCTTTTCTGTCTCTGTGAAGTTGTTTGACTTCTCTTAGTTTTCAATCTTTTGATGAATCTGTGATTTTGCCTCTTACTTCTTATTAATCTCTTTGTAATTGTCTTTCACTCCTCGCACCCTTTTAATAAACCAGACACGAGCCTATTTAGGTCCACCTTTAATAATAATTTACACACTGTATGGATTTTATTCAACACCAGAAGTCGTCGGTTTCATGATGAACACAACACATTCATTTTAAAGCCTGCAATAATTCTTATCACATGCGAAACTGGAATGTGTGTTCTGGTCGAAAAGCCACATAACTGTGTCTTCAAGCCTGTTAATAGTATTTGCCAGTACTCAGTGTTTGTGTCAACCTGTTGAGTACCATACGAGTAGTTCTAAAAAGGCACATTTAATACACATTTTTAAAATGCTTTCCAGTGATTGTCTAAAGTTGTAGAAAAAAATAGGTGTAAACCAATCACATGTGGTACTCCAAGCAGGTTCAAACAAACAACCATTCCCAAATACTGCTTGACTCAGGTCTGGCTCGAGTGTTTTCAGGCTTAACAATTCATTTTTTATGGTTTGAGTCCATAAATGCAAAGTTCAGGGAACAGAGGATAAACTGGTTCACAATAACAAGTTGAAAACACAAATGTGTCTTCTGTTGTGTTAGTTACAAATATAAAAACAATGATATACATACTTTTCTCAAAGCCGTTAAAAAAATACAGGACATCACCAATACACAATATACAAAAACTCTTCCTCCAGTTCAACACATACAGACAGACAATTTCAAACAGTATTTTGTGCTGCACTCGCACAGCTAAAGACAAACAGAACAAGGAAAACATCATAGTAATTGAAATGTGGCTTTTGGGGACAACAAGCTCGAGAATTCAAGGCATTTTTTTCAATCAGTGTTCAGATGGGTTCTTACAGTTTAGCCTGAAGAGAGTTTGATAACAGATGTCTGACTCATTTAAAGGTGCAATTTGTAAGATTTTTTGTTTACAAGTATCAAATTTCTTTAGTATCAACTAAAAGATAAGAGTTGTGATGTTATTTATTGTGTTTCAGACGTATCTCCTGAAGTTAACATGCTCACAGGCTGGATGCTCCTATGCTAACGGTGCTAACACCAACATGGTAGCTGCATGGCTAACTGAGCTAACAGTAACCACAGTGATGGATGTACAAACAGAATGCAGTCAGCAGCATTTAGGAGCTGCTCTTATGACAGGCTGTGCTTTTTGTTTGCGAGTATGAATTTAACAGGAGGCCAAATTGTTACATATTGCACCTTTAATGATATAGTGTGTTTTGGTGCCTGGTAATACCCAAAACTGCCAGCAGGGGGCCGAAACTCTCAACTTACAAAAACATGACACTGTACTATTCTTTTTTTTAAAAAGGGACATTTTCATGGACAAAAAACAAACTTGAGTACCATTCCTTTTACTGGAATGGTTTAATTTTCAGTGAGATACAGGGTCAAACAAGGGCACTTGTATGGCTTTTTTCCCCTGAACAAAGATCATACTGTCCGATGCCGGGCCACAGTACAGCACAGTATTGGCACATTTTAGTTTTTCCATGCCAGTTTCACAACTTTTGGACCCTGACACATATGTAGCGATAGCAACAACGACCAGTCATCAGTTGCAAAGGTCACTGTCTCTCCACACACCAAAGCTATAGAATCCTCTCGATCGTCGTGTCTCAAGATGAACAAGGTTCCCTTATTTCTTATTACCTAAAAATTGAGCTGTGTCTGTCCACGCTTTAAGACCTGATGTTTTTTGTCCAGCAACAATTCACAGAGCAATTCAGCGCTAATACTAGCTCCGAGCAGGGGGTTCCCAACCTCTGGCTGATGGACCAGCACTGGGTCTTGGGTTGCTCAGTACAGGGGCCACCAAAACCCAGCAGGAACTAAGAGATGTGATGTAATTGCCATTTATGCACACTTTTGTGTTATGTGTTTTCCTGGAGATGGTGACCGACATTCATATCCCAAGGGAGATTATTTAGCTTTAACATAACATTTTCCAATAAAAAATATTTTATGTATGTAAAAGTGGAAGTACGACAATGAAAACATTTTGCTGTTCATGTCACGTATGGATTCATAGGAGTGCATTCACGCACGCCCACTTCCTGGGCCGCCAGAAAAAATAAAGCCCATGTCTGGTCCATGTTGTCAAAACGGTTGGGAACCCCAACCAATCACTGCAGAGACAGAAAATCAGTTAATTTATTAATTATTATTTAATCAGTGGCAACATTAGGAGTTCCCCTTTTATCCAGTGGAAGCTGCTGAACAGGTAACTCCTAAAGGTGAGACAAGATCATTTGTTTTTTGTGGCCTTTGGTGTGTGAAGAGTCTTTAACCTTTGCAGCAGTGATCCAACATTCCTGATAATGCATACTGTAGCAACCAGTGTCAACATCAACAACACACACACACACACACGTGCTCTGGCTGCAGGAAATAGAGAAACACATCATGGCTGTGTGCAGCTTTAGAACAAGGCACAAAGGAGAAACAGCTGGCATCAGTACAGAAACACTGGAAAAGAGTGGAGAGGCAGTTTGTGACTCTTTGAGAAGGTCGCTGATGGTCGTCATACGTAGACCAGTTAGATGATGGTGGCTGGTCTGGCTGTCAATGGCATTAGCACTTATAGTCTTTAGAGACTGGGATTTAGCGGTTGCTCCTCATGGCGTCCTTGGCTGCCAGGATGAGCGGAGTGAGACTGGACAGAGGCTTGGCCACCTTCAGGAATGGATGCTACAGACAGACGGACAGAGTGAAAGAGGAGGGAAAACATGAAATATAAGAAGTGGAGGAATGAACTCAATTTTCAGGATAAACTCTGATGACGTGAACAACAACTAAACAATTAACTGAGTGATGAAAGTCTACCTGGAGCAGTTCTCTGCCTGATCCTCGTTTCTCCACGTCCATCTCCAGACAGCGGGACAGGAAGGATCTGAAGACCGGAGACAGCTTCTCTGGACTCTGCAGCTCAGGAGTCCCATTGGTGGCGATTAAATACAATGCCTACGACGGTGAGAAAAAAGCAGTGTAAAATAACCCTGAAGCATTTTAATTTCATCCTGCTTTCTTTCCGTAGCACCATGCAGAAGAGTTATCACGCACATCAGAATCCACACACTCACCCTGAGAGGGTTCTCGTTGAGATACGGAGGCTCTCCCTCCACCATCTCTATCGCCATGATCCCCAGAGACCAAATGTCCACTTTGGGTCCGTAGGCTTTCCGGGTCACCACCTCTGGAGCCATCCAGTACGGGGTCCCCACCATGGTGCTGCGTTTGCTCTGCTCTGGGGTGATCTGGGCGCAGAAGCCGAAGTCAGCTGCAGAGAGAGAAAGAAAACGTCTGTTAAGACCAATTTATTCACGGCCACGGCCACGCTCACGCGTTCATCTTTGCCTGTGCTTTTTGTCTTACTAAGTTTGACAGATCCGTCCATCCCCAGCAGTACGTTGTCACTCTTGATGTCTCTGTGGATGACCTGGTTGGCATGAAGGAACTCCAGAGCCTGGAGGACCTGGATGCAGAGAGGGAGAAGGGCGAGGATCCACCAGTGAGTTTCATCGAATTTGTTCAGAATAATCAAAAGGTAAAATAACACTAGCACTGAACCTTCCAATACTGCTTGATGACAGCTAATTAATTCAACTACACACCACTCTTCGATGGTCATTAACAACATAACAGCAACATAATTCACCAAGAAGAAAAAATGCGTATTTAATGCTAATATTTCAGAATTTAATGGCCCTAGTTAATTATACAAAATATAAGATGTACTCTGTGAGGTAGCAGCTCTCTGGAACAATTCAGACATCAGTCAAGCAAATTGGAGACCCGGTTAGTTATATTAAACACATTCCTGACATTCACACTAGTCTAATGACCTACAGATGGCAGTAAAGCACAAATCAACACGTCAATGTTGCATCAAAGGCAGTGAAGACAAAGAAGAATGCAAACTGATCAATAAATGGAAACAATGCAGGCTCTAAAATGTAATTTAGTCGACGCATTCAACATGTTTGTTAGACCTCAAGGATATATGCATTACCTTTTTCCATAAGTAACTCAGAATGAGTGCAGCATGTGAACCTGCACATTATCTGATTGTTTGGTTTGGTCTCTAACTGCAGAAATTGTAAATGTTTATAGCCACAAAAATGTCTGCAAAGCTGCCTTCTTCCTGTTGACACGGCAAAACGGTATCGCTCAATAACATTTCATAAATGGACATCTCTCCTCCTGTGGTATGTGTGCACACGTTAAATCCTAACAGGATGGAGCACCTGGAGCTCTCCTAAGCATCGGCCGAGACAGGACTCATTTCCAAACCAAGTTCAGAAATTTTACAAAGTGATTTCATTTCTATAACTTGAAGTAGAAGAAAAAAATATATCCCTGAGAGTGTTGGGCCTGTAAAGCTTGATTTCTTACTCTGGCACCCTTGATAAGTTGATAGGTATGTGGTTTATGTGTCATACTGCAGTACAAATAAGTTTAATTGTTCTATAAAATCACAACGGAACTTTTGAGCCGTTCATTTGATATATGTGACGTGGATTGTGTGACACGGGTGCTTTGACCTTACCTCCCTGCAGACGGCAGCGATCTGAGCCTCGTCCATGCACGTCTCCGTCACGACATCGGTTAGGGAGCCTCCAGCCAGGTACTCCATCACCACGAAAAGCTCATCTCCTACGAGGAAACTGAAAATGTACAGGCACACAGTCAAATCACAGGTGGTGCTATGAGCGTATACGGTGCGTTTGTCAGCGTGATGACGGCCGTTACCTATCTACGAAGTTGACGATGTTGGGGTTCTTCAGCTCCTTCATGACCAGGATCTCGTTGATGATCAGCTCTTTCTTTGGCTGCTTCTGCAAGTTGATCTGTTTGATGGCCACCTGCAGAAAACAAAACACCCTGTAAATGAAGTGCCACCGATACACACAATCTGTCTCGGTTATTGCTAGATTTACGCTGCTAAGAAAAATCATAAATCAGGTTTTGTCAAATGTTTTGTTGGAAAAACATAATTTATGCCAATTAAAAGAATATTACATTGACAGGAGGTAAAACTGTTTATATCACAGGGACTCCTTCAGCTCTTCTACTGAAATTTGGGATTTTTTTTCTAACTTTCACATCACGTTGAGGGGACACTGGGATGACTGCTGAAGTAACCTTACCTCTTGACCCGTGGAAACATCTATGGCTGTGTAAACTGTGCCTGAGGCCCTGAAAATTAAAAACAAAAATGGTGGAGGTGAAATAAAGAGATATTCCATGTTTGTTTTTCCGACTATTTAAACTATTGGAACAGCAACCGGCTAAACAGACTCCTGTTGTCCTGAATTCTGACTCACCCCTGGCCGATCTTCTCATAGCGAGTGTATTTCTTCTTAGGATCTCCAATACTGACAATGGTTCCTAGGAGACACAGACAAAAAAATGTGTTAAGTCAGCTCAACTGGAGCCTAAAATAGCTGCGGTTCTGCCTGCGATGTGTAATTTCCGATGTTTAGACATACTGAGTTTGTCCATGATCTCCTCATCGGTCATCTTGCCTCCCTTCTTCTTCTGTCTGTCGGCTGCCTTGGAGGCGGCGTCTCCCTCTGGAGCTGGGATCGGGTCTATCACCGACCTCGTGTACACCTGACACAGAACAGGGAGAGGAAAAATGTAGCAATACTTCGGGTGATTGTGCACTTATTGCTTTTGGCAGCTTTTTTTGCAATTTTTTCTCTTGCTATACTCTAAAAAAAGACTAAAATAACTCTAATAGAGCTTAAAAATGACGACTCATGCCTTCAATTAAATGGTAAAGTAGGTGTCAGCATTTTCAAGTATTCAAAAACACGACCGCTTGACGTTGACTCACTGATTTTGTGTGTTCTGGCCGCGGTGCCACAATTGGAGGCGGTGTATCGTCGTCATCGTCGTCGTCTCCACCCTTCCCACCCGATGGCGAGGTCGCTGTTCCCTGCTTGCCTGACTGCAACAGCAAACACATGCAGATTAAACAGAATCCCGGTCAGAAATCGACAAATGTGTCCAATGTTACGCCATTAAAGCAGAAGTGATGAATGGAAGCACTCACCGACTGTGAGTCTTTATCTGTAAGAGATAAAGTATAAGGACAGGGGAGTGAGGGTGTGCAGTTGCAACATTACATTTTTCATTATCTGTTGAGCAAAAGAAAAAAACAGACCTGACGCGGAAAGACTGAGGTATTTCTGTTTCCCACTGGTGGAGTCGTAGAACTTCAGGATGTCGAGGACGGCCTGAGGATTCTGTTTCTGCTCTGATTTGCTGATGTTGGAGGTTTGAAGGAGACGGGCCCACTGCTCCGGCATGCCCTGGAACAAACAAACACGCACATACACAGTGAAAAACTTACACATGAAACAAAAACAACGCACTGTGAATACAAGTCATGTACCAAAATGGCACAAGTGAAGCTCCTGTAGCCAAGTCTGAAGCGTTAGCTGCACTGGTTGTGTTTATTTTCTTGATCAGAGATCCTTTATTGATGTGTTTGGGGCAAGAGGGTTTACTCTGGAGAGATTTAAGGACCCAGAATTTGCCACAATCTGAATTGTATCTTGTAGCTCTGTGTTTTATTGTAAACTCTTATCTCCTGTCTTTTTTGCTGTCTTTTTAAAGAAGAATTTGAAAAAGTAAATGACAGCAGTGAGAAAAATTACATAAGAAGTTAAATCTGCACGTGTGAATGTCTTCTGAATCACTTGCGTGTGCTCATGTTGCCCTCACTGGATTCATCAACACAACTGTAATTATCTGTTGGCACAACTAGGGCTGCGACTCCCAGTCCAAACAAATATTCTGGCTGTCAGTTACTCAAAGGTTATCTGAAGTCTGTTGCAACAGCTTTGCCCAAGTTCAAACTTAAGTTAAAGCACAAGTGCTTATCAAGTTGAGTGAAGAAGGAAGGAGGAAGGAGGAATGATTCAGGCAAAACACGTTAGACTTGATGATCAAACAGCGTCAGCTATTGATCATTAAGCATCACCTGATATCACACCAAACTGTATTATTAGTACTTACTCAAACAGAAATGATTCTCTATGCTATAAATATAGATTAAACAAAGTCATGATTTAACTTATGATGATTGACAGTTTAGTTTAACACATTATTTTGCCTGGTGAACCGGTTCTTTCTTAGATCTATATCACAACCTGTGATGCTACACTGACTTTCTGTCTGCACAGTTCGTTCTTTTGATTCAACCGAGCTCTAGATGTTTCCTGGCAGCATTTTACACGTTTTGTCAGGTTTAAAAACATAAGAATAATTTGGAGGCCCCTTTTAGGAAATACATGTTGCTCACTTGCTGTAGTTTAATTAGTATTATGATATGATTTTTATTTCTGTATGGTAAATGAGTGAAACTTTGTAAAGAGCCAGGCTAGCTGTTTCCCTTTGTTTCTAGTCTCTATGCTAAGCAAAGTGAATGGTGGCTCGTACATTGGTGGCCCTTAAAGTATATTTGGCGACCCATTTTAGCACTTTATATGACGCCATCCACATGTTTTTTATGGTGCAAAACAATTTGGTAAATCACTAGTTAGAGATGATTCTTTATCACATTGCACAGTTTTAAGGTCAGAGACTCACAGTGAACTCTCCAGTGACGGCATCAAAGCCCACATGGATGGTGTGTTCAAAGTCAGATGGGGAGGAGATCTCAGGCCTGTCCTTGTCCCGGTCCTTCTTCCTGCCTCCTGCGAGTAAAGGTCAAGGGGATCAATGTGCTGATCAACCACTGCAATGTACGTCTTTTGTGTCAAACTCCATCTCTCTCACCTTTCTCTGAGGCAAACATTGAGATGATCTTGTTTCTGGATTTCCTCTCCTCAGGTACAGACGGCAGTGGCCGAGAGCTGTGATTGGCTGACTGTGAGTCCTTGGGTCCTCCTCCTTGGCTGCTCATCCTGACAGGGGGGGCGGGGGGCTTGTCCTCACACACTCCGCTGTCACACATCTACACACACGTACACCTGCACAGACGAGAAGGGATGACAATGCACACAAGAAACACAGTAAGTCCGTTGAATGCTCGATCACTCGTTCCCTTCTTCCTGTTTTTTTTTTTTTTTTTTCAGATCTCACCAAGCTAGCAAAGGCTTTAAGCCAAAACTGCTCCTAAGAAAGGGGTTAAAACCAAGCCTACCTTGTGAAAGACAGAAACAACTGAACAACAAGTCGAGAAATAACTCACGCAGAAATGACTAGTCCGCCCATGCCGCAATCAGTGGATCGGCACTGAGTTTTGGAGCGAGGGGGAACAGAGAGTGTGAACAGGAAGCAGCGCTGAACAGGCAAAGTGACGTGTTGGGTCTCGTTCAGTGTTGCCAATTAATGAGGAAGGAAAGGAGGTAGAGAGAGAGAGAGAGAGAGAGAGAGAGAGAGAGAGAGAGAGAGAGAGAGACAGCGTGAGAGAGACTGAGAATGGTATTGTAACTTCAGTTAAAGGGAGAGGAGTGAAGAAGTAGTGGAGTAATAGAAGCTGAAACCTCAGAAACATGATAGAGACAACAGTCAAGTACTGTACTCAGTAAGTGCAGGAGAAGCCTATAAAATATGATTGTTTCGCATTAAACAATGGTTTCTTTCCTCTCCTCTAAGCTTCTGTCCCCTTGTCATTCTTCAGATGTCTTTGGAGTTGTTTGACATTTTAAAGAGGAAACATTAACTCTCTAGAATAACATAGCAGTTCAAGGCCGTACGCAACATTTGACAAAAAGCTGACAGATCTTTCTTTCTCCGCAGGCGACAAAGTAGTAGCCTGTGTTAGTTACTGTTTTTCATTGAATGCAACAACTCTCAAAATCACACGAGTGATTCAGGGAGTCTGTGGAGATCGCAGTTATTAGTTCAGTGCTGACACTGGCAGGTTAAGCGAGCCCAAACATCTAACATTACACTGAACCACATTGGACACTGTCATTGTGGCTTCTTCTTGTTGTTGCTTTGGTAGAACGTCAGTAGAGCAGGAGGGCCTCCAATGTGATCAGATCGCTCAGGACAGATGATTTTATACCCGGTCTGAACAGGGCCTTAGTTATTGATAAATCAGTATGAACAACCTAATAATATCACACAACATATCAGTCACAGGATAGTACTTTCAGTTTAACTTGGATTTTAAATGTAGTATTTTCGCATTTATGCACTGGCTCTTGATTTGACTACTTCTTCCTCTGCTAATAACCTAATATGGTGAAAACTGCCATTGTAGGCACGCACAGACACAGACACAGACACCCACACAGACACACTCAGCCACAAAAGCACCTCTGTCAGGCTTGCAGAGCAAGCAGTTCGATCCACTCTTGAGCTGCAGCCTGCTTTTCTGGTGACATCACAGACAGGAAACAGGAAGCAAACAAAGGTTTCCTCACTTCCTGTGTCTGACCGCTGATGACACAGCTCGTATCAAACTGGGATTAACAGACGTGGCTCAGGTAGGTATGTCTGCGTGACCTCCTTTTCACACATAATGCCTGCATCTGCAAGAGTGCAGCCGGTCTGACTGAAAATCAATGAAAATAGGCTCCGCCTGGGAAAATACCTTGCCACACACTCATTTCCTTAATACTTCAAACAACACACGCAACACTACGCTTTTGGGTTTATCAAAGAAAAAAAGCTATTTCACACAAGCTGATGTGTCGCATGTTAAAGCTTCGTGCTAAAAGTTAAAGACACATCAGCACTAACTCGACTCAAGGCTATATTTTCATCTCCCTGCATATTTTTCTGAAGCGATCCCAGCAATCACTGCTGCTGACAAACACTTAAGCCCCATTACAAAAATACAACCACACGAGCTAGTCCACCTACATTGAATGAGACACTCCTCTAACTCTCTTCACGCCCCCAGACGTCCTTTCAGTCCCCTCGCCTCCTTCACGGAAGCCGCCAAGCACTCACCTGTTTGTAACTCTTCTGCGTCTTACAGAAGACCAGGTGAACAATGAAAAACTGTTGTACTCCCAGCAAGCGTATGCAGTTCTTTCTCTGGCGCTAATCTGTCTCACTGTTTCCTTACTCTTCTTTCCCTCTTTTCAGGCTCTTCGGGGCAGGTCTTAGCAGGCTGCCTCATTCCTCAGCGATCTTGGATGGGACATGTGTATTCTTGCCCTGACAGGATAAAATTAGCCCCAGTAGTCCAGCCTTAATGTGCATTTTCAAAGTCAGTGTGTGTGTGTGTGTGTGTGTGTGTGTGTGTGTGTGTGTGTGTGTGTGTGTGTGTGTGTGTGTGTGTGTGTGTGT
>CAEMYA010000017.1:1743007-1762452 GCA_903131615.1 Diplodus sargus | reverse complement strand
TGTGTGTGTGTTTGTGTGTGTGTGTGTGTGTGTGTGTGTGTTGGACTGAATGTTGGGTGCTGGCTGGCCAGGCAGAGACAAGTTGTCTCTCAGTAGGAATTCCATAGCTGCAGGGCTGCATGGGTTGGGCGTGTTCTCCTGTTCATCTCTGTCTCTCAGACACACACGACACACACACACGCGCACACACACACAAGGCTCCTCCCCTCGCAGGCCCCGTCTCACACACACACACATTCCCTGCCCTAAAACACACACTCCCCTTGCCAACAGGGGCTCCATTGTGAGCTCTTGAACATCTTTTGTGTAGCTCCGAGCCAAGTTTGCTGAGCGCAGCAGAGAAAAAAGTTTTTGAGGGGAGCAGGCAGGTGCACATCAGCCCTGCAGGCTACACTCTCCAGTATTCTGTATAAATGAACACTTGAACGCTCCCTGTTAGTGCTGCGGTGGTTTTACTGAATCAACAGACAGTGCTAACCCTAACCCGGTCATTTAACAAGAAGAAACCTCAAAGATTTGCTTGTTACTAAAATGTCAGCAACAGGAACGTCAACAGTTCCTTGCTGTTGCTGACTATAATGATGCAAACTAGAGGATTGCAGTGGATCCCAACCTGGGAGCAGGGACCCCTAACAAGGTCACAAGATATATCTGAGAGGTCACAAGAGGAATAGGGAGTCAAAGATAAATTCCTTTCACATAGACTTGTGTTCAATTTTTCCAACTTCTTTGGATAGTTTTACCCTTTAAAACAAACCCAATGTGTACACACTGGCCCAAACACACTTTTCCCATAGACTTATAGCATTTTATAGCTTAATTAGTGTCTAAATGTTGAACTTTTTACACGTTTATACCCACTTAAAATAGTTTAGACAGGTTTGTCTTTCTTTTTTTCCAGCGTGTGACATTTGTTGTCACAAAAACGCCAAAAAACAAGATCGTAGGACACAGCAGATCGGTCACTTCATCAGACCACATCCAGAAGATGTTAAAAACATGTTTTTAAAAGTCTTAATTGACAGCCATTGTTATTACCAGGGCTGATGATGGAAGTTCCCAAGGGGTTAGACATCCCGCCTCTTTCTCATCTCTGTTGAGAGTTGCACATGTGCAGTACTGATCAGGCAGCTGGATAACAAGGCTAGTGTGGCTGTGGCTCAGGGGTAGAGCCAAAATCTTGTTATCAGAAGGTTGCTGGTTCTATTCTCCTGGTCTATATGTCGAAGTGTCCCTGGGCAAGATGCTGAACCCCAAAACTGCTCCTGATGTGTATGGCAGCCACTGCTGAGGACATAAGCAGCTGCTAAATGCACTAAATGTAAATGTAGTGTGGTGACAAGGAAGACATTAACAACATTTACCTTTCAAAAATCTTGTCCTTTAGTCTGTCTTTCAAACTCAGCGCTGATGGAAGGATCTTTGAGTGCTGCTTGAACAGAGACGGATAAAAAAAGTATGAACAAGCGAGCCACAATAAACACATAAATAAGTGTGTTTAAGAAAGTGAAACCACAGCATGTTATACTTAAAAAGACACTGAAATAGTTTAATGATTCCTTATATTATTGTCATTTATCTTAATGTTAATCTACATATCAATGCACTGAGTAATCAGCTGTACTAATGTGGATTTGTTCCCTTTGCAACTGCAGGCTGCACTTTCCCTTCAGATTCTTGTCTCCACGCTTAATTTATCCCCTCCAACCCTGCGTGCTTGGTTACCACACACACTATTTTACACCCAGACGGCGTCCACATAGATCTCCCATCTGTTCTCAATCCACAGACCTCTCTTTTATCCCCATCGCTGTGCCTCCGAGCCTGTCACATCCCTCTGCCCTTTATATTCTCCCTCGATTCCTCATTCTGCCTCTCTCTCGCTGCATCAGAACACTTTCTATTCCCTGTGGCTGGCCGCCATCAGGGGAAGCCCACTTCCTCATCCTGGAACTCCCCGAGCACCAGAGGGTCAGAGGACCGAACCGGCCAACCAGCGCGCAGCAAACACAGCCGCCGAGCTGTTTACAGGAAGTGGACAGCAAGCCTTTTGTGTTCGGCTTCTATAAAAGGAAATTCTGCGCGGGACTTCCTGGAAGGAGTGATGAAGCCGTCACACACAATCACACACACACACTCTACCCCCTTTCATTCACCCCCACAGAAACATACAGATATAACAACACACACTATATGTGCACACACACACACACACACACACTTCACTCACTACCTTCTGCAGTCACTGATTATAGGTCTGCTAGTGAATGAGGCATAAACACACTGCCCAGCTGCACAGCCACACTGAACACCTTATCCTGTTATTCATACAGCTGCCTCACTCCTGTGTCAACATTTGGACGAATCAAATCACCAACCTGGCAACCTGAAGGCCCGGGCTGCTGTCAAAACTCGACTCTACAGCTTGGACCAGGCACAAAACTCGCCTCAGCTCTCACAGTTGAAGTCTGTTAGCTTCAGGGGCCTTGCAGTGTATGAATGACTGGTTCAGTGTACCTGCAGGATTATTGGCTGGACTGTCACAGATGTACCTAATGATGCATTTGCACGCTTGCAGTTGCAGATAGTCAAGATTTTAGAAATCCAGAGGCCAAAACTCCAAACTCCTCCTGAAAAACCCACATCATTCCCTCCAAATGAAATGTAGGTACATTTTAGGGGATAATGACACATTTCTGACCACTTCTGTTCTTAGTCAAAGAAGACTATGAAATAAAAGGTTGTACAATATGTTTAAACTCTGGTCTTTTACACTATATGACGATAGATAGGGACAGGGATACCAAATACCCCCATATCAATATTGCAGCAATATTATAAGGAAGATTATTGGCACTTTTACAACATATAAATACTAATATTTCTGATAAATATTAATCAGTTGTGTGTGTTTAGTGACTGAAGTGGATAAAGACAAGTAGAAGGGATTATTTTACTGGATTACAGCCTTTAAAACACTAAATCTAATATGATATATAGTCTCACATCAGGATGACTGAATGTATACATACACTACACTGTATTCATGTTGTACAGAAAACACTGTAACTTTTAGAATTACATTTTATTATTGAAGTGCTACTCAGATATTTACAGGCCCCTCCACTGACTGTTGTTACAGATGTTTTGTATTAACATCACATGTTATTACAATACTATAGTGTCCCTGTAGGCTGTCATTACTTGGGTGTAAATTAGAAAGAAGGGCAAACCATAAATCCCACTAACACTAGGATGTGGATCTCTGGCCTGGTGTACTTTTATTTTTATCCCCTCAAGAGACTGGAAGAAGAGTCTCCACAATAATTGTGCAGGGAGATGTCGCTCAGTCTGAGTGCCAAAGAAAAGTTAGTCGACTATTTTCAGAGAAGCAACTTGTTGTGTTGAATGAGTAAATCTTTATAAACTCACCGGTTGCTGTCAACCGCAAAAGTATCAACCTCACTCCGGAGAAGTTCCCGAAACTCCGCCCCGTCTCGGCTGGTGTCCTCTCCGCTTAAAGCCCAGATTCAGCGCCGAGATTTCTCAAACCTCCCCGGGGGGATGAAAAAAAAAAAAGATATCGTTTTGTTATCTTACACTCTTCATTCCTCTTCACTTTCCCCCCCTTCAGTGTAGTCTCAGCCTGGCTCTCCTTGCTTGGCCCGGGGAGGAGCTGGCTGGCGGAGAGAGGAAGCGGAACGTCGTAGAGGAATCGGAACCTCGCGGCTTCCGTAGCGCTCATTGGGCGAAACGCACAGCGCGCATAATGCAAGCGGCGAGAAAAAGGCTGCGTGCGCCGCTTTGAGCTGTCAAGCTACACGCACACAACACAGGAAACGGGAGGGCTTTGGTTTCAGATTTAAATATATGGAGTCTGCAGAGCATTCTAATAATAATAAATAGGAGGCTTCAACAAATGATTATGCATTATTGATTTTTTTCTGACAAAATCAGATGGCTCATTATTCAAAATCCACAAATATTTATCAGCTGCGATATTGACGTGTTATATAACTGTACGAGATAAAAGTCTGTCGTCTGATTTAAAGTCATTTTAACCAGTTCCAGCATCCCAGTCAATTGGTCGCTGTAAGGTTACAGCAGCTATTTCAATTTGGTCCGTTTTTATTTATATAAAAGTATTAAAAATTACAATATTCCTCTAAAAACCAAACCAAAAACTAAGCCTTAAAATGACTATGACATTACATACACAATACAAATGCATACAATACATGCATCATTTACTTTTACTTGTACTGTCTCAGGCACTTCTTTAACGTGACGTGCTTTTATTTTGAAGGCTACCACCGGAAGTTGCACAGTAACTGTCACTTGACGCTTCGAGATTTAAAAACATTAGCAACAGAAACGCAGCTGAGGCACAAAAAATAAAGTCCTCTTTGAAAAGTCGACAGCCACCGAGGAGAAGGAGGTAGGAGGTTGTTTATCAGCGATAAATAAAACCCTCTGTAGTTGTTTGTATGTACATTTATAGTAAATATAGCCTACGAGAAGCTAACAGCCTCAAACCCAATCAACCCAAGCGTTAACGTTAGGTTAGCTAGCTTCCAAGTACCGTTAATGTTGATGTAACGTTAGTTAACTAACGTTAATATTAACTAGCTAACATTAGCCGACCTTCTGTAGGCGGTTATGTGCCACAGCTGTAAATAAATAGCTCATAAGCCTATACGGAAACACATGTAAGGCATTTGGCCAGCTTGCTTTGCTGTTCAGCAACGTTTTGCTCCAGTGTAGGTATACATTTATGCTAGTTTGTGCATGCAAACCCCATGTTATGTGTGTTAATGTGAAGAAGTATGCACCAGCTTCAACTTTTCCTACAGTCCAACCACCCAGACGTGTTAGGTGTTCATGGCTTGTGTCATCCGTGGATGCTACTCTGTCTTAAAGCATATTTATGTAACTTTCTGACCTTAAAGTAACAGCTTCAAAATCATGTTGATGGTACGGTGTCTTGTAATAGGGTGAATGGTGTCTCTGTCTCAGCCACATCACTTGTTTATGCACTGTGCAACTTCAGTGAGAGGTTAGGATCGCAGTGTTACATGCATGTTTGCTTCAACATATCTAAGACCTGCATCTATGACCTTCTGTCTGCCTGTTTGTGGATGTGTTTGTGTGTGCGATCCAGGTGCCATGTTTTCCGGCAGGTGGAGGTTTGGTTCAGACAGGTCCGGCGAGGTGGACCTCTTCACAGACCCCCATGAGAACACTACGGAGACTCTCTTACAGCTCCTCAGAGCTGCAGTATCACCGGAGCCGGAGGCCGATGGCAGCGTGCTCTTTGGCCACTTAAGAGGCACTGTGGTCGGCCTCAGATATTACACAGGGGTGGTGAGGATCAATCAGTCACCGATAAGAATGTATTTACCACCTAGTGCAGATTGACAAAACCTTAAACGCATCTGTGTTTAACTCTGGATAGGTAAATCGAGGGGAAATGGTCGGTTTAGTGCGACAGCCCCAGAATCAACATGACAGGAATGCAGTGATGGTCGCCAACATTTATGGCAACCAAGTAGGTCATATCAAGCGGGAGCTGGCAGCAGCCATGGCCTATGTCATGGATAATAATTTGGCTAAAGTAGAGGGGTGAGTAGATTGTTCTCAACCCGTCAATTTTTTCACATTTTTCTCGTACAGTGGTTTTAAGATGACATCTAAGCTCAAATCCGTCATGATTACAGTGTGACAAAAACAGTGTGTGATTTTGTGTGGATATTTTTCAGGGTGGTGCCCTCTGGGACAAACAACTCATTCACCATGCCAGTGATGTTGTCATTCTGGGGCAAAGAAGAGCACAAAGCGACTGTGAATGAATTCATGGCACGTCGAGGATTTAAACTGAACACAGGTGGAAGCGGAGGTGCAACAGGTACAAACGCGCTCAACCGTCGGAATCTCACTTTCCTCCTGTAGTAAAAGCTCTCACATATATCAGTGTAACCCACATTTTTGCAATAAAAACAGCCAGTTTTCAGTCATAGTCACTGTTTATTTGTGTGTATGTGTTTGGTTTCAGGTGCAAATCAGAAACCCTATCATAGTATGAATCAAGGAGCCCTTGCATTGCTATCGAAAAAAGGGCTGACAATCCCACTGACTGCACAGGAGGTAATATACTTATGATGCACTTAGATGGATTCAGGCAAACAGTAGACTTAGATGGATTCAGGCAAACAGAAGTTGGAATATTTTCAGTCAGCTCAATGTATAAATAAAAACATGTTATTGGCTTTCAAGAGGCTCTTTTTGTTTGACTTTTAGTGCATGAAGAATTCATTGTTGTTTTTATACTGAAATAATGTAGGATGACAATAGATTTAAACATCGTCCTCTCTTTTCAGCTGAGAAATTCATTTGACAACCTTTTCGAAGGCTTAATGGAGAGTAAAGATGGAGAGAAAGAAGCAGCCAAGGTTTGTATTTGATATCATTTTGTGGTCAATATTTGTGTCATTAACTAATGATTGCATGATGATTCTTACTGTTTTTAACCCCATATTTTTTGTTATGTCCACTGAATGTTGCCCCTCCGCTCTTTGCTGCTGGTCGTTTGTAATGCTGCTCTGACTTAATCTAAAATTGGTGAATGATGATAAAAGCATCAGCTAAATGTCTGTGACATAATTGAAACAAACTATGCACCTTCCTCCCTTCTCTTTCTTGCTCAGTTTTTGGAGAAACTGCTTCTCACCTCTACTTTTAGTCTGAAAAAGTAGTACTAGTTGTACATTTCTATCAAAGTGCAGCTTTAATGTCCTTTTTCTCTGCAGGCCGTTGGAACTCCTCTCCTGCCTCACCAGAAGCAGGCGCTGTCCTGGATGTGTGCTAGAGAAAACAAATCTGGGTTGCCACCCTTCTGGGAGAAGAGAGGCGAGCTGTACTATAACAGCCTCACATGTTTCTCTGCCAAAGAAATACCAGAGAGAGTTCGTGGGGGGATACTGGCAGATGATATGGGACTAGTGAGTAACACACACACCCACTTTCTAAATGTGTTACTTTCAAGTTTTATGTGATGTAATATCATTACAGTTGAAAAGAGGTTAATTGATGAATTACAAGTTGATTTATACACTAGCCCATGATGTGATTTGGTCAGATTATCTCCAATTAAAGCGAAAAAAAAGATGAAAAGACATTTACCACAATAACTGTATTCACACTGCTGCGATCTAAGCCGACCTAATTCAACACTTAAGCCCCTGTTCGTGTTTTTCAGGGAAAAACACTAACGACTATTGCTCTGATCCTCACCAACTTTCACCAAGGGAAACCTCTTCCTGTGGAGAAATGTGTAAGTGTAACTGTTTGTTATTTTTGTCAGTTTTAGATGTGATGATTGGGCTTTGAGAGTCTATACATCTTTGGTTAAGCTACCTTGAAGTGCTTGAATTTTCTGCACAAACTATGTTTGAGTGACTTGTGTTCAACCATTGTAAAGTGTTTGTTTATATGTGTGCAGGAGGAGCAGTCTTCGCCCATGAAGACCAAAACTAAACCACACACGGCCTCCAAAGTTGAAGGTACTCGGAACTTTCAATAAATTAACTGCTGTTTATTTTTTTTGTTTTTCCCGCCTCATGCCTCAGTCTTCCTTTATCTCTTTTTGTGCCTGTGTGTGTGATGTTGCATCTTTGCTTCAGGAAGCACCAGTGCAGGAGCAGGAGCGAGTGATACAGCAGCATCAGGTTCTCTGCACTCAGACCTGTAAGAGTGATTTGATTGATTACATTTGGCACGCTCAGATTATATTGTGATTGCTGGGGGTTTTGTTTTGATTGCAAAATGTGATCATGTGTAAAGGTAAAAATGCAAAATATCACATCTAAACTTATTTCCATTCATTTTCACATCAGTCTTACTATACATGTGCACACCTAATCTGTAAATGTAACAGTGATTGAGTCCATTGATTGTTATTATTAACTAGCTTCCTTCATCGCTTCTTGTATTTTGTCCTGACTTAATTTCTTCACTAGTCAGTCAAATGTCTTCTTACATGGGCTGACATTGTCTTGTGTGGGTCAGCCCTCAGGTGGACATGGTCTCTGGTGATTCGTCAGACGTAGTGGAGATTATGGACAAGCCAGATAAAAGTAAGAATCGATTCTCAGCTCCATGTTTTTATCTAGTTTGTTTTTCTGACTTGAACACAACAGTAACATTGGTGCTGCAATATACAACCATCCACAATTACCAAGTTAGTTATAGAGAGATGCTAATTTGCAACACCAGACCACAGGAGGCTTTTTCAAAGAAGTAGTTTTTTACTTGAAATAGGTAGAATAAAGTAAAAAGGAACAGTAAGGACATCAGACGCATCATCTCTATGTACATTACAATTTAACTTTTACATAGCTGTACCTGCCATTTGCATCTTTTGTCTTGTTCCACTGAAAAAATGTGATTTACATTTTACCCGACTTTTCCACTTACAGGTACAAGTAAAGGAAAGATGAAAGCCACCAAGCGAAAGCCCAGTAAAGGTGCGAGTCCAGTAATCTTCTTGTATTTGTCCACTGTAATATGTGCATCTTAAAGACATTTGATTTTTTTACATTTTGTTTGAATCATTATTCTTCCTGTGTAGAGGCCTCAGTATTTCTGGAGGATCTGGACTTTGCTGCAGCACTGGGTGGCTCCACAACAGATACAGGCGCAAAGAAGAAGAAAACTGCTAAGAAGGCCACTCCCACAATCAGTGAGTTTGAGTATATTTATACCTGCTGTTTTCACTTACTGTATTCATTTATAATGTCGGAATACTAGAGATGTTAATGTCCTTTTATGAATATGCAGGTGCGGAGTCCACTATCATTGAAAGTGCAGAGGACTTATCAGCAAGAACAACTCTCATCATCGCCCCGCTGTCTGTGCTCAGCAACTGGCTGGTAGGAATACAACTAACACAGCACAACATACAGTGGATAAAGTGAAAGCTCCTGGATTCAGCGTGTGTAATGCTTTTCTCCTCTGTCCTTTTGTATGTGTGCAGGACCAGTTTGAGCAGCATGTGCGCCCTGACGTGAAGCTAAATGTGTATCTGTATTAC
Organism: Diplodus sargus; assembly: GCA_903131615.1. Lineage (NCBI taxonomy): Eukaryota > Metazoa > Chordata > Actinopteri > Spariformes > Sparidae > Diplodus > Diplodus sargus. The sequence continues at coordinate 1,753,364 of CAEMYA010000017.1, read as the reverse complement.
GGCTCGGCTCGCAACAGGAGCAAGAAGTTTCTGTCCTCTCAGGATGTCGTGATCACCACCTACAACGTTCTCAGTGCAGACTTCAGCTGCAAGGTGAGCCGATGTGTTCACATGAGAGACGGAGCTAAAGTGGTGCCGACTGTGCTGCTCAACAAAGTCATTTAATGAACTGTATGATTCATTCATTTCCCTTTCAGAGTAAGAGTCCGCTCCATGGGATCGATTGGCTGAGAATTGTACTGGATGAAGGACACGTTATAAGAAACCCCAATGCACAGACGAGTAAGGCTGTGCTCGACTTAAAAGCTCAGCGCCGCTGGATTTTGTCAGGTATTACTGAACTTTAACACACACATATAGATACACAAACATTCTTAGGCTGGGATGATAAGAATCCACCATGAACACTCATTTTGACTGACTGTTCGTCCCTCCAGGTACACCAATCCAGAACAGTGTGAAGGACCTGTGGATGCTGCTGGCCTTCCTGCGTCTAAAGCCCTTCGATGTGAGAGAGTGGTGGAACAGAGTGATCCAGAGACCTGTTACTCTGGGAGACAGGGCCGGCGTGCAGTGAGTGCCCACAGATATCTCATGCACCTTACCAAAGTACCCCAGATGATGTAACAGGCTGTTGACGTGTATTGTGTGGTGATGCATGACATCAGCATAACCACAACCTCCAGGATGCTTTCTGTAACTTCCATGGTCTTGGCCCCCTGGAAGGCATCTTGGAGGCTACTTGAGAGCAACCGGAAAGAGGAAGGGGATTTCCGATGTGCTGACTGTGCTGCCTACACTTTTTTTCTTTTCAAATGGTAGAATAGTCTACAACACTTCATGTTGTAACTACATACTTTTGAGTAATGTATCAGGCATCTAAGTTGTAACATTACTACTGAAGACATTCAAAAGTGTTTCTATGATTAAGACTTTAGTTTGTTGTTTTAAAGGGTATCTGGAAATGCAAATTAACACTCATCCTGTTTGAGTGTTGGATGAGATTTGGTAATTATGGTCAACATGCAAGCATTTGTCAGATTACAATTGAAACTGTGCGCAGGAACCTTCAGACCCTGGTGAAGTGCATCACCCTGCGGCGGACCAAGACCAGCGAGGTGAATGGGCGCCCCCTGGTGTTCCTGCCTGAGAAGACAGTCTGTGTGGAGCAGGTGGAGCTGAGCCGGACAGAGAGGGAAGAGTACGAGCTGGCACGCAATGAGGGAAGAAACACCATCCGCAAGTATGTGTCATTGTGTACGAACATATGCATTGCATGAATTGGCAACATGACAGAAATGATCATTGGTAACAAAAGTAGTTAGTTGAAGAGGCCATTTTGACATAGTTGTCTTAACGTTTTGTGTGTGTGTAGATACGTGGCTGAAGGGACAGTCTTGAGGAATTACGCTGATGTGTTGGCCATCCTGATGAGGCTTCGACAGCACTGCTGCCACCCAGACCTGCTGGCAAAAACACTCTCAGAACTGGGTATAGTATAGCATCTGAAACATGTTTCAGTGAGTTTTTTTCCTCTGGCATTATTTTCCTGTTTAAATGTATTCATCTTTTGTGTCTAGGTGCTGGAGCTACGCCTGCAGAACTACGGGAGCGTCTGATTGAGAAGCTGCGGTTGGTGTTGGCCAGCGGCTCTGATGAGGAGTGCTCTGTGTGTCTGGACTCAGTACAGCTGCCCGTCATCACACACTGCGCCCATGTTTACTGCCGGCCCTGCATTGCCCAGGTTATCAGCACCGAGCAGGTACATGTGTCGCTCTCAGTGGATAATTCTCATCTGGCAGTTGTCTTAATGTTCCTCTCTAGGCAACAAAAGTAAAATAAATAACAACTAAAAAGCATCAATATCAACATATCGTTAGGATCCAAGTTGTTTTAATCATTGGTGTAGGCCATTTCCTTGAAACTCCTCAGGTATAAATCTAAATCTTTATCTCAGTTTCCCAAGGTCGCTGATCATTAACAGATCCATCTTTTCCTTTTGTGTTTCTGTGCGTAGGACACAGCACGCTGTCCACTCTGTCGAAGTGAGATTAAGACCAGTGAGCTGGTGGAGTTTCCACAGGAGGAAGTAGAGGAAGAAAACACTCCAAACTCTGAGAAGTGGCGGACAAGCTCAAAGGTACATTGCATATTCTGTGCTGAGGCTGCAGAACTGACAAAATAATGGTAAAAACACTGCAGACTTCTAAAAAATGCAAACCATTATAAAACTTTACAGAAAAATGTGCGTGATGTGGACTTCATCTCTCTTACATTAATATCTTTAATGCAAAAGTTCTCAATGAAAAATACAATGCGCAAATACAAAATTGCCTCGGATGCCATCATTCCATACTTATCTGGACCAATTGAGGCTCAACTCCAAGCAAGACAAATTGGAATGACTTTAAGATTCATAACTTGTTACCCATTTAGTAGCTCTTCTGACACTGGTATTTCTTGTGACTACCTAATTCTTGTCTCACAATCTTTCAAAAACTCATCTGCAGCAGTGTGACAGCAGTGGAAAATGGGTATTGTATGCTACCGCCTGATAGCCATGTTTGTTTTTTGTCCCTGCAGGTGCAGGCGCTGATGGGAAACCTGCTCAGGCTGCGATGTGAAGATAGCAGCATCAAATGTTTGGTCGTCTCTCAGTTCACGCGCTTCCTCACCATCCTGGAGACTCCACTGAGGTAATACACGCATTCAGAGTCGAGGTTCAGGATTTTTTTTGGAGGTCTAGAGATCTGATAACAGCTCAGTAATTGTCCTCCTCTTCACCAGAGAGCATGGTTTCACTTTCGTGCGTTTGGATGGCACCATGAGCCAAAAGAAGAGGACTCGGGTCATCCAGGAGTTTCAGAGCACTGCAGCAGACAGTCCTGCCATCATGCTTCTGTCACTCAAAGCAGGAGGGGTGGGGCTTAACCTGACGGCCGCCTCGCATGTTTTCCTCATGGACCCTGTAAGTACTAACTCAGGCCTGAAACCAGACAAAGACGAACATAATTTATACACTTCCTCTATCACCGCTCATCTTTGAAGAATTTCCTACAATTATACGCTTCTGGGACTTTTTTTTTCTGTGTAACACACAGCAGTAACAGCTCATTAACTACATAGTCTTTATCATAAAAAAATTAGCTGTTGAATCACAAAATGTAACTTGTAATGAACTGTGTGTTTAAGGCATGGAATCCTGCTACTGAGGAGCAGTGTATTGACCGCTGCCACCGTTTGGGACAGAAGAGGAAAGTCGTTGTGACCAAGGTCAGAAAACTAGAACACCGTTTGTGTTTGTAGTGCTGTTAAGCTTAGTGCATTTTGTGTCTGTGGCAAGGCATTCAGTTTTCCTTAGCACGTTCTATACTGTCCATTTTACACTGAGTGTGATACCTGAGAGACATTACTTACTGGAACATTTTCCTTGTATCTATATCTGTGTCTGTTGCTACAGTTCATTGTGAAAGACTCGGTAGAGGAGAAGATGGTAGAGATCCAGAGGGGGAAGCAGGACCTGGTGGAGAAGGCTTTTGGCTCCACGAACTCTGACAGGAAAACCTCTCGCATCGATGACATCAAGGCTCTGATGGAGCTGTAGATGTCTGACAATGGGCCTGAGCTTATGTGTCAACACTGCAACAAGACAAACCTTGAACCATTACAACAGTTGACTGTGTTCTCTTTTGTTGTCTCAGTTCATGTCTGAGAGTCTTTGCACACATTGTTTATGTTCGGTTCATATTTTGAAGTTAATATTTTTCTTTCATAGTTTATAATTATTGCTCTATTTTAATTCTTCCTGTTTTATTAACATTTTCATGATAACTCATTCACAGGATGCACCACTGGGCAACCTTTTGATTGTGTTCAGTTGTGATGGGCCTGTTTGTCTTGATTTATGATTGTCGAATTCTGCATAAAGATGTCGGAAAACGACGAGACCTTTGTTATACACTTTGGAGAGTTGTGTGCTTTACCCTATATCTTTCCAACAATGTTCAAAACCAGAGAAATCCACAAGTTTACTCAAATTGATTCATTTGGCCATGTATTGCTACTACCAGGATAGAGAAGTTGGCAAAGGAGACCAAACTTTACACACATTAACGATACGATACAAATATGTTTGTTCACCCCAAACAGCCAGATTACTTAACTGTACATCAGCTGTACGCTGGTGAGCAATGGCATGCACCAAGGTTGTGCATCTCTGTGTTCGGATACATCATCAGAGACTGTGGTTCTCTCTCCACTTCGTACTGTCATTCGTGTAATTAAATACATTTTCCCTCTTGCTCAATACGACAGTCAACATTACAGTACACAAACACCTGACAATGGAGGTCATCTTCCCGGATCGCTGCTACAGTCAGGCTGATAAACCAACAATAATAGCTAAAAGGTGATCAGTGAGCTCTCCTCCTGTTGGTTAACAGTGTTGGATAATACTCATTTAAAAGGAGGACCAAAAAAACCTTGGGTGTATACAATGGGAGTGAAAAGAAAATTGAACTCATGACAGAAGGGATGGATAAAAGGTGTTTTTTCACCTGTTCTTTATTAGCACTTCAACAGGGATGAACAGTTAACAGCTGGGTAACAGGGCGGACCTGAAGTACCCGTTGTCACTACAGTTATATTCCACCTCCACACTTATGCATATTCAGGATTTAGCAGACTGACAAGATTAAGAAACTCTCAACTTAGCCAGCCTCTTGTAGGAGTGTGCTGAATGGAGTGAGGAGAGCTATTATTACTTTTACTGCTGGGAGCTAAAAATTACAGTTTAGTTTAAGGGCACACAGCTGGAGTGAAGCAGAGGAGGTATTAGTTACAAAGGAGGAGGAGGACCGAGCAAACTTTGCTGTGCTACTAGCAGCAGTTACAGTAAGTGAGGTTGTTGTAAACAGTAAACGGCAATAAGGCAGCTGGTAACACTACAGACAGGAAGTGATGAAACTGATCATGGCACAAAGATATACTGATGTGGGATCTGGCGGGGACGCAACATGCGGAGCACGCGTACAGATAGAATGTCTGGGGAGCACACGATTACATACAAACTGACTTTCGACATCGCTTTAGGATGTGGTCGGACTTTTCGGACCGATGTATGAACTCTGTGCCATGCAAATACGACACAACAAAGTACCAGACATTACAAAAGCTGAAGTCAACAGGGAGCTGGTGAGTGTCAGAGGCACAGATAGGGGGGTGTTTATCTATGTACTCAGGTGAGGTGAACACTGTCTGGTTAAAGCGGGCCGGGAGCGTGGGACTGTAAGCTGGAAGTGAGCCAGTTACTGCATATCTGCTCGAAAGTGGTTTATTGCAGGACACAACTTTTAAATCTATCGATTTCCCCTTTTGCCCACGGGCCTTTTCCTCAGTTTGGGTTTGCCGTCGAAAGTTTCCACGGGTTAGGAAGACCGAATCCATCTCCATCGGATGCAAAAAGAACACTTAAAAGGCATTATATGTAACATTTCCACATTAAAATGACTAGATATAGTGAATGAAACAACTATTTGACTGAGTTGTGGACTGAACGTCATCCCGAATGATTCCGAAAACTCAGAGAAATCCGAAATTGTTACCAAGGTGACGATGTGTTTCATTCAGTCGCATGTCGCCCTCTAGTTTCTCCGTCTTTAAGGGAAACACTACATGATACGTCAGACAGTGAGGGAGGAAGTCGGCTAACTATCTCGCTATGATCCCACGAAGCTTCGCCCCGTCATCACACTACATCTTTTGTTACAGTTGTGACTGAGAGACCCCGCAAAGCGGCAGAAATTACATACTGTGCGTTTAAGGAATAGTCTGGCATTTTTGGAAAGTAACGTTTCGCTTTCTTCCAGTGAGTCAGATGAAAAGATCACACCTCTCACGTCCACACGGTGAAGCTACAGCCTGGCACTGAGGCGAGACGGGTAAACCGGCTCAGCTGGGTCGGCTCTTTCCGAATTAGAGCCGCTGCGGTATCATGATTTTATGTGGCAGAAGCGGCCACAAGCGAGCCAGTTAACAGCTGCTCCTAGCTAATATTACCTTAATTACCTTTGAACTTTTGGACATCCTTATATCCTATTAGACATCTGTGCAGTTTTGTGATAATTATCATGTGAATTGTGAGGTCACGGTGACCTTTGACCTCCACATTTCAATCAGTTCATCCTTGAGTCCAAGTAGACATTTGTGCCAAATTTGAAGAAATTACAGGGCGTTCTTATACAGCGCGTTCACAGAAATCGGACGGACAAGCTTATGGACAGACGTACTGATGGACGGACAATTTGAAAACATTCCACCTTCAGGCGCCGGCCACTGCTATCACTGTTGCATATAACAGTGTTTGCCACAAATGTCTACTGTCTCTCCGGAATAATAAAATGTTTGCCCTGGTAAAGACTATAAATATGAATGAACTGTATCAATTTCCTTTTCCTAACTCTCAGCAAGAAAGCAAGTGACTGTACCTTCCCAAAATGTTGAAGAAAAATGAATGATTAGAGTGTGTGGGAACAGTGTTAGACTCTCTGTCATTCAAATACACACCGACGGGTTGCAGAGAGTGAGGCTGAACGCTGCACAGAGGCTAATCGAGCCCCCCTGTGATTGGCTGAGCAGTGGTTAAATCCCCACCCACACGCAGCTTCCGCTGGTGCTCTCTCTGTCCATCACGCTCCCCCCCGCCCGCTACTTTAAAAAGGAGTCAAGCTTTCGCTCGATGTTGGCGAAGGAGTCGTCGCCCAAGTAGTCGATCTGGCCGGCTTCCCAGCGCTGCTTCCTCTCCTCTGATGAGAACTTCTGGGGAGGCGGGTCGAAATGTGTCGGCTGCCCCTTCACATCCTCTTCGAGCTTACTCTGTGTGACAGACAGGGAGAGAATGAATGAATCATCACGCGGGACAGGAGGAATACTTTATAAGGACTGGTTTCTCCAGTTTCACCCTGCTCGGCTGAACATTGTTTTACCCTCAAGACACAATCAGTCCGAGCAGGTGTTTCGTCAGAGGAGTCAAAGTACAACTAAGAGATTTTGCAACACACTTGCGGCAGATAAGAGTTTGAGGAAAAAAGAAAGGTTTGGCTTCCTATAGTAGGTGTACACTCAATAAGTCACTATCTCTGCCTGAGATACTGATTTTTAGACATGCAAATACTCTGCTTTGAGTGATAATCTATTTCTGATGTTTTTCTTTCCGCGAAAGTGCAAAGTTTAACCGGATATAAGATGTCTCATGCACCTCCGACAAGTCAATTCTCATCACACGTGCATGAGACTTTAAGTTTCCACATCGGACTCATCTAAGTTGCACAACTGTACCACCGTGATGTCACAAAATCATGTAGCTGCACACACCGTACGCCCTTAACTCAGATTTTGGGTGAGCGCAGTCAATCGTTCCTGCCTTTAGGAGAACACTCGTCAAGCTGTCTGTACAAAGATCCGTTCGCACAGTGACGATCAAACATTCAAACAAGGAAAGTAACAAGCAGCTAAATACGTTGAGTGTAATGTCATTTTTGAAAGAACAAATAGCTTCTACAAGTTGACGTCCCTGAACTGTGGTGCTGAATAATGGCCGGAAAATTTTTTTTGGGAGACATGACGTCAGAGTGAAGTTGACCTTTGACCCTCTGAATATAAAATGTGACCACTTCACGAGGTCGCAGTGGCCTTTGACCACCAAATCTGAACCAGTATATCCTTGAAATTGAAGAAATTCCCTCAAGGCATTCCTGAGATATCGTGCTCAGAGGAGTGGGAGGGATGGACGACAGTAAAACCGAAAACATAATGAGTCCTTCAACGCAGCAGCTTAATAAAACACACAGCTTTAATATTCACCTCCGTACATTTTGGGTGTTTTTGCTGCTACATTCCAACTTGGTCTGGTTCGATCTGTAGCTAACAATCGCTAATGATAGAAAACTTAAGATAGACATGAGATGACGTAGTAAGTTCACTGTTTTGGTTGCTTAGTAATGATGTCTTCGAACTAAATATAAAACTAACTGACTTTTGAGAAGTTTTATTAATTTATTGTGCCATTATCCAGTAACTGGAAGTCTTGCTGTTGAACAACAGTCACCGAGACTTCAAGATTCACTTGAAACTGAAGCCCGAGCGAGTGCAAGACGTTCCTCCGCTGATGCCGGGCGTTTGCCTGTATAAACTTGTCAGAGTGACACGAGATGGCACAACTTGAGGCAATTGGGCAAAGCTTCAGGTTTTGGCAGCCTTTTTTGATTATTTCACTGCCGCACTGTCGCAACAGGCCACTCTGAAACTTCCTGCTACTTAGTGAAGTGTTTGTTTGAGGTCTGCCCCCCCCTCATGCATCACTGACAACGGAAAGCTGCTCATGCAGTCCGGACACGACTGAGAGGACTGGAATAACCAGCAGCAGCCCAGACAACTTCTGGCAACGGATTGGTGCCGAGGAATGTGGAACCAATTGACTTTTTCTTGTTACTGTGACAACTTGAAAAACTAGCCGCCTTTTTTTTATCTGGAGCTTAAAAGGGAGTTAAAAAAAAGGCTTTGTTTCACCACTTGGTAATTACACTGCGGGATGGATTTAAATATTTTAAATACACCTCAGAGAAAGGGAGAGATAACCCTGTAATCAGTGGGTTTCGACACAGCCGGGGCACGATGGTGATGCAACACACTAAGCGTACAGTCACAGCCGTCCACATCTTGTGTGTCAACACATGCACGGCGCGCTGACTTACGTCCTCGTTCGCCTCCACGCAGCCGCTGCTGAAGGGAGTGTCCCCGTAGGCCCGCTGCAGCAGGGGCAGCACGGACTTGGCGTACAGCTGCCACCACATGAGCAGGTAGTCGGGGTGCAGCTGGCACTGGTCGGGGGACAGCGAGTGACCTCTGACCTCGCCGCTCTGAGCGTCGTAGGAGTGACTCCACGGCTTCACCTTGCCCAGGAAGTGCACGACTTTGGCGTCGCGGCCGTACCTGCGGAAGGAAAAGAGAGCGTCAGGCGGGAAAGAGCAGGCGGCTGTGGCTCAGTTCAGCCAGTGTCTTGTTATCGGAAGGTCACTGGTTCAATTCCCCCGATCTGCTTGGTGATCCTGATCCTTGGGCAAGATACTGGTCAACACCTCGCATGGCAGCCACCGCCATCAGTGTATGAATGACTGGAAGTCGCTTTGGACAAAAGCGTCTGCTAAAATGTAAATGTAAGAGGCTAAAACATGCAGACGCACTGACTCTTGTGTTAAAAACTTACCTGTAAAAACAGGTTAACTCAATATTAACTCCAAAACGACTCACAGGAATCCTAGCTGACTGGGGAACATGGTACAAATGCAATTTCCCCTTAACGACATAAAGATATAACTTGTTACTTTAACCAAACAGCTGAATTCTGGAGAACTGTTTTCGCCAAATCTGCAGCAAGCACAAAAATACCAGAAGTTTGGTGTGTATCATTAACACGATATCAATAAATATTGTGGTTATCCTCCGTACCGGTGAACTGAAACCCCCCCAGTCCTCAAACAGAAAGTATACAAGTGCAGCAGCAATCGCTGGTCTTTTCTTGAGGCAGGACGTGTGTTGTTCCGGCGGCCTCTTGTAATCCAACACCCGACCACAGAAATACACAAACCTTTGAACTGACCTTGGATACGTTTTCTGCCTCCTCACACATGAAAACACTCTGAAGTCTCATGAGGAAAGCTACAGAATCAGGGCAATGAGGAGGCTGCACACGATCACATGAAGAAACCCTGGATGCACTGATCATGAATGTGTGTTTGCATGTGTGTGTGTGTGTGTGTGTATGTGTGTGTGTGTGTGTGTGTGTGTGTGTGTGTGTGCGTGTGTACTGACTGTTTGAAAGCTGGCAGGTAGGAGTAAATGGCGATACTGCTGAGGTTGTAGATGAAGGGAAGGTGTTTGGAAATATCCGCCGTAGCCCAGGTGTTAAAGAAGCTGTTGAGGACCCCCTGGTCTCCACCTGCAGACGCAGACACACACACACACACACACAAAATATTTTTAAACATGACATGGTGAGAAGTGGCTTGGGGAGCTCTGGTTTGGCATTTAAATACAAAGAACAACCCTCATTCGAGATCTTAACAGTCATGTGAAAACCATTCTGTGTTCTCGCTGGGAGCCATGAGAGGGGATTCGAAGACACAAAAACAAGATAATGAATGAAATTAAACTGTTTTCGTGGACTTTTATTCACGATCCTCATAACATTGACCTCATCTGGCCTCCCTGCTCTGGTTCTGAAATCCGGGCTGACACACTGCAGCACATACCTGACTGGTCAACGCCACACACATACCGTACATTCCCACAGAACCGTGTC
>CAEMYA010000017.1:1711032-1741940 GCA_903131615.1 Diplodus sargus | reverse complement strand
TTTTTTTTTTTTTTGTCATCCAAAGCCTCAATGGGCTTTGTGTGTTACCTGCACGGTTCTGCAACGTGAGGCCCAACCAGAGCGACCAGTTTCCTGGTTGTGTTGTGGTTCCGTAACGACTGGCCGAGAACCATCGCTCCCTTGGCGTAGCTGTCGTTGGTCGCCAGCGTCACAAAAGCCTCGTCTGTTTGGAAGAAAAACACACACACATTGTGATCAGCCACGTGACCAGGATGTTAGCATATCTGTGTCAATCATGTGTCTTCTGCCTTTCAGCACAACACCTACTGCAACACCTAGCTCTAAAATTAATATATTTCTTTTACATTGTCTTGATCACAAAAAAAACAGGAAATGTTTGAAAATGCAGAATTATTTGACATGAATGACTTTTAGCTTTGTTAAGAAAATGTGTGTTGCAAAATGCATTATATTAGAATTCAAAAAGTATAGTTTGTTGCAAAATAACAACCTAAGTAATCAGTCGGATATATGAACCTTTGGTGAAACTGACAGCAACTAACTAATCAGTGATTTCCATGTGTTTTTTTGTAAGACACACCCTACAAGCCACTCCAATGAACTATAAAGTGGATATAAAAGTGGATGTCACAATAATTTCATACAATTGAACTGTAAACTGTTAAATTAAACTGCCTGCAAGTATTATAACAAATGCACAGAACACTCGTTACAGCCTCTTGCCCCTTTAAGGACAGTGGGACACAGGCAAACTTTGTGTTGTTGGGTCAGAACCGAGCATCACTATTCATGTTGCTCACAAGCACCAGAGTTATTGATGCGCTAACCGACAGCGAGTTGGATCATGTTAAAAAAGTGGGCCGAACTGCTTCCCCCCGACTCTCGCTGACTCTGTTGTCCAGCATATATCCTGTAAGTGTTGGATGTAATGGATGACCCATTAACCAGGCTGGTGACGAAGATAGACAAATCGGCACCAGTTATGTAAAAATCACCTCAAAAGATACTGTACAGCTTTTTACAGAGCCATCGTGTATACTTTCTATTAAAGTGAGCAAACATCCTAAAGTATGAACCAGAAGAAAGCAACATTTTGTTTACTTTACATCATAAAATTAACCCTTTCGTCCTTTAATTTGACACTGAACCACATTAAATCAACACACGTTCATCCACCTTCCCTCCTCCTGCCTTCACTGTGCGACCCACTGCCTCCACTTCATCTGCGGGCCCATTGTGTGAACTCTGACGAGTCCCTCCATGCATACATTAGCAACAGCAGGGGGCACACTGTGTTGCTGCTGCTACAGTATAAAAAGCAGGCCCAGAGCCAGCAGATAGTATTCATCAGGCTGAATGTGTGTGAATGTGTGAGGGGCTTCCAGGAAACCTGATTGGAGAGAGGCGGCGTTGTACGGTCACTAAGTTTCTCTTTCAAGGAACTATGAAATGACTAACACTAGAGTATGAGGCGTGTCTGGAGTACAAGGCCGCACAGGAAGCATGTGTCCCGTTCCCACAGTCAGTGTGACCCACACACACACCAGCACCTCAGGGTCTGACATGCCTCAAATTATGACGAGACATATTTATGAATGAACAGATTCTGATCATATTAGTGAATGGTGATAATGGTGCAGGGATTGTACAAGATAATGATGTAATAATCCAATAAAATATGCATTTATTCATATTCTAATGTCAAATGTGTGGTTGTGTGCAGATAAAATGTAAAAGTGATGCCTGTAAAGTGTTTATGAAGAACAAATTCACTATTACCTTTATGTAAATACATGTTAATATGATGCAAACATGTAAAACTCTTTGTAATACGGTTTCTTATACAGCAAATTTTATAGTCATTTATGTGGCTACATTAATCATAATGGACAATAGAGAGTGTGACACTATATAGCCTTATATAGTATTAAAAAAGGCCGCACACTGTGGCGCACGTACGCACTGAGAACATCCAGTCAAGGTAATCAAAGACCCCACATTAACCCGGAAGTGGACAGGGTGGTCTTTAAAAAATAAAAGCACTCATGAGTTATGGAGGACAGTGAAGTTTTAAGGAACGAGGCAAGACTCGGATATTTGGAGCAACTTCAATTTCTACAGTACAAAAGTTCTTTTTGCAGTAGGTGGTGACACCAATAATTTTATTTTGAAAGTACAAGATAAGCCATTTATATTAACAAAAAAAAAATACTGGCTACCTTTTTGTCAAAATCTAAGATTATTACACTACTACTTTACGCAGCGTGTGTTGCATGAAGAAATCATCAATGTTGGTAATTTCAGCTCGCCCACTTTGTGACACCGGGATGTGCAGTGTCACAATCCACACTTCCACTCTGACTTCACTGAGGCTGCACATCCCACTCAGACCTCGACATTAAAGCTGGATCCAGATTTCCCTCATTAAATACAAGCTCGTATGCTGCAAAGAAATCTTTGACCAAAACCTGACTGAAAATTTAAGTACATTTAAGACAGCAGTATCAACAGATTTACAAGTTAACAAGTCATACTTTACTTGAGTATTTCCATTTTCTGCTGTTTTACATTTCTATTCCACTAAGTTTTGGAGGAAAATATTGTACTTTTTACTCACTACATTTACTTGACAACCGTAGTTACTAGAGCCAAAGTAGCTGGGTATTGTTTCCTATTTTTTAAATTCTCTAGTAAAAAAAATGTTAATCAAAATCCTTCATTTCAGATCAAATAATCAGTTCACCCATAGCTTAGTGTTTATACTGTACATACATGTAAATATGTGTGTGCTTTACTCGTATCAATACTTCTGACACTAATGTATCAATGTTTGATATCAGATACTTTCAGACTTTTTCTACAATACCATCCATATGTTTGATTTACTAGCAATATTCTATACAATATCTTCACCTTTCCTCTAAATCTTATAAGCATATTTGAAGGAACTTCATCAAGAATCAAACAAATCTCTTGAGAGATCGAATTCTCCTATTTTTTACATTGTTAGTCCACACTAGTTGCATAAATAACGCTTTAACTTTGGAAATTACAACCGGAAGTGCTCGTCCTGTTGCTGGCCTGCTTCACTCTGGTCCAAACCACTGCAGCAGCCCATCACACCAAGAACCAGAACCTCTAAAACACTCAAATCAATACCTAATATTATAAATGTGTCCTCATTGCTGCAGCAGTGACTCTACCAGCAGCTGTTTTTCCTGCAGCCTGCGGATAAAATCGCGATGTTTCGGAAAGATGAGAGCAGTGCGCGCAGCCCCGGTCCGGTCCGGATTGGCCGTGTTCCGGTACCAGCGCGGCGGGTGTGAGTGTCGTCGGAGCTGCCGGGGAGCCTTACCTGCCATGGTGCCGTGAGGAGAGCTGAGCCGGGTCGCGGGGGTCGTGATGGGGCAGATGTAGGGTTTGCACTGCGAAGGGCAGAGCTTCAGCAGCTGGGAGCAGTCCAACACAGGAATTAAGCCCCACATTTTCCGGGTCATGTGACCACTGACAGCTGACACGCCCCCCAGCCTCTCTCTTTCGCTCTCTCATGTCACTATCTCTCTGTTTTCAGTTTATCTTGATCACTTTATCATGTGTGATTGGAAAATAGAGGAGATCAGGCAACACTGACAGGCTTATATTCTGCAGGAATGATACTGAAACCATACAGGTAGACAGAGAGGCAGGCTCACAGTGTAATGATGCTCTGTCACAATTAAAAGTAATACATTTAAAAGTACTATAACTATAACTAGAGAAAACATACTTTACTAGCATCAAAATATATGTAAATATATATATATAGAGAGAGAGAGAAACTGTAATTTAAAGTGCTATTCTTTTTTTTCGAGCGTTCATGTGTGAGCATCACTGTCATGTTGCAGCTGCTGACATGCTGCTGGTTAGTTTAATCTATAAATAACTTTGTATTTGTTTATTATATTCTCCATTAATGATCTAAATCTAACTTGATATTTAAAAAAGTAACTAGTGGGCCTACAGGACCAGAAATGTCAGGTTAAATGTTGTGGTTTAGCGTGGACAGCACCACATTGAAACAGTAAAGTACAAATGCCTTGAAACTGTTGGCTATATTGATTATTTTATTTTTAATAGATATTTTATGTTGTATGCACAAGGCAACAGTCATTAAAGCTTCCCTTTGATTAAGAGGACATTTATTTATGACACCCCTGACATCAGTGAAACAGGAAGCCACAAAACTCCCTTTTACTTTGTTTTATTTTACTTCCTGTAATATGATTAATCAAAACGAGCGCCCTGTTGGCTTCAGTTTAAGATGTTTATGGAAACTGTGCCGTCTGCAGCAGCCCAGCAGCAGGATGACCTTTGGTGCAGTTGACTTTTCTGAGAAAACAGGAAGATCCTGTTACTCCATCAGTCTGAGTCAGCACCGCCCCTGTGTGGTGGTGACTTTGCATTACAGCCGGATGAAGCGTCAAACTCTGACGTGCGTTCGTCTCACACACACCTATCGCCACATCCAGTGTGCAGAAGAAAAGATAAAAAAACAAAACAACATGTGCGGTGCAGTTGGTGTAGTTGTGGCGCAGCTCTTCTTTGGAGACGCTCGGTGCAAACTCATCCTCTTCCTCAGCAGTTTGAGATGAGTCACAGAAAAAAAAGTGGCAGACGCAATCCTTCCTTTCTTCTGCTGTCACAGCGTTTAACACCCTTATCCATTTGTGCAATCGTTAACTGGTGTAACAGCACTGTTGAACAGTATGTTAATGACTAATTCTGCCCTCTTTGTGCTTTCAATTGTGTGCACCTCTGACCAAATACATTCCCTCTTTAAGATGATAAAGGTACATTTGCTTTTTTTACAGAAAGGGGAGATTTCATACACTTGTTAAGAAGAAAGAACATTTTTCCATGCAAATAATAATTTTAGGCTTAAACTATGTCTATAAATTCAGACTATTCAGCCTCTTTAATAGTCAACACTGTAGCAGGACCCAAAGCATTCAAACAGTTTTGCTTCCACCTCCCTGCGCATGTGCTCTAGGATGCCAGTGAATAATGCAGGAGGCTTATGAGAAAGTCTCTGGTCGACCGGCACAACTTTTGCACCAGCAGCAACTGATCCTGGCTCAGGGTCCCGCACCCCGCTGCATCAAAGGCCGGAGGTGGAGCGCTTACCGGAGAGTGGCGATGAAGGAGGAGAGAGGTAACCGGAGAGCACCTCAGAGTCACAGAGTGAAATTGGGCTGATCAGGTGTCTCAGGTGAGGAGGATAGACATGACGGAGGTGTGCCGGCTCAAAATTTAGTTGTTAGTTGTTCTTCTGTTGTAAACAAGTTAGAAAATGATGTGAGAGAGACGTTTTACACAGTTTTGTGTCTTCATTTTAGTCTTGATTATGTGACTGTTTGTGTCTTTTTAGAGGTGAAGGGAGACACCGACAGGGGAGGCGTGAAGAAAAGAAAAAGGTTAGGAGAGAAAGTGAAACAGAGGGGCTTGAGAGGGAGAATAAGAGAAAAAAAAGGCCCCAAAACCGATTCTGAGTCTGCAACAAGCTGATTTACTACTTTGGACTGGCCCTGCTCCGGACTGTAAGCCCTTCAGCCTGCCTGCAACTGAATGTAAGCTCCTTACTTCTCTTGTTTCCTTACATTATAGTATATTACTCTTAAAGACTTTTCTGCACAATGTCAAGTGGACAAACTCCGCTCTATTGCCAAACGTTACCTGGACGTTCGAGGGTCAGATGACACTGATTCAGGACTAAATAATGCACAGAGACAATTAAAAAAGAAGCATAATCTGCAGTGGTTTTAAACTTTTCTGTGTGTTGGAGTAAAGAGTGAACACTGAGGTGAAGTGTCACTGTTGCTGTGAAGTGTGGCAGTTTAATCTAAGTGATGCAGTTGGCTCAGTGAGTCAGGTTACAAGGCATTGTGTGGCTGTGAGGCAAACGGTGCAGACAAACACAGGCCTCATGTTTTAAACATGTTCCACAGAAAGAAAAAAAAAGTGTGCCGCCATGACATTAGAAACACTGACTTCATCCTCAAAACTATTTTCACACAAATTGCAACAAGAGGACAGACACAGTGTAGGTTCAGTTACTGTTGTTTATTCAGTCATTTAAAAAAATCTTCAAAAACGACTGCTTGAAATGTCCGTCAATGCCCTGAACTGCGTCTTAAAAGCTTGTAGGACAAACTCTATTTCTTTCCATCTTGTATTTTAAAAAACTGTTTATCAATGAGTAATTCTTTATGAGAATATTATCTACAATAAAAAGCATTTTTTGACAATTTGGACCAATTTTATAAATTATATTTGATGGTTTTGTTTTTGTTTTTTTTTGTTTTTTGTTCTTGGTTTTGTCATAGTGATCTCAGAATGATGTCAGAATGATATCAAAGTTATGTCAGAATGATGTTATAGTGATGTCACACTGATGTCAGAACAATGTCATTGTGACAAACGAGTGATGTCATAGTACAGTGATGTTAGAATGATGTCATAGTAGAATGATGTCAGAATGATGTCAGCGTGATTTCATAGTGATGTCATAGTGATTCACGAGTGATGTCATAGTGCTCTCAGAAAGATTACATTGTGATTTCAGAATGATGCTGTAGTGATCTCAGAATGTCACAATAATATCAAAGTTATGTCAGAATGTCATAGTGACAAACGAGTGATGTCATAGCAAAGTGATGTTAGAATGATGTCATAGTAGAATGATGTCAGAATGATGCTTGCGTGATGTCATCAAGTGATGTCATAGTGCTCTCAGAATATGTCGTAGTGATGTCATAGTGATGTCATCACCATCTGCATTTAGATTGGTTCCCTACACCTCACTTTCACTACAAATTTCTCTCTGCCACAAGGCACTCCAGCAGCCTGGCAACACTCCTCTCTGTTTTCATGTCTCCATTATGGACTAAATTAATGAATTGACTCGTGTTTTGTTCTGTGCTAGTGATCCACACCACTTGGAAACAGTGGGGAAAAGTTGTTGTTTCCACTTTAACATAAAGGAAACAGCTAGGTATTATGGTAACAAAGTCTGTCAACCAGCACCAAAAAAGCTCACTTACCAACATGTCACATCTGGTTTGCATCATCCATGAAAAAAAGTAGGTATAAAGTAAAGTATAAAGCAAGTAATAGTTTTATAGATTTTGGGTCGTTAACCATCTTCTCATACTCATATTTAGACATGACGTGAGAGTCAGTCTTTCAGTCTAACTCTTGGCAGGGAAAATACCCCATTAAATTGTATATGGATGCATCTTGGGCAATGTCTAAGGCTTAAGATAAAATCAGTCCGATAAAAAAGCACATCTGTTTACAGCTTCAGAGATATGATGGTTCAATTCTGGGCAAATATGACCCCACAGCAGCACACTGCCAAGAGGGTGTAAATGTGTTTCACACACACAGTATATTAAAATGTCCTTGTATGCGGTTTCCATTGAATTAACCTAGTCCTTTACTTTTTATTTTCATCTTTCATTTTAGGGTTTAAATGTTCTATTCTTCCTGAGACGCACTGTAAGACAGACGTTTACATTGACTGCAGATCAGCTGTCCAGAGGAGACAAACAGATAAAGCTCTCTCTCTCTCTCTGTGTAGACAACAACATGATGACACAGCTGAGGTGTTAAATGTTAACCGTCAGACGACGCCTGTCCCAGGGTCCAGGCAGACCAAAGGTCCTCTCTGTGCCTCTCCTGAGTGACTCCTCCTAGGAGAGATAACCAGCTCTCGAGACTCTCCGGGATCCAGCTTCCGCTCTGTCCCTGGAGCTGTGGAAGACTCGACTCCTGTAGCCAGCCCGGAGGGATCTGCACCGAGAGGCTTACAGCACAAGAAAAACACACAGATTCTTATGAAGGTATCGACTCTGTCTCAATCTCATGTTGTCTTTTCTTTTCCTTCGTCGTCTCCTCAGCAAAGCGCTTTATTGAGGAATTCAAAGACCTCGGGGGTTTTATTGGAGACGTCAGGTGTTTGAATGTGTCTGTATGTGTGTGAACAACCGGTGCGGAGTGAAGAAATGTCAGCGCTCTGATGACAGTCAGACAAATTCCAGTTTAATACCTGACACTTTGTAATAATTCTTTACCTTTAGGCCATCTCTCAGCTTGTGCTCGATATGTTCAGAGGTTGAATGATTTTAAAATCTCTACATCAAGTGTTTGCAGTATTATAAAAGTCCTCTAGTCTCCTTTTTAGTAAAATAATCATTACAACAATGTAGAAATCTGTGCTGGCAAAACTCCTGGACTCAAAATCTTGCTTGGGTGAAAACTAGCTGTAAATATACTTAAAAGTAAGAGCATGCATTGTGCAATTACATCTCCCATGTGACTCATGATGTATCATATAAAACAATTTAGATAGCAAATACTGATGAATCAAAGTATCATTTTGTGGTTGTAGCTGCAGGAGTTGGTCCCAACCTCAGGATCAGAGACCCTCCAAAAGGTCAGTAAATAGATATAATAGAAGGGTTGTGTTGAGTTTTTGGTTTTTTTACCTTTTCAGACTAAAATCAACCACTAAAATGAAGTCATGTGGAGGAGAAATATCTTGTTAATGTTAGCTTTATCCTGAAAAATACCTACCAAAGCTGTCGGATAAATTTAACAGAGCAAAATGTACAATATTGGCCTCTGACGTGGTGCGTAAAAGAAATATAAAGGAGCATAAAGTAGAAAGTAAAGGTAGGGTAAGGTGCAGTACTTGAGTGGATGTACTCAGTAACTTTCCGAATGTTGCCTAATCTTGCTAAATCAACTTCTTCCTTGTGCTCAGTACAATCCAAAAACATGATGCTGTGTGTTAATCATCTGTGTGCGTGTTTCAGGTATTCCAAAGCAGAAGGCAACAATGGAGAATCACATCACACAGATTTCCCGCGACCATCTGGAGGACCTCAGAGAGGCCTTTGATAAAATTGGTCAGTTTCACACAAACACACACACCCTGCAAACTGTATCGACAGAGAATATCTGAGCTAAGTAAGAGTTTTACGACCCACCATAAAGTATGAGTCTTATGTAAGAGATTTTTATAGCTCGGGCTATTGAGTGTATGCGCTTCGTGTGTGAGGTATCTTTGAAGGTAATAACGAGACGGTGCCAAATTTTGTCTGGTCAATCATAAGTGCGTGATTACAAAAAGATGCTGATGATAGTGTGCCATAAAGGTGGGCAACCTTTTTGTTACAGTATGATATGCAAAAGATAAACAGGTGAATTGGCTGAGATAAACAGCTGACATGTAAAAGCAAAGAAAAAGTAAAAAGCCACCTTTAAGACTATGTGATTTGGCACTAGTCGTGGGTAAAATCGCACAAAGTGCACATTTCTACAAATTGTTGCTTTTGTATCTGGAGGTTGGGTATAATAATCATCTCATGGCATTAATCTTTAAGCTTCATTGTGTGATGATGGGGTGAGCAGAAAGGTCAACATGTGAGATTTTATGATCTCATATACAATAAAGTGTTGAGTGAATTTAGATAGTAAGAATGAGCTAAAGAAATACCATTTAGTTGTTTTTTAACAATAAGACACAAAATGGATATATATATATGTATTATATATATACACTCACACACATGTGTTAGAAAAATAAAACTGGGACTGGGCGAGAAAATCAAATATTACAAAAAACCTTTGGCCTTATACCTTGAAATTCGTTTTGCAATATCATTGGAGGGTTGACTATCAGTTCTTTCACAAAATATTAGCACAATGAGATTTTTGATAAATATCAGCAATGTGAATACAATGACTAAGTGGGTAAAGAAGTCTGGTAAGTTTAGAAAATGACATCACTTTACTGTAAAGCAGCCTTTAAAACCAGGACAAGACTTCACTTATGCCCTATCGCTGTAAACTGATATACAAAATCTTAGACAATATATGGTCTCATGTCCTGATAATGATATAATATCTATATGTTCTGCTCTACTGATAAGGATGGGATCCTCTGAATATTTGACCTGATGGTGGCATCAGAGGAAAAGATAGCAAATGAACAAAGTCATAAGAGTTTCATCCTCTGGGGATCACTCTTTGGTTAATCACTCACAACTCTCGATCGCATCGAGGCAAAAACACGGTAAACTGGTCAGTTAAAAAATGTGACATTTACAATTCCTCACATATGGAGAATAAAGTGTTCAGTCAAGGGTTCCAATGAAGCAGTTACTATTTATAAAGCAATAACTGTTCATAAACTCAACACAACTAATTAAACTCAAATATTATTCTTCGTTCTCTCTGTTATCTGCACCAAATGATATGGTTGGGAAATCATTAGGGAATCACAGACCTCTTACTGAAGCATTACCAGGGTCTTGTTTGTGCTTTATCATCTGTGTGCACCCATAAATACTGAGACCATCAGCTTTAGATTGATATTTGTCAAGCAAATCGACTCACTGGATGTGTGTGTGTGTGTGTGTGTGTTTCTCTGTGTGTTCAGACATTGATAACAGCGGCTTTGTGAGCGACTACGAGCTGCAGGAGCTGTTCAGAGAGGCGAGCCTCTCCCTGCCGGGGTACAAGGTGCGAGAGATCATCGAGACCTTCACAAGCGGGGACACCAACAAGGACGACAAGATCAGCTTCGAGGAGTTTGTGTCTGTGAGTTTCTGATACAAAGATTGTGTGAGCAAATGTGCGACCTCACTCGTCTGACCACGCGTGGAGTAACACAGCCTGTCCACGTTCAGATCTACCAGGAGCTGAAGAGTAAGCAGCTCAGCGAGTCGTTTAGGAAAAGCATCTCGAGGAGAGATGGGATCCGTTCCTTCGGAGGAATGTCAAGGATCTCCAGCGAGGGAACGCAGCACTCCTATTCTGGTGAGGGAGAGTATGCATTGTGTGTGTTGGTGTGTGTGTGTGTCCTAATAATAGTTTCATATAATAAAATATTATAAAAGCAAGTCCATTCTGTGGCAACACTTTACTTTAACTCCCCCATTTAGCATTTCTGAGTAGTAATCTATCTATAATGTTGTAAATGGTTGCAACCATGTTAAGTAAAGTTATATTTGCTGAAAAATGCATTGATAAACATTTAAAAATGTCATCATGGCTGCTTACAACAACATTACAATGAGTTATAAACCATTTGTTGTATGTTTTGGGAGACTGAAGGGAAAGTATGATCTACAACTAAAAATTGTTTTCGTCCTCAGTTAATCTGCCATTTATTTTCTCAGTAAGTAGATTAATTGTTTTGTCTTCATGGACAGGAATGAGTGAGAAATGTGCACCACAATTTCCTAGAGCCTCAATAATCCACAACCCACAGATGTTACTGTGGAGAAGCTGTAATCCGCAAAAAATTTCTACTGAAAAATGAATGAGCACAATAGAGATTGGTTCATGTCCTGTTGAATGATGATGAACATCGTGTGTGTGTGTGTGTGTGTGTGTGTGTGTGTGTGTGTGTGTGTGTGTGTGTGTGTGTGTGTGTGTATAGATGAGGAGAAGGTGGCGTTCGTCAACTGGATCAACAAAGCCTTGGCCAAGGATGAAGACTGCCAACATCTGCTGCCCATGAACCCCGATGATGAAAGCCTCTTTACCTCAGTCCGTGATGGCATCCTGTTATGGTAAAACACACACACACACATGCGCGCGCACACACACACACACTGTGTGACACTATCAACTAACACAATCATTTATGACAGCATACCTTCATGTTACTGTTACCAAAAGCATCCTTTCTTTTCTGGTTTATAGATCCTGTAATTCTTACCCAACCTATCGTACCTGCAAATGTGACATCAAAGGTTAAAGCCCGAGTGGTGTGATATTATTTTATTGCAGTTGTTATTGCAGTTCATGCCTCCTCCTCACTCAATTTCATTCCCTCGCCGACACGTGACGGACGGAGCAGACAGAGAGTGATGCAGTGAGGGATCCGAGATAACAGGCATCCGAAGCGACATTGGGCACTTTGCTGAGACTCATTTCATGCTCCTTGTTCTCTTTCAGCAAAATGATCAACCAGTCTCAGCCCGACACGATTGACGAAAGAGTCATCAACACCAAGAAACTGACCCACTTCAAAATGACAGTGAGTCGCTGCCTTTATTAAGTTTAGTAAATCCATAACACCAGCACACTGCAAATCCAGAAGATCCAGAAGCACCAGATTTGTAATAGCATCATCAACTAAAGGAATAGTTTTGACCTTTGGACCGAGCCAGGCTAGCTGATTCCCAATGCTCCTGGTCTTTATGCTAAGCTAAGCTAACTGGCTGTAGCTTTGTATTGAACAGATGCAATAAACTGCTGACTTTATAGTAATATAAAGGAATTTTTTAGTTATAGTTTACCCCATAATTCCTGTGGCGAACATACATACGTGTATATATATGTACATATGGATATCAGCTAAAACAGTAACAATTGGTGTGGATCTGTAAAACAGAATGTGTGGACTATGCAGAAACAGCTCGTTATATATTAACTTTTTACTGCACACTTCCTTTTTTCCCCAGTTTTATATCTCTTGTGTTGCTCATGTTGCCGCGTCTGAAAAGAAGTAAAGCAAAGAAAAAATCGTAGTCTGAAGATATTGGGCTTTTATTTCTCCCTGGATCATTTTTATCCACCCATCTATCCATTCATCCGTCTCCTAAAATATAGTGCTGCGTTTTATTTTCAACTAGTTATTTATTACTGGATTCAGGCCACAGGTCAGTTTTTACTCGGCTGTTAGTCAGCAAGTGAATCGCTGAACCAAAAATGAACCCACGATTTATCTGCATCTGTAGGAGAATCTGGTCCTGGCTCTGAACTCGGCCTCAGCACTCGGCTGTATGGTGGTGAGCATCGACGCCCATGATCTGATGGCCGGGAAACCCCATCTGGTCCTGGGCCTGTTCTGGCAGATTATCAAGGTTGGCCTCTTTGCTGATATAGAGATCAGCAAGCACGAAGGTCAGTGCACACACACACATATTAACCCAAGAGTACACGTTCCGCATGTCATAAGATTTAAAAGAGGTCAAATAGATAAAAGTTTGTTACCTTCACTTACGCCAGAAAATAAAGACGCTCAATTGTAAGGCTGAAATCTTAGTGGTTATTTACTCTCCTTTTTTTAAAGTTCCAATTTGTAAGAAAGTTGTTAGAAAGTTGGGATTGTTGGACTGAAGTCAGACGCCATCCCGAAGCGTCAGTACATGACTTCCTTCTTTGCAGCTGTAATA
The DNA here is from genome assembly GCA_903131615.1 of Diplodus sargus. Lineage (NCBI taxonomy): Eukaryota > Metazoa > Chordata > Actinopteri > Spariformes > Sparidae > Diplodus > Diplodus sargus. The sequence continues at coordinate 1,728,726 of CAEMYA010000017.1, read as the reverse complement.
GTAAGCAGTGCCACTAGAGGTCATCGCCTATAAGATAAATGTAAATATGGGTCGTAATAAGCTTTCGCAGTCAAGTTGGCACAAAAATATAAAACAGAAAAATCACTCTTAAATTGAATCGTTGGGATTTAGGACATCTTTGTCTTGTTTTCGATTAAACGGAACAAAATTCGAGCAAACATGATCAATTACATTTTGCATGTGAAGAATTTAAATCCAAACAAAAGGTGAATTTTGGTGTATAATGATCAGTGGTTGATATGCCCTTCCTACACAAGCTGTATAAGTGCATGAATTGAGAATATCAAAACAGATTAGATAAACAATCCACCTTTTTAGGTCTGATCGGCCTTCTGTCGGATGGGGAGAAGCTGGAGCGTCTGCTGTCCCTCTCCCCTGAGGAGATGCTGCTCCGCTGGGTCAACCATCACCTACAGACCGCAGGAACAAGCACCATCAGCAACTTTAGCGAGGATATTATGGTACACTTCAGAATACACAGGCACACACAAAATTACACAAATACTATGGTAGTAATAATGAGTTTAACCCCTTCTTGCACTGTACTGCTATAGGACTCGCGAGCCTACTTCTACCTGTTGGACCAGATTACTCAACATGAAGATAGTGACTTCAAAATGAAGGTCAAAATTGACATGAGCGGCCTCCATGTGAGTCAGTTTGTTTGTATAACGTTTTCATAAATGTGACAGGATGTCTTTTTAAGGGTTTCTTTGAGTGACTGATTCCGGCAGGATTATGTGATGTACGTAATGTCCGTAACGTGTTTCGTGTGTACGTGAAGGAGCCCGACTTGGAGCACAGGGCCGAGCTGATGCTGCGACAGGCGGCGCGGCTGGACTGCAGACAGTTTGTTTCTCCTCAAGACGTCACGTCTGGAAACAGCAAGCTCAACTTGGCCTTCGTAGCCAACCTGTTCAACATGCATCCCTCTCTGCAGAGGGCTCAGCTCAACGGCCTGGATGGTATACATTTCGAGGGTGAGACGCACGTGCAACACTCTGTCACACTGTCCTGAATGTGAATCATAACGTGAACGCACCGGAAACTGATGCAGTTCTAAACACACAATGGGTCGTAGCCCTGTAAAAAGCCCAAGAGAAAAATGTTTCAAGGTGTGACAAGTTATTGGAGCCATAAATCCGTATTTATCTCTCACTGAAACTTAAACATTCCGATCAGCTGACAGTAACTGTGTGGCTCCTTTATCTCGTCCTCATGTCTCACCAGCTGAGACCAAAGAAGAGAAAACATTCAGAAACTGGATGAACTCCCTGGGCGTCGCTCCATATGTGAACCACCTCTACAGGTAAGTCATCAGCTACATGCCAATGTGGTTACCATTATCAAGGAAGCAGGGTTGGATCCTTGACATTCATACAGTTATCTAGTTATAACTAAGGGCCATGGCGACAGCACACATGCTCTTATGAGTATATTCAGTTTTATCTGATCTTTTTTTATACTGTCTGAACAAGGTGTCATACAAAATACTTACAGTTTTTGTCATCTATTTTTTATTCTAATGGGTTTCTTTGAACGTGTGACTCTTACTAAAAATGAAGCCATTGCCGCAGTGGTACTTGGAGCTTAAAAATGTATGTCATGTAATTTAATCTAACTCTGGGGAGCTCCTGAGAGATGTCTTCAGTGCCTCACTTTCTCTGTCCTCCACAGTGACCTGTGTGACGGTTTGGTGATCCTGCAGCTCTTTGAGAAGATAAATATACCTGTGAACTGGAGGAAAGTCAACAACCCGCCTTATCCTTTCCTGGGGGGCAACATGAAGAAGGTGTGCATGCTATGCATACATATGAAAGAAACAGAAAGCTGGTGATGGGAAAGTAAAAGGACCGTGACATTGCTTTTCTTCATGTGTCTTAGCTGGAGAACTGTAACTACGCCGTGGACCTGGGCAAGCACCTCGCTCAGTTCTCCCTGGTCGGCATCGGAGGAGAAAACTTGAACCAGGGGAGTAAGATGCACACTTTGGCGCTTGTCTGGCAGCTGATGAGGAGGTACGTGAACAGTCTGAAGCTTTGGGACGTTGATTTTGAACCGCTGTTTGGTGGTTTCAGTCGTTTACTTTGCTTGCCATCCCTCAGGTACACAGTGCGGGTTCTGTCAGATCTGGGTGATGGGGAGAAGATTGGAGATCTGATCATCCTCAACTGGGTCAACACCACCTTGAGCCAGAAACGCAAGGACACTCAGATCAGCAGCTTCAAGGTGTGTGTGTGTGTGTTTGTGTGTGTATCTGAGAGAGCTTGTTGTATTTGAGTAAACACGAGGCTGCATTTGTGTTTGACGCCGCCGCTCTGTTTCCTGCAGGACAAACTGATCAGCACCAGTCTGCCAGTGATCGATCTGATCGACGTCATTGCTCCCGGTACCGTCAAGTGGGAGATGGTGAAGAGACTAGAGAAAAGAGTGATGGACGAGGACGATAAACTCAACAATGCCAAGTAAAATAAATGTTTCTCCTCGTTCAGCATCTGTGCTACAAAGTCTTCATCTCCTAACTCCTCCCTCTTCCTCATAATCTCCTAGGTACGCAATCTCATTGGCCCGTAAGATCGGCGCTCGTGTCTACGCGCTGCCGGACGATTTGGTGGAGGTGAATCCCAAGATGGTGCTGACGCTGTTCGCCTGCCTCATGGGTCACGGTTTGAAAAAGGTCAACCACTGAAACCGACACGAACAAACCAAATGGAAAACCGACCACCGACGTCCATTTCACTCCTGTGCGCTTCTCATCTTTTCCTCATCATTGTTATTTTCTTTTCTTTTTTGACCTTTTATTTAACTTTTGCATGATCAACAGAGAGAGCGAGACAACCTCTCATTCTCTCTGTCAAACAATAAGCCTGCCTGAAGTTCAAAATAATCTCTCATCTGCAAAGCCGTCGCATTTGTTTATCAGTGATTGTATTTAATAGGAAATTACATCTGTTTACTTCTTTTACTATAACTATAACTTCATTATATGACCAGAGAACAAGATACGTCAGAAGGAAAAGCAGAATCACACACCCTGTGCTTTGTTTCTGTAAATGTTGTGCATTAAATATTGCTATTTAATTATTAAAGAGAATCTCTTAAATGTTCTTGTGTGTTGTCTCCGGATACAAATTATTTCAGAACTCTCTTAAACCAGCTAGATCGTAACATCTGTTAGTACATAAGTACATGAAAAACATAACTGAAGCCATGTGGTTATTTGTGTAATGATTAATCAATATAAATCAGACACGGTGTCCCTGAAAGCTCCACAGAGACAACAACCTTTAAATGAGAGGCAATTAATGGATTACCCTGTTATATAATAGTAGTTGCACGTGCGTAAGGCCACAATTTCAGACTCTTTCTTTTAGCACTGATTTAACTTTGCATATTGCATCAGAAATCAGAATTTAATGGGACTCTTGCCTGGTTTGATAAACAATATACTCACATGTTGATTTAAAGATATTGAGTTACATTTTAAGGAAGAGCTGGATGTAATTTGATGTATTTTCTTTTATTCTACAGCGTGCCGTGAAGTGATTTTAAAATTCACAACTTAAGCAAAAGTAAAAGCCGACTTTCACCATAAAAATAACAAGGTTACTAATACAAAGGTTACTAAGAACTTATGTATTAGTAACGTTTGTGCACATTTTCATTAAGGAAACTGGGGGCATGAAAGTAACATATTGTATGTGATGTGGGCTGTATGAAAACAGTTGTTTTGACAAAAAAGTAGAATATATAAAAGGTACATTTTCATTTACAAGTACTTTATTTGAGTAATTCCATTTTCTGCTACTTCACCCTTTCACTCTAATGTTTTTTCTGAGGGAAACACAGTGCTTCTTTACTCCACTACCTTTATTCTGAAGGTCTGCAGATTCAGATTACCAAAATAAAATATAACAAAGAACGCTTTTGTGATGTCGTCAGCACAGGTTGAGTGTGGTGTGCATGCTACGCCACCTTGTGGTGGATGTTACCAGTTGACCTTTGAAGAAAATCTTGCACTTTATGTTTAACAGTCTGGTTGTTTTTTCTCCAGACTAATACGAGGTAAAAACATATTATAAGACAATACTCTCAACCAGGAGTACATTTTCTCCTTTCTTGCTCTGAACTTGAGTACATCCATCTCCATCTCCTTTTTGCTTCCAACCCACTATATTTTGGAGGAAAACTATTTCATACTGTTGCATTTTTTTCAGTTGTGGAGGAAGTACTCAGATATTTTACTTCAGTAAAATAGTGTAAAAATGCGAATACAATTAAAAGTCCTGCATTCAAAGTCTTACTTACGTGAAAGTACTAACATCAAAATACTTATCTGTACTTATATCAATTATAAATATTGATGAGTAAACCATAAGTTAACCATAACAATAAAATGCCTGAGTAGCTATAGAATAAAATAAGATACTGATGTATAAAAGGAAAAGTGGAACATAAGGTGCGAGAGGATCATTTGTACTTTCAGTACTTCTGGGATGTTTTGATAATTATACTATTTTTCTTCTATTTTGGATTATATACTCTTTCTTGCAATGGAGAAAATCAACACTGTGGTATTGCTACTATTACTCAAGTAAAAAGAGTATTTCTCCCTCTATTGCAGTGCGACAATAAGTCATTAACAAATCCTCCGCCAGGGGGCGCAGTGTTGTTCGCGTTTTTATTCAGGTGTAATGGCCCTCGGTGGCTGCCGTACCAAAACACACAACGTCATTTTGGAGCGAAAGTTTTCGAAAGACCTGACATGATGGACAGAACATGGAGGCGTACGCTGCATAAAATAAACCTGACAAATCTGTGATATTATATTTTAAAGTCGTCGTTCAAATAGCGACACGGAGCCGCCGTAAAGATGGAGGGACTGGAGATGTCTGCGATGATACCGGCTCTTCAGGAGCTAGCCAGGTGAGTAAAGTTAGCTAAGCTAACCTGTTAGCATCCGACTCTAGCGCTGCTCAAAGTTGAATTATCCGTCTTTCTTTATTCGCAAACCTCAGTTAAGTTGACTAAACCTTTCCTGATATCATTTTTTCCATAAATAACTTTACACTCTGTTGGTGTTTGCAGTGCCAGCGCGGCTGAGTACGACCAGGCGGTGCAGAAACCCCGACAGATCCTCTGTCAGTTCATTGACAGGATACTGACGGATGTGGACGTCGGTAAGTCAGGATGAGGTGGACAACCTCAACAATATGAGAAACAGCCCAGTACAGAGGTAGTAAACAGCTTGGTAAAACTACAAAAGCACCAATCACAGTTTTGGATCTGAGGTACTAGTTAGGTTCCTTTTCACGAGCATTTATAATCTGTTCTTGTTGAGTTCAAACAATCCCAAACTGCTTGTGACTCCTCAAAGCAAATCAATGTCTATTTCAGCCCTTCTATTCTTTTGTTTATGTGTCTTCCAGTTGCCCTCGGGCTGAACAAGAAGTCCAGTTCCGAGCCGGCCTGTGTGATGCTGCTGGACTTTTTGCAGCATATAATCAAATCCTCGTCACTGATGTTTGCCAACCCTTCCTGCCAGCCTGCCGTGTACCCAGACACCACACAGAGCTGCACCGGTAGGAGTTGCTCTCCAAAATTCTTATTTAAATAAGAATGCAATTTTTTACATTATTAATAATGTATAAAATTGCTATTTATGTAAGAATCGTATGTGTTTTCTTTCTCCACCTCTGATGGCTCCTCGTTCCTTCCTTGATTCAGACTTCAGTAAGTGGGTGGCGGTGCGTTTGCTCCGTGTGGCAGCGGCTCCAGACTGTGACGTGATCCACGGACGGGTCTCCACTGTGCTGTGCTCCTTGCTTCACACTCTGAGAACTCGGGCGCCGTTCATCTGCAGCGGCCTCACTCGGGACCTAATATTTTTGTGCCAGGAACTCGGCGACATCCTGTACACACATGTTGCCACGCTGGCAGGAAAGGGACACGCTCACACACAGAAACAGTGGCCCGTATCACTTGAGTGCTTCAGGATCTCTTCTGTTTGTACCTCCACGTACCTCACCCCCTCTACCCTTGCGCTGTCCTCACCTGCTGCCCTGGAATCGCTCTCTGTAGTGACGATCGGAGTCGTGACTGACGCCCTGAGGGGGGTTGTCTCCCGCCGTGATGTCAGTGTGGCCTGGGAGACGGCTTGTGCCTTCCTGGCCAGCGGCAACACCAGGCTGAGGAAGACCTCCATGGTGATGCTGAGGAACCTGGTGGAGCTGGGAGGGTTTCCTCAGATGCAGTGCCACGAGTTCTTCACGGCCTACCTTCTCTTGTTGGAAACACACTCCTACACACACACAGGGAACACAGAGTTGGATGAGAAAGACCTCTACGAAGGACAGCTGCTACACCTGACCCGCTGTGTGTTTCAGTCGTCCGGTGTCTCTCACTCGCGCTTCGAGCCCATCTATCTCTCGCAGGTGTTCGAGTGCGTTTGTACTCTTGGCGGGTCAGGCGTCAAATTGGGGACAGAGGTTAAAGAATCGCTCTGCTGGCTCTTCAGCTTCTTGCTATCTGCTGGAGCAGTTTACGAAAGTGCCGTGTTGTTAAGAAGGCAGCGAGTCACCGAGGTCTGCAGGATGCTGGCAAGCACCGTCGGAACAGAAAATCAAGCGGAAGTACGATTCGCTCCTTCATGTTTTCCTTGTAAAATCTCTCGCTTTTGCTGTTAACAACATTTTTCACAGATTTTCTCTCGATATTTGTGTTTGTCAGTGTGTGGACGGTTTTCTCAAAGCTGCGCTGAAGGCCGAGACTGCGGCTGTGATGCAGAAGTCAGGAGACGGAGAAGCTCCAGCGAAGAAATCCTGCAAATCTGCCACCAATTCAGCCAAGTCAATATCAGAGTGAGTTTATAAACATTTACATCAATAATATCCTATCACAGATATATCATTACTAGAAAAATTTGGTTTTCGGGTGTCTAATAACAGTTAACTTTCGCTTACTCAAATTGTGGTTTGCAGCAAATGAAAATCCTTACAAATCTTTATTGTAAAGCTGTGTTACTTATCAATAAAATGTTCTGTGAAATCTTTATTTAAATGTTTACGTGTCCCTGTCTTTAGTGAGGTGGACATGCGTGTTCACAGTGAGGTGTGGGCTGTGGTGAACAGTCGGCTGGAGGAGCTGCTGACCTTATTGAACTCCGACTCTGAGGAACAGGAAACCACTCGGACTCTCTCTGCCCTGCAGGGTGTGGCCCTCATCTTCCACCTGGCAGCTCTCTGCTCCTCTCCCACCAGGTAATACACAAACATTTAGTCATGTTTTTTTTCAGCAACCTGTCAGCAATATTGTTTCCAGGAATCACTGCCTTTGCAGACTGCAGTATTGTGACGTTCTTTCACTGAGCGTAGTTTCCTTTCTTTTTGTCTTGACAGCCCTTCTCCTCTTCTCTGGGTGCCCCCTGAGACTCTGGGCAGGGCCTTGAAGAGCTGTCAGTCAGTGTTAGAAGGAGGCGCTCAACCCATCTCAGACCAGGACTTCTTCCAGTCTGCCGTCCAGACTACTGTTGGGATCTTAGACTCCATCCTCTACCTGACGAGTAAGGATGTATACTGATAAAAATGTGTTCCTGTGTGTTTTATTTGCTTACTTTGTTATATATAAACCATTAATTTAGTTTATTTATGTCATGACAAAAGCATATTGTCAGTTATTTTTGACATTATTTGCCACGATTGAGCGTAAAAATCAGGCTTTAGTCTGAATTCCGTGGCAGGAATCAACCTCAAAGTGCATCTTTTCAAGTAGAGTTCATTGATCACCATCTTGCATCATCATGTGTGATATATGTTATTATATATTTGTGTATATGTCTAGTGAGCAGCCACAGTGATGACAGGATCCAGTCGCGAGTGTGTGCTCTACTCTCTCTTCCCTGGGTGTGTGAGAACAAGTCTGTGTCAGCCTATAAGAGTTCAGGATTCCCCTCCTGGCTGCCCGACATTGCTCAAAGACTGAGCTTCTGCTATTGTGAGTATTTTACTTCACTGGTCATCTGTATTTTCATTTATTTCAGGCTATTTCCATTGTAAGAACTCCAAAATGACGTCAAGCGGTGTGTTTCTTTCTAGCACCTGAGATCCAGGCAGACTGTGTGTCGCTCCTGGCTCTCCTGCATCCCGGTGTGTGTGTCACATGGCGCGTGTGTGTCTTCTCAAAGACGTTGCAGAGCGCAGATGAGGTGGTGAGAGCGGCAGCAGTCCGGGCCTTTCCTCTTCTTCTTCACCACCTGGGAAAGAAACACCACAACCTCATCGGGACGACCCTGCTGTGAGTACATGTAAAGTTATAACATCACGAGCGCAATCGCAGACTTTTGTCGTCATGTTCATGGTGTGCGTTTGCAGTTCCAGGCTGGAGGACAGTTCGGAGAAGGTGAAGACGGAGCTAGCCAGGATCGTTGGTCAGCTGAGCTGTATCCAGTCGGGGCTCTCCCAGCTCAGTGACACCCGCGCAGAGTTCACTCGTCCTCCTGAGATCCTCTGCCACCAAATCAGCCTCGCAGCAGAGCATGCTGGGAACACCTCTCCATCCCTCAAGGCGAATATTGTCAAACCCTTCCTCCCACTGCTCAGAAAGCAAGCTCCAAGTAGTGTTAAACAAGGTACTGTTTTGTATGTTGTGTGTTTGTCTGTTCTCTTCCATTATAATCTTGCAGAAAGTGTAAAAAGATACTTACTTATACTTCGCTTTCTTAGCTTTCCTGGAAGCTCTGCCTCACCTCTGCCGGCACGTGAACCTTGTGGGTGGAGACAGCGACTCCCGGGCAGTTCTCTGTGCTCTGATTGGTCTAATGGAGGACTCAGATCCAGTGGTCAGGCAACGCTTCAGCCAATCGGTGCGTTTCCTGCTAACAGAGACCACCAGGAACTCCGAGCAGGGCTCTCTGAGCGAGGTGAGAATTACCAGTCAACTGACACAAAATTACAAGTTACACAGCTTCTGCAATACAGTAGGAATACATATCTGAATAAACAATTCAACAGTTTACCTGCAGTTATACTTAAAAGTATCCTATATTCTCTCAAGTGGACATGACCCCATAATTTTGGGATTAGTTCTTGTAAAAATACTTTTTTGATGTGTGTGTTTCTTCTCTCTGTTCAAGCTCCTGGTTGCTCGTCTGAAAGAGGCATTCAACAACGCTAAACTCAACAGAGACGACGAGCTGCGTAACACTCTCATCCTCACTACTGGAGAGATTGGCAGGTACGGGTCACCTTTCGTCAACACACAAGAACAAAACTCACTGAAATTTTAGACGATGCTGAAATCTAAAAGATGTCGTTCTGGTTGAACTCATCTCTCCTCTTCTGTTAGAGCGTCTCAGGGCAGCTTGGTGTCGTTCTCTCTGCTGCGACTGCTCCACTGTCTGCTGTCCAAGTCGTCCCCGGTGTCCGTAGCTGCGTACGCTCAGATCAGAGCGCTCGCCACCGCCAAGGGTCTCAAGCTCCAGACCCTCTTCAGCCAGTACAAAAACCCGATTTGCCAGGTATAAAATCTTTAAGGCTGCTTCAATAAACTTGTGTTAAGTTTATTTATTATATAAAGATACTGGTTTTAATTTGTTCTTTCTTCGATGTGTTTAGTTCCTGGTGGAGTCGCTCCACTCACGTCACGCGTCAGCCTTGCGGAGCACTCCCGATCAGGGCAGTGAATCAGCCAATCAGAGAGAGCTGGCCCTGGACATCCTGGCTCAGATCGCACATGCTTTTGACTTCCCAGACCTCCACCGCTTCCTCACTGTATGTCAGACACTGAACTATACGAAATGTTATGTATATGTGCATGTGTGTACTTGAGTTTACAGTCTCTGTGCCTACTTGTGCATGTAGAGGACCCTGCAGGTGCTCCTGCCCTACTTGGCGGCCAAGGCGAGCTCCACTGGCTCCGCCCTCATCCGTACCCTGGCCAATGAGCTGAAGGCAAACAGGAGAGAGATCCTGATCAACAACTTCAAGTACATTTTCAGCCATCTGGTGTGTTCCTGCACCAAGGAGGAGCTGGAGAGGGCTTTCCACTACCTACAGGTGAAAATCTGTCATGGTCTGAACACTGATGATACAGCAAAGACATCGTAAACAGAATCTACATTTCTCAACTCTCATCCCCTAAAAATAATCTACATATGAAAGAGATCATATAAACGAAGGACAACTTTCATTATTAGAAGTCACTGTCACCCAAATTAATTAAACCGCTCGTATGATTTAAAGCACAAGGGGCAAAGCAACCTTTGGAAGAAATTGATATTAAGGTCGGCCAAAAGCTCAAGAGCATTAATCAGATATGAAGACACTCTGGCAGTGGAGTGAGTCCCAGCTGTGTGACCAGGCTGATAAATAAATCATTGGTGCTGTAACGGCTCTGCTCCACAGTAATGAATAAGTTTGGCAGACTGATTTATGTTTGTTTTCCTAATGATATCCCAGAGTGAGACGGAGATTGAACTGGGCTCTCTGCTGAGGCAAGACTTCCAGGGTCTTCACAATGAGCTGCTGCTGCGCCTGGGGGAACACTATCAACAGGTCAGAAAGCTCAACTACAAATCTCAGCCCTCCTCCTGATGCACTTGAGTGAGTCTCAGTATTGAATTCACTTAATGTGCTTTACCATTGTAGGTGTTTAACGGACTGGCGATCCTGGCTTCCTTTGCGTCCAATGACGACCCGTATCAGGGTCCCAGAGACATCACTACACCAGAACGCATGGTATGTGTGGGTTAGATATGGTGCTACAGCTTCATCTTCTGCTTTGATTAAGGCCTTGTCCACACGTACTGGGGTATTTTTCCTTGTATGACAGGCGGACTACCTTCAGCCGAAGCTGCTGGGAATCCTCGCCTTCTTCAACATGCAGCTGCTCAGCTCCAGCGCAGGAGAGAAGGATCGCAAGAAGCTGGTGTGTGATCCACAGCGAATTTAATAACTTGTATTTGAACATGTACCGTGTCAGTGCGAGAATTCACGGAGTTCCTGTTTGAAGTCTAAGTACTATTCACGGCAAGTGAAACTGCGAACCTGCTTAGCTTGTGTTGTGTTAAAGTGGCCACCTTTTTTTTTTGTGCAGGCGTTGACGAGTGTGATGGCTCTAATGAGACTGATGGGCTCCAAACACATCAGCTCTGTCAGGGTGAAGATGATGACGACGCTTCGCACGGGCCTCCGATTCAGAGAGGACTTCCCTCTGCTCTGCTGCCAGTCAGTAAACACACACTTGTTAAACCTGACATGTGACTTTTTTTTAGTTTATTGAAAACCAAAGACTGACAAGACAGACAATTCCTAACTTTGAACTGTTATATACTTATTAAACTTGTGTAAAACATGTGATTAACTCAAACAGCTGTATCTGATCCTGTGTTAAATCTGTCTTCCTGTTTCGACAGGACATGGGAGTGTTTTGTGAGGAGCGTGGAGCCGACACACTTGGGCCCTCTCCTGAGTCATGTTATCGTTGCACTCCTGCCCCTGATCCCACTGCAGCCCAAAGAAACCGCTGCTATTATCAGCTTCCTGATACTTGACAACAGGTAACACACACAAAAAATAAAATATAGTGATGTTAAAAAAAATTAGATTTTTGTAATTTGGCTGATGACGATATATTCACATATATTTTCCACCTCACTGCAAAGAACATCAATTTCAAAATGTACACATTCACATTTTAAAAACTTTCTTCACCAGTATGATGAATTGCCGATATTATCATGCATCCCAAATGAAATTAAAATATAGTCAAAATTACTGAACAGAGCCTCTTAAGAAAGTTACACATCAAAACTTGTAAAGTTCAGAACCAAAATAATTTTCATGCAAATGTAAACTTTTTATATCAAGCAACATTTTATTACCACAAAAAAAAGATAGCTGCGTTTTTCTACACTGTCCGTCAAATAAATACAAAACGAAGCCCATGTTTTGATTCAGACAATTCAAGACTTCTGACAGCAGAGATCTAATTCAGTCAATTTTCCCACAGGGAAGAAGTGAGCGACTACCTCCATGAGATTTACTTCCTGCCAGACCACCCTGAGCTGAAAGACATCCACATTGTTCTGCAGAACTACAAGAAGGTCAGACTGGATAATCAAATACATCAAGTAAATGAAGGATGCTGATGCTGATGTCATCAGTGATGTTACAGATGCGATGTCTGACTCCCTGCAGCTGACAGCCAGCAGCAGTGACCTGGCCGCGGCGCTGCAGCTCTCCATGAGGGCCGTGCAGCATGAAAACGTTGACGTCAGGATTCATGCACTGACCAGCCTCAGAGACATGATGCACAGCCAGCAGGTACACGCACATACACACACATTTTAATACAACCACCTCAGAAAGGACCAGAGCTTCTTGTTTGCAATATTTGATCTGATACCATGAATTTTACTTTTCGCGCGTGCAGGAGTGGCTGCTGCGACAGGTGTGTGCGAGTGAGGCGGTGGAGCCGGTCATCTCCAACCTGGTGTCAGTGCTGCTGAAGGGCTGCCAGGACTCATCCCCGGAGGCTCGGCTCCTCTGTGGGGAGTGTCTGGGGGAGCTGGGGGCCGTGGACCCCGGACGTCTGGACCTATCGCACACACACACCCATGGTGACCGCAACACCTTCGTGGTAAGCTAGACAAGACCAAAGCTGTACATGCAAATAGGACAAACATGTATTTGTTTGATTAGAACAAAAGTCTGTTTTCTTTATATAGAGTGGGGTGGATGATCCCAACTTCGCGTACGAGATTCTGACTGAGCTCACCAGAACATTTCTGGCTTACGCTGACAACGTGAGAGCACAGGACTCTGCTGCTTATGCAATACAGGTACACACACACACACACACACACATTCTACACACACGTTTGGTACCTTTTCTGTGTTGATGTGACTTGTTGGTGCACCGCAGGAGCTGCTGTCCATCTTTGAGTGTCGTGAGGGTCGAACCGACTCACCAGGTCGCCGTCTGTGGAGGAGATTCCCAGAGCAGATTCAAGAAATCCTGGAGCCACACCTCAACAGCAGGTACTAGAGTTTACATACACTGCTCCGTCACACATAATTCAAATCAGATAAGAATCCTCATTTCTTCTCTTTTCCCTCTCTGTCTTTAGATATAAGAGCAGCCAGAGGGAGGTTAACTGGTCCAAACTGAAGAAGCCAGTGTACTTGAGTAAGGCAGGCAGCAAGTTCTCTGATTGGTCGGCCACCTGGGCTGGATACCTCATCAGCAAGGTCAGATGATTTATCCTTATCCTATCCAAACAGATGCACATCAGCTGGATCATGTAGCATCTTTTCTCTCTATAATGTATAAGAATGTCTTTTTAAGTGAGAGGTTTTCGGACGTGGCTTTGTTTTTTAGGTGAGACACGAGCTGGCCAGCAGAGTCTTCACCTGCTGTAGTTTCATCATCAAACATGACTACAAGGTCACGATCTACCTGCTGCCTCATATTCTGCTCTACATGCTGCTGGGCTGCACACCTGCAGAGCAACGGGAGGTGAGGAAACATCTGCATCATGAAGTTCGTGCAGATTTTGTTGAGTGTTTTTTAGTAATAATAACGCGCCTGTTTCCAGGTAACGGAGGAGATGCTGGCCGTGCTGAAGGACGGTGATGGAAGAGGAGAGGGGCGATGTCAGGATACGGCCTCCAGCCTATCACAGCTCAGCATTCAGACTGTCTTCAGCATGTTATCTCACCTGATGCAGTGGAGTCGCCACATCCTGTACTCCAAACCCAAAAACAACGGTTAGAGACCAACAAAAAATCATACTCTTTTCTATTTTGGTTCATATCTTGAGTATTATTCAAAGAGATCTGAAGACAATTCTGAAGTTGTATATTTCACAGTGGTTGAATCACCTGTGTTGCATAAATCAGCAACAACAGAACAGACAATCATTTGGATGAAAATATGGGAAATATTTACACTTGCATGATTACATTCATGATTGACAAAGTCGGGAAGTAAAAAACAAAATGTTTTTTTCGCAGAGAGTGGGGATTATCAGCGAGTGGTGGCCTTCCTGAAGGGTATCCCACAGGACGTTCTGGCGAAGGCCTCTCTGCGCTCCAAAGCGTACACTCGTGCCCTCATGCACTTTGAAGCCTACATCTTAGAAAACAAGGAGAACATCCAGGACCATCTCACCTTCCTGCAGGTCAGACAACAAACTGATGGTCATTTAAATCTGTTTCCTGGAAAACGTGTGCAAGCGCATTTCTTTTCCCTCTAGATTGAACGACTTTGAAATCAAAATCAGAATATTCCGAAGTACACTTTCTGATTATAATCTACAATATGACAAATAAAAGCAGGATCATTGAAAAACTAATCAGATGTTCAAAGCATCAAAATATGTACTAAGCTAATATTTGATGTATTGTGTTTTTGCAGACTCTGTACGCTGCGATGCATGAGCCCGACGGAGTAAGGGGGGCCAACGCCCTGAGGAGGGAGGAGCCGTCGCTACGGGAGCAGATACTGGAGCACGAGAGCATCGGGCTGCTCCGAGACGCAACTGCCTGCTACGACCGAGCCATACAGCTGGAGTCAGACCAGGTACACACACACACACACACACCTTTTGTTTTTTGACTTTGAGTTGTTTTTAATTTTTGAAACCACACCTATTCCTGACTTCAGGAATCGGAGCTTTGTGATCACGAATCATTATTGCTTTAATTGTTTTTATTGACACCCTTGAGTTTTATCAAGGCATGCCAGCGCTAATTAAAAGCTCTGTGTAGGAAGATAACTGTGAGCTGTTAGCTGTTGAATCTCTGATTCATCACCATTTCGCCTCCTGTGTATAGATTGGTCACTATCACGGGGTGATGACCTCTATGCTCGGCCTGGGACAGCTGTCAACTGTCATCACTCAGGTCAATGGAGTACTGGCCAACAAGTGAGGCACACACAAACACCATCTCATCCATCTAATTCTCACTAAAAGTACTTTTTAATTCATTGACGGAATACATTGTTTTTCACTTCTTGATTTTTTCTTAATGGGCTATTTTTTACCTAAAGACTAAGTCAGTTATAGCCCACTGACTTCAGCTGTTTTTGTACACATTTAGGCAGCAGTGGAAGTCGGAGCTGAACACCTACAGAGTGGAGGCAGCTTGGAAGCTCGGGCAGTGGGACCTGCTGGAAGATTATTTGAGCTCGGGTAATGAAATACACAGAAGTCGTTAAAGGCTGCAACATCTTGAACCGTCGGTGGCAGAAGTAGATATCTACTGGAGAAAAGAAAAACAAGTTACTGACTGTTTTTTTTGTACTGATGTTGTGTCAGCAGACCGACAGTCCAGTAGCTGGGGTGTGCGGCTCGGCCAGTTACTCCTGTCGGCTAAGAAGCAGGATTCAGAGACTTTCTACGAGAAGCTGAAGCTGGTGAGGAAGGAACAGGTCGTCCCTCTGTCTGCTGCCAGCTACGAGTGTGGAACCTACCAGAGAGGATACGAGTACATCGTCAGGTCTGTCGGCGTAGTCATGGAATCAGTTATGTTTCTTATGTTTGTCCGAGGCATTAACTTGTGAATCCAATATCTGTGTGTATCTGATTAGGCTCCACATGCTCAGCGAGTTGGAGCACACTTTCACTGAGCTCCAGAAAGAGAGGGAACGCTCCGCTCCCAGTCTCAGCCAGCTGCCTCCTCATTGGTCCGACCGCCTGGAGATGACCCAGAATTCCTTCCGGGCCAAGGAGCCAATCCTGGCCCTCCGTCGTGCCCTGTTCAGCCTGGGACCACAGTAAGGATGTAGAAAACAGCTGCAGCCAAAACAGGCACACGTTATTCATATAATATTTTTTGTGGCACCTTTTTTACGGATATATTAACAATATGGGTATTAGCTTGGTTAACCATAAATAACTGTATTATTTCAGGAAACTGTGTCTTTCTTGTGTACTGTGGAATAAAAGCCCCAATGAGGATATACATTTGAACAAAACCCAGTGCTAATTAGGCAAAATCACAAATCAGGCCTTGTGTTTGCTCTGCAGGCCGATGAGCACAGAGCTGGTTGGGGAGTGCTGGCTGCAAAGCGCCCGAGTGGCCAGAAAGGCAGGACATCACCAGACTGCCTTTAATGCACTACTGAACGCGGAGAACACACACCTGGCCGAGCTGGTCACAGAGAAGGCCAAGTGGCTTTGGTCCAAGGTAAACCCAACCAGTAAATTAAGCCAATTAACAACAAGAAGCAGATTAAAAAAGGACATGTTAGACTGTATATTCATGTTTTATTATTATTTTTTGCCTGCAGTGATTAGCAGCTCCATTTGCACTGCACCCTTTGGATTCTTCAACCATTTCAACTACACAAGTATGATTTTTAACCATACAAAAACTCAAAAACAACACCACTGTGTTGCTCTAACTTCAGGGCGACGTGCACCAGGCCCTGATCGTGCTGCAGAAGGGCGTGGCTCAGTGTTTCCCTGACGATCAGCCACTGACGGACCCTCGCAGCCTGCAGACTAAAGGCAAGGCCATGCTGCTGGTGGGGCGCTTCATGGAGGAGACGGCCAACTTCGAGTCCAACGCCATCATGAAGGCGTACAAGGTAAAGGCCATGATTTCTGTTGAAGGAATGAGAAACTGTGCAAGAAGAATTTCTCCAGGTGGAAAAATGTGATGGTCACTTCTCAAAATGTTCTGACATTTTATAGACCAGTTAGGTAATTGATCAAAATAATTAACTAGTAGTGCAGAAAATGTTAGTTGCAGCTCTATTTTAAAAGTCTGCTGTGTGTTTCAGGATGTGACCAACCTCCTGCCTGAGTGGGAAGATGGAAACTTCTACTTGGCCAAGTACTACGACAAAGTCATGCCAATGGTGACGGATAACAAGCTGGAGAAACAGGGCAACCTCATCCGATACATTGTCACATACTTTGGAAAGTAAGTTCATGTTATTGCTGCTGATAGCCCTTTAATTGTTCGACTCATTAGTTCCATCCCTAACCATTTACTTTGGGTTGTTTCCCTTCCAGGGCTTTGCAGTTCGGCAACCAGTACATCTACCAGGCCATGCCTCGCATGCTGTCTCTCTGGCTGGATTTTGGAGCCAAAGTGTGTGAGTGTGAGAAAGGTGGGTGGTGAATAATAATAATCGCAACAGCTGAGACAGAAAAATATGCAAACACATTCAAATGTTGTCTACGTGTTCCTCTACTACAGCCGGGCGAGCTGACAGACAGATGCGGCAGGAGCTGGTGAAAATCAACGCGGCGGTGAGCGAGAACTGCGCCAACTTGGCACCATACCAGTTCCTGACCGCCTTCTCCCAGCTCATCTCCAGAGTGTGTCACTCCAGCGACGAGGTCTTCACCGTCCTCATGACCATCGTGGCCAAAGTCTTCCTGGCGTACCCCCAACAGGCCATGTGGCTAATGACCGCTGTCTCTAAGGTCAATATGTGTGTGTGTGTGTGTCTGTGTGTGTTTTTGTCTCCTCATAACACCTTGTATGCCATCCTGACTGTGTGTTTTGTTGTGTCTTGTTCAGTCTTCCTACCCGATGCGCATGAATCGCTGTAATCAGATCCTCAAGAAAGCAATCAGTCTCAAACATTCTCTGGAGAAGTTCATCGGAGATGCCAACAGGCTGACGGACAAGCTGCTGGAGCTCTGCAACAAGCCGG
>CAEMYA010000017.1:1675506-1711016 GCA_903131615.1 Diplodus sargus | reverse complement strand
ACACACACACACACACACACACACACACACACACACATAAACGCATGTTATTTCAAAATCAGTGGAGCATGGGAACCACAAGATGAATGAATAGTTGTTTATTAAAGGTGGAAATCTCTATGCATCTCATGATTTGGGTCCAAGTCAGGTGGCTACGATTGGATTATAAAGCAAGACAAGATTAGATTATTATAGCTCAAATAAACATGTATTGATCCCCTTCGGGAACAGGAGTGTATGCAGAGAGATAAAACAAAAGAAAAGGGAGCACCAGGTTCATGTTTGCGTGAATGTGTCTTTCAGGTGGATGGTAACAGCACCACCCTCAGCATGAGCGTCCACTTCAAGCAGCTGAAACGTCTGGTGGAGGAGCCCACCTTCAGCCAGATCCTGATCCCGCTGCAGTCGGTCCTCATCCCCACGCTGCCCTCCACCAGCGGGGCGAACACACAGCACGATGCCTTTCCCGGACACTGGGCGTACCTGGACGGCTTTGAAGACGTTGTAAGAGAAAAGGGGAAAATATCATGTTTGCTTGGAAGGTGCCTGAGAAATATTTGATGATTGTATCTTGCCAACCATGGTTACAAAGATGACATGATCTCAGAAAATCAGATTTAAGATTGTGAAAATCATCTTGAGGTGGAACAAGCCTCATTAACCTGACCTATGTGTGTGTGTGTGTCTGTGTAGGTGGAGATCTTGGCTTCCTTACAGAAGCCTAAGAAGATCAGTCTAAAGGGTTCAGATGGGCGGAGCTACACCATGATGTGTAAACCTAAAGATGACCTGAGGAAGGACTGCAGACTCATGGAGTTCAACTGCCTTATCAACAAGGTGAGTGATATTTTAATAAAAATAATATACTCTGATTTATTGCTTTACAAGTAGAGTTGTGCACTGTTTTTATTTATTTATAATAAATCAATATTGTTATAGTATTTATTTTTATTCTATTGTATGTGTGTATGTAGTGCCTTCGTAAAGATGCTGAGTCTAGACGGAGGGAGCTACACATCCGAACCTACGCTGTGATTCCCCTCAATGAGGAGTGCGGCATCATCGAATGGGTCAACAACACCGCCGGACTTCGACACATTCTCACCAAGCTTTACAAGGAGAGAGGTATTTCCCTACATAAAGCCCAGAAATAGAAGAGAACATTAGCAAACTGTCAGCTTTAACCATCGTGCTGAATTATATTTGTCTGTGTGTTCAAGGTATCTACCTGTCAGGCAAAGAGCTCAGGAAGCTTATCCTGCCAAAAACAGCTCCCTTCGAGGAGAAGCTACGAATCCACAAGGAGGTGTTGTGTGCTCGACACATCCCCGTCTTCCACGAGTGGTTCCTCCGGACTTTCCCTGACCCCACGTCATGGTACGACCCACCCCACAATTATTTCTGCAATTACAGTACATGTTTGAGAGCCACTGTTTCACTAGCAAAGTCGATATTTAAAATATAAGAGACGTAGTTTCAACTCTGGATTTTTAGTTTTTAAGGAGATGTAAATTTGATATGTTTTGAAGTTGCATTTAGGATCAGGGTTGAACTCAGGGATAAAATGTACTGTATTCATGCATGCCACTCATTGCGTGTGTTTACAGGTACAGCAGTCGCTCTGCGTACTGTCGCTCCACTGCTGTGATGTCCATGGTCGGCTACATCCTGGGTCTGGGTGACCGCCACGGTGAAAACATCCTCTTTGACTCTTTCACGGGGGAGTGTGTTCACGTCGATTTCAACTGCCTCTTCAACAAGGTATGTGTATTTCTCTAGTTGTCTTGGAGTCTAGATCAATTATGAGGAATTTATGTTATAAATCTTAAACAGAAATCAGGGAAATTGTTTCATATATTGTTTCAGTGTACTTCTGTTTTGTTTGTTTTCCTTTTTCCATGTTTCTCTAATGCTCCTTTTCTCCCTCTCCACTAGGGGGAGACATTTGATGTGCCAGAGGTGGTTCCTTTCCGTCTGACCCAGAATATGGTCCACGCCATGGGGCCCATGGGCACCGAGGGTCTCTTCAGACAGGCCTGCGAGGTCACCCTGAGGCTGATGAGGGATCAGAGAGAACCACTCATGAGGTACATACGCAATCTATTCTGTTCTATTCTAAATACATGATGATTATCAAAATATTCCTTACAGTTTATGATCTGTGTGTAGTTTTACGATGAGTTACTTATACCATGCTTGACAAACCAATGGATCTTTAAGTTAGTTGACTCTTAAAACATGATTGTATATATGATGATGTCACTCAAACTTAATGAGTAACTCTGTTTTTTAATTTGTCCCTCCAAGTGTGCTGAAGACCTTCCTTCATGACCCGCTGGTGGAGTGGAGCAAACAAGCCAAAGGACTTTCTAAAGCTCAGGCCAACGAGACCGGAGAGATAGTAAATGAAAAGGTGTGTGTATTCTTTTGACTTTAAATACATTTAGAGCAGCATGCATGTCTAATAAAACCTATGAATTTCATTTTTTTAGACCAAGTTGTACCATATCGTTTTATCTTTACCCATCTTCTCTGCCAGGCTAAAACCCACGTGTGTGACATCGAGCAGCGTCTGCAGGGAGTGATAAAGAGCAGGAATAAAGTGTTGGGTCTACCGCTGTCGATAGAGGGACACGTCCACTACCTCATACAGGAAGCCACGGATGACAAGCTGCTCTGTCAGATGTACCTGGGCTGGGGACCCTACCTGTAAAACATACACTGAAGTACAAGAAAAGAAAGAAAGGGGGAGGAAAGTAATTCAAGATGCTTTTCTGTTATAAAAGAAAGAAAGTAATTCCAACGCAAAAACTTTTCTTCACCCATGAATGTTTGTCGAAGTTTCTGTTATAGCACTTTCATCCCTGTTGAGTTTCCTGTTTTCTGGAAACGAAGGTTACTTGTTGCATTTCTGTTCATTCTTCTCGTAATAAAGGATGTGTTTTGCAGATTTGATTTTGCCAGTAAATGTGTCTGTTGGACTCGTGTCGTCTAATCTCTTAACCCTGCTTAGATTCTCTTAAGCAGTCGGTTTAAATCTCCTCTCGGGCAAGTGTGTGTGTGTATGTGTGTCTCTCCTCTTGCACATACCTAACGGTCCAATCAGCTCACCTTTTTCAGAGGAGCACCAATGGGAGCTAAGTGTTGCTTATCAAGAGCCTTATGAGGCTGAAGACTAGGTGAAGTTAGTGGTGTGGAATATCTTTACAGTGTCCAGTCATGGCTACCGACACTCAAAAAGTAGCAGTGTTTTTTATCATGGCGTTCCTCATTCTTGTGAATGCGTGGCTGCTTTTGCAGGTTGCTTTTGGATAGAAGCCTCTCAAACCAGAACTGGATCACTTGCCTCTTTTTTTTTTCTTTGAGCATGCTGGAGCTTTTCTTTGGGATAACAACAGACTGTGCAGTGACCTGTGAGCTGTGGGATGCTGTGGCTTTGACCGACGAAGGAGCCTTTTTATCAGAACAATTCTCAACAGGGACAGCTACTGAATGTTAGCTGCGTTTTCTTGCATCTGATTATCTTGTTATTTTTATGTTTAGTCATTGTGTACTGCAGGGTGTGCTTTTATTTTGAAGGCCGTTACCGGAAGTGTGGGATGCTCTGCTTTATTTATCATCAAGATATACATTTTTTCTCATGTTATTGTCAGTGTTTTAATGCAGGTCAGGACAGCCATCAAAGTCCACAGGTTGAGGGATATTTTGCCGTGTGACACACCGCTGTGTGGAGCCTCCAGCATGGCCGGAGGATAAACAGCAGCACACGCAGGTGCTTCCACTTGCGTCGCCTTCGTCTGTCGGCGTTAGCGGGGCTGTAATCTGGCTGAAAGGTTCATAGAGAGGGAGGCTGAGAGGCCATGACGAGGTCGGCTGGCTGTTGTCGTGGGTTAGCGGGCTTTTTATAGCCGACGCCGAGCTCCGTCCAGCTGGACCACCGGGGAGGAGGACGCGGCGCGACCTTGCAGACGCAGACATGGACCTGACGCGGCTGGCGGTGGATGCGGGTCAGTTCATCAACCGCGCTGTACAGGTGAAAACATAACATATGCTCTTTTGTGTTCAATTCACGTCGAGTGTCTGCAGTAGTGTCGGTTTTTTTTAAGTGGTTGCATGGTTGTTAATCTCGGTCTGTAATCCCGCTCCAGTACACCGGGGAGAGTCTTGGTCAGGCGGATAAGACTGAGTTGGACCCCGGGCTGGAGGAGCTGCTGGCCCGGGCAGACGCCACCAAGACCTGGACGGACAAGATAATCTCCCAGACTGAGGTTTTACTGCAGCCCAGCCCCGGTGAGAGAGAGCAAATTTTTTATCTGTGCGTATTTACACATTGAAATTGTCTGCAGTGCTTCATTTATTAAATATTAAAGGGGCAATCTGTGGATTTGGAGAAGAAATTCAAACCCAGAGATTTATTATTTACAGCATTAATGAGGATCTTATAATATTTTTTCCATGTGTGAATTTACAACCCTAGAACTCTGTTGCTGAAGCTAGGAAGGTGGCAGGGTCCGCCACATATAAACAAAGTGAAACAGTATGAAATTGTGTCCTCCCTTTAAGGTCAGTTTGTTTATTTAGTTTATTCAGTCATGAAAGCAAAGAGTCTGTTTATGTAGTTTGTTTAATAGGTGAGTACACAGTGATTTTTCTCCTCTGATTGAAATTTCCTCCCCAAAACTACATAGTCCACCTTTTAATTTATCTGTTGCCTCCTTTTTGTCCTACAAATGAATTGCTCAGGCCTGTGTGTGTTCAATAAATGGTCTAATTATAGGTGTTGTGGGAGCTGTGATATCAGTGAGAATGTTCAGTATATAAATATCCAGTGTTTTCTGAGATTTTGTCCCATATTCATCTTCACAGTTGCGTCACACCAACGCCACTTATAGACATCCCCAACAAGTCGCTCTAGCTGTCTTGGTCTCCTTAAAACCACTGAATGATGATCTTCCCCTCCCAGCCCAGTATTATTTCAGCTCTTACAATATGCTCTCCTCTGTTTTGCTTTGACTGTGATTGGCCTGTTCAGATGAATAGGAACGGTCATTCTTTTGCCTGTTTGAATCCAATTACATAAGCTAATGGAGTCGTGGAGTGGACGCGGTCTGCAATCTATCAAACGAGGGGAGCATTCAGCTGCCAGAAGTAATAATCTCATACGTCAGTTTTGTCGAGGACATGTTTGCAGATCATGTCTGTAATATCTCTGAGGAGTCAGTTTTGTTTTCTCTGGGCACACATGGGTTTCTGAGAAGCAACTGCAGACTGTTTTTTCACATTATTTTATAAAAATGTCAGTTTTTATCACTTGTCCTTGTAGACTGAAATATTAATTACATACGGGGAGATAAGTTGCCCGTTTAGTGGTGCGTTAGCAGCATGCAATATACTGGCATCTGTTTCTGACATTCATCTTTTGTCAGTGGCTTTTTAAAAAAAAGGATAACCCTTGAACCTGAATGCAGCTCTCTGATCTCTGATGAACAGGAGCGCGGTTAGAGGACCGGCTGTATGGGTCCCTGGACTGGGCCGTCCCACCACGGCCTCGTGCAAATGAGGCTCTGGGAGATCAGATGATCCAGGCTGGGATGGAGTTTGGGACCAACACACCCTATGGTGAGTATACGTTAATACGGATAATGTTGACTCCACTGTTTTTTCTTCAGTATGGACGTGTTGAAACGTTGTCGGCGTGTTCTGTGTTCAGGAACGGCGCTGCTCAGATGCGGAGAGGCTCAGAAGCAGCTCGGCGAGGCAGAGAAGAAGTTCGTCCAAAGCACCAACATCCACTTTCTGAACCCTCTGAGGAGGTTCTCTGAGGGGGAGTACAAAGCTATACAGGTGACACACATCTGGACTCATACTCGAACACGCCGACATTGTGATTGTATGTTTGCGCACCACGCTCAGCAACTGCTTTTTTTAATCTGCATTCTTTCGCTCAGGCCAAGTCTGTTTTTTAGAAATTGTTTGTATACATGGATTATTAAAAAAAAGTGTGTGTGGGTGTTTTTCATAGGATGAGCGCAGGATGTTGGTAAATAAGCGCTTGGACTTGGACATCGCCATTGCCAGAGTGAGGAAAGCCCACGAAGCAGACCGAGAGGCCAGAGTGAGTTCCAAAACTAAAAATCTTTTGTTTTTAATCATGCAGTACGTACGATATCTTCTCATTCTACTTTTATTTTTATCTCTGTCAGAACCTAAATGCGAACCCGCTGGATGACGACTACATCGCTCACGTCTCCTACATGTTCAGCTTCCTGCGTGTTAAATGGCTGAAGGTCAGTGACGTTAAAGCGTCATGAACATCCACGGGCACATTTAAGCTTTCTCTTTGGTCATTGATCAAGTCATTTAACCTTCTCCATCTCTCTCATCCAATCAGATATGGGCTCAGGAAATCTCTCAGGTGAGTTCACCTTTGCTTGCGCATCGTTTCTGCTGTAACGGCGTGAGACGACCTTGACTCTTCCAGCAGTTATACTGTGGAATTGAGTATGGCCCTGTTAGTTGCAATAATAGTTTTCTGTTGTTTAGTTCATTCAGAGATAATCCCTTCGGGGATATGAGGTTTGCTAATGGGAAATTTCAGGAAAATAGCTGGGCATAATTGGAAAGACCATAAAAGGCTTAAAGTGTGCGTGTATGTGTGTGTGTTGTAGGCTGAGATGGAGCAGAGGATCTGTCAGAGTCTGTTCGATCGTCAGTCGGGAATTACAAGACAAGTTGCGGAAGGAATCGGCAACATTCACGTATGTATATAAATGTTTGCGATAACATTTGTAACACAAACTTTCAAATATCCAGTGCCCAGCAAAAATGCTATTGTTGTTGTCTTTTTCTTTCCAGATCAACCACATGCGGACACTGACTGACTTTGTGGAGGCTCAGGCCTGTTATTTCGACCAGTGCCACCAACATGCTCAGGACCTTCAGAAACAGCTGGCCAGGTGTGTATATAACCTAAAGACTCAGTCTTTGTAGAGCTAAACTGATGCACGGAAGTCCCTCGTCGCTTAGGAAACGCCAATATTGGGTTTTTTTTCTTCAGTTTTTAAGCCTCAGGTATTTTAAATGAATTATGAATTAAGTTTTCTCACAGATTTTCAACAAAGCATTACCACGCTAAAATTCCGTGCGGAGGCATGGGTCTTTTATTGGACACTGACGAGACTGAAACACAAATGTAGTACAGCATGGGATCCATTTTCTTCATCCAGTCAAAGCTATAACCCATTTGGCAAAGAAGATGCCCATTTTTTTACCATTTCTAGGAGCCAGGACATCTGGGCTCACAAAGAACACAAGCCTATTGAGAATACGTTTTAAAGCAAAAATAAATTTTTGGTTGGATTATGAATTTGTTTTTTTCTTTGCAGCATTCCAGCCATCCTCTGCGCCAATAACTGGCAGTCGGCAGTTAATGAGCCATCAACAAGCGACCGTGTAGCCAATGAGCCCGTCGGGTTGAATCATGTCACCCCGCTTCCTGTAATCGTCCACCAACTTCCAGAATTCAACCAGGACTCGTGGACCGTAAATCCAGCAGATTCCTCCGTAAACGCGCAGCCACCTAATCAGACAAACAACAACAATAACAACACCCTCTTCACCATTGGCCAGGCAACCACCAGCTGTTCAGCGGGCGACCATCATGTCTGTACGTCAAACCGGGACAGTAACCCAACCAATCAGATGTCAACACTCACTAGAACCAACGGTGCAGATGGTCTAACAACAACAACAGCCTCCCCACCTTCTGAGCTCAGTGGAACATCAAACGAGCCTCAAACAGCAGGTACAGCCGCTAGTGAGACGGTAACAACCGCTGACATGGAACTGGAGAACTCAACAACCAATGGCACGGCTGAAGAAACCCAAACAACCAATGGGACGGTAAACGAGCTGCCCACCGTTAATGCAGAAGAGGTTCAGAAGTCATCGATGGACATCGACAGACTCAGTAAAGACTAATGTCTGGTGGCGGAGGGATGTGACGTGGCACTCCCTAAAAACCTTGTATTTCACCTGAAACAGTGCCTGATCAGATTGGGTGTGTCGTCACCTGTCAAAGGGATGATTTTGAATTTGTTGATCGTGTTCCCTGTGAACCCAAAAGCTTTAAGATTCATTATAATTGGACTCTTTAACCATTATCTCTCTCACTAGTTCTGTTGCTTAAAACTAACCAAACTGCAACTGAAAACAAAATATATTCTTTTAAATGCCTGAAACAATAAACTCAGCAAGGCTTAAAGTGAAAATCAAAAACCTCTGGCCACATATAGGACACAAACTCCAGCTGCATGGAGGACATATGTGAGATCCATATTTCCAGCACTACTTGTCCACTATTATACCATATCATAACTTCCTAAAGGCTTCCCAGCAGATAGTTCTCACATGACCACCCAACATGTCTTATAAGGCAGCCCCTCACTTTCCATGCACACAGATGAGATGAGGTCAAATATCCAATTGATTAAAAGAAAAAGAAAAAAACTGTGCCCTCGAGCACGGGCTGAGACGGTCACCACGCCCATCCAGGCGAAATACCAAGTTTTTAGTGAGAGCTGATGAGACTTCGAGCCAAAAACACATCAGCTGTGATGGACCCTATTAGAAAAGGAGCAGATACACAATCATTATCAACATGTCATGTGATTAAGAAAACTAATTAATCCCATAGGGAAGATGATGTGAAGTAGTTATAAAAGTGCTTATTTTTCTAAACGTGAAATAGTGCCACAATAACTTGTAGCCTTTAGCCAAATTCATATATTATTCATGTTGTGTGAAAACGCTGACAGTTGAGTATCAGTCCCCTCTCGTGGCGATGGATGTCTCCCCCTGTAATCTCTCCCGGCCTGTGGCTGGGTGACGAGGCCTGACCGACTGTTATATATTTGCAATGTGCGATCGTGAAAAAGTTGTTTTTCAGTCCGTGAAACTAAATCTTTATTTTTACATTTAGCTAAACGAGAGAACTAACAACGCTTTGTGCCAACTGTATGTTTGTATATTTGTCTGTGTGAAAAACGTCCGTTCACATGTGGGCGACTGTGTGTTTGTGTTCATGTCTGCACTCACCTGTGTTTACAGCGCCCCCCCAAACCTGTGACACCTTTTAAAGAGAGGTGTGTGTATATACATATGTAGACTCTGCCACCTCTTGACACGTGCTTCTATAAGCTGAGGTCATTTTCCATAGGAAACATGTCACTTATGTGTGTTGGGAAGTCCGAGCTGAACAGGACCTTTGTGCCAGGTTATAAAATATGTCTCCTCATACATACTCGGGGTGTTTCCCCCTCTAAACTCACGGTCAAATCACATATTCACTTTTACCCTTTTATCCCCCCAATAGGTGAAATTGGTTGAAGTTTCCAAGTCCAGATGTTGTTAATTTTCTCCATGAGGGCAGCCCTGCTCTACTCTGGGGACCCTCAATGGAAACACACATATTAATGTAGCGCTGGTCCTACTGATGTAATCGCCCACCAGCTCTAAGCTCTACGCTTCTGTCCCAATATGTAAAGATGTGTGTGTGTATGGATGGCTGCAGTATTCACAGTTGTAGCCGCTGCCAGCTTTCAATGCAGTAATTACCGAGTCACATGTACATCGAGCTGATATCAGTCTGAGGTCGGAGTTTTCACTTGATTGATGTAAAGATGTGGAAATAAATATGCAAACAGTGATGCCGAGGTGTTTTTTGTCATTTCCTCATTCTGCTGCTGATGTATTTTGTCATAGCAGTCAAACCTCCTGAGCTAGATTTACAACAACTTCTCTTTCCAGGCATTGGTTTTGATCAGGCTTCCAAAGGTAAAGTCTGGTAATATTCTAAAGATGCAATATGACAGCCACTTGTTGAATTAATGCTGCAAACTGCTGCTAAGTACGGCATCCATTTATTAGTAAGTTAAGCCACATCACCTGGAAATCTTTGACATAACGCCAAAACTATTTTGCCTTCTCCTGTCTTCATATTCTGTATAACATTTGTAGTATTTGAGCCTTTTAAACTAAAACTCTGAACCTTTGCCCTTTTAAAGCAACATTATGAAGAAATTAACATTTGTCAGATTATCATCATATTTTATGCTTGCCACTTGTTGAGCCCACTACTGATCCTGGTACTCATTCTGGCCCTGCATCTGAAAATCTCCCTCTCCTGGCCATCCAAAGCCGCTGTGAGAAGCAGAAGTAACTCGTGGCTCAAAATCATTGGCTGAGACACCCTAAGCAACATTACAATTATTCTGAAGCTGTTATTTTGATGTGAAATGGTTATGTAATGTTGCTAAATCGGTAAGTGCTTTGAATCATGCTGACACATTGGGAATCTTCATTATTTGCAGTGCATTACAAATGATATTAACAGGATCGTTGACATCCACCACCGCCACAACCTGAACACATGCACATATACAAAAACCTGATGGAAATCTATGTCTGTGTGTGTTTCTGCCATAGTGTGCTCCCTCTTCTTCGCTTCTTTCCTGTCCAAGGCTGTACAAACGGATTAGATGGATTAAGCACAGGTTAGAGTGATATTGATTCGAGTACAGTGTGGCGGCCCGTGGTTCAATAACACCATAAAGACTTGTATCACGCCACTATATCCGCTCGACATTTTATGAGAGGCCTCACAGGAGGCACATGGCCAGTGCTTAAAGGCCGATTAAATCCTGTTTCGCTCAAGTTGATTTCCTGTGACTCAGCAAAACAAGAATAGATTCTGTCCCTGCTCTGTTTCCAAATTATTTTTATAATTTCCTGTATGCGCCCTGTCCGTCAGCAGCTCTCTCTGACTCTCTCTCTCTGTGCCTCTGGTCTTCATGTGATTTTCTGATCATGTGTGATACAGGAAGGATGCAGAAGTTGGGATGATGTTTTGCAGGTCTGGTTG
Source organism: Diplodus sargus (assembly GCA_903131615.1). Classification (NCBI taxonomy): domain Eukaryota; kingdom Metazoa; phylum Chordata; class Actinopteri; order Spariformes; family Sparidae; genus Diplodus; species Diplodus sargus. Next base: position 1,700,095 of record CAEMYA010000017.1, on the reverse strand, counting down.
ACATGAATGAGTTATGAAAGCAGATAAAGGGAATTGAGATGTTTGTAATCATGTTTTGGCTTGGTCCTTTCCTCTGGCTGAGGGGCACAGACAGACAATATTTGTATGGATAAGTACGGTATATTATTTTATTTTTCATTTCATAACCAGGTGAATCCCGCAGAGGATATAAAACTATTTTGTACGGGAGAACTTGGCAAGGCAGGGGCAAAGAAAAATGCAGACAAAATGTAGAAAATCAGACAGCAGGTGAAGTAATACAAGCCACAGATAATAATGCAGAAATAAAGGTATTTATAGGCGAACGTACAGGCACAAGGAACAGGAATAGACACAAATACCCAGCTGTTTTCTGTCTGTTGCACGAGACGTGACAATGCCCAAAATATCTATAGGCCAGAATTTAGCATTGAAAGAAACAACAAAAACGTTGATGTATCTGCATTATACACACGTTTAAGTTGAGTGTACTAAGACTTCACAATATTAAAGGCAGATTCTAGTTTATGAGGTACAGCTGGACAAGACGATCACAGGGAAACACAGCTTCATCGTCTGCATAGTAATGAATAGAGCCGATATAACAGTTGGCTGATATAACAGATATCATCGGCCGATATTAGCTTCCATGAGCATTGACATCTTAACTACTTATGTAAAAAGAAAATAAAAGTGAGCCAAGTATAGAACCTTGAGGTACTCTGTTTAGTATCATACAGTATACAACTTTGAACTGTACACACTGACTTTGACACTTTGGAGTAATACCTAAGAGGTAATGGATAGAACACTCTCCTGCCAGATCAGATGACTCTATGAAGCAAAAAGGTGCCATCACACATATGTTTTATTTTCCCCTACACGCATAATAAATGGAAGCAAACTGAGAAAACCAAATATTAGCCACTGTATATTTCCCATGCCTTTATTCAGCTGGGCTTGTTCCACAGCATCAGGCTTTTTCCGGGCTCAGATATCAATTATCTTGAATCCTGTCTCTCTCAGTGCGCTATTTTTAGAAAAAACATCAAGCCATAACATAATCATCGACTAATGAATCCATTTTAACATCATTACACATCATTTTAAGTGGGCTATATTCTGACAATGGCTCTATTGTTTTACCCCATGTGGTATTTTAGTCGTATCTCCATGTTTTCCTCCTCGTCCTACATACTGGGGATAAACAGGGATACACCCAGTTCTCATAAAACTGGCCTGTGTTGGCTGACTTGATTGCTGTGCTAGTGGTAATATGTGGTTTGTTCATCAGTAAAGCCCTGTTGCTGTTTTAAACCATCTGTTTTCAGCCAGTTTAAGTTGTGCTGACGCCACCCATTGTCCCATTTTCCCTCGCATCTCTGGTTTCGTCAGGATCTGTTTCTCTTCTACTGTGAATAAACTCAATGCAACTTTTATGCTCTATTCCTCTCTCTTTTCCCTTCCCCTCTTCCTCTCTCTGTCGATCCTTCATCTGTCATCATTCCTCCTCCCCCTCACTGCCGGCTTGGACTGTTTTTGTGTGACAGCTAAACTGTAGGTGTGGTGCGCAGGTGGGGGTGGTAAACAGCGTCTGGTGGCTGCTGATAAATGTTGCTCCTCTTTTATAGAGCGATGACCTAAATAGAAAGATGACCTACGGCGAGAAGTAAATGGTGGACGTGCCTCAGATGGGCACCAAAGAGGACAAGGTGACAACATCAACTGATTCTGACATGCATACACACAGATACTTTTATTGCTGTCCTGAAGGGATCTTAATAACTTGCATTTTTATGGAAATTAGCCAAGGAAGTGCACACACTCGAGCTCACAGTGAGGTGTTTTTGCTGCAACGAGGACAGGAAAAAATATTCAAATTTCCTCCACCTCTCCCCACTCTCTTTATGTCCGTCTCTTCCTCTGCAGCTTCTCTCTTTTCCTGAGATAAACCTGTCCACCACAGTAGTCCCCCTGCTGCAATTACAGCCTGCCAGACATAGAAGACTGGCAGACATGCTGACATGTGCGGAGGGAGCTCATTCTGGAGGTCTGCAGAGAGTAAAAAAGGTCTGGGCTTTTCCTTTGACCTTGACATGTCCTACTTCTGCTGCTTAACCCCAACACCTGTTGACCAGAGCTCTCAGTCTATAAGAATGAGGTCAGGTGGCCTTGCGAGGAGTCCAATAACTCGTAATGCTTCCTCTGGGAGTGTTTGATCAACAAAATACAATCACAGCCAGAAGTAGAGTTCACATCGTCGCATGGCAACAAAATCACATTTCATGTGGTGAAAAAAACTAATTGGAGGATTAAAAATAAAACCCCATTTCTGCAGTGTTGCAACATGTTTTTATGTTAAGGGATTTGGTGTTGATGCACAGAAGAGGGAGTGACTCATCAGTGAAAGGGTTAAAGAGGTGCACAGACAACAGAAAAGAGCGTGTGGACTGAAATGTCCTGTGGAAACAATGTAAATATGTCTGTAGAGGATTTAAGAATGAAGCTCACTACGGTGGTGTGCTTCTTTTAATCATAAAGATGAATATTCTTCGGGATCATTGGATTTATGTCATTGTCAGAAAATGCTGCAGTGCTATTTTTCTGTGAAGTTCCAGAAAATGTTTCGTGGACTTCAAATCCAACATTCTGTCTTCACAGGGATGAATAAATAATGACTCAATATTATTTATTTTTTTGGTTAACTTATCCTTGTTGTTCCTAATGGTCTTGTTTACTTATGTAGGTCATATAGAGGTATTACATTGAGACTGTGTCATAACTAGTTAAAAGCCACTTCACGTAGAATTTCAGTTTAATACCTTTAGCAGACAGGCAAGTTCAAGTAATGCTGCACAGGAAATGGTGATTTCTCAGATATTATATAGTCTTATAATAATATTAATGATAATAATATAACTTTATTTATATAGCACTTTTAAAAACATGGTTTACAAAATGCCTTGACACAACGATGCAAGAATACAATTTACAAATACATAGGATGATAAAAAAAGAAATTGTGCGAAATAGTTTAAGTAACAGGTAATTATGCAAATTAGAGAACTTTTGTTTCAATAGAAACTTCTCTCAAGCAACTGAAACACAAATACATTCAAACTGTTGATGTTCTGCCTGGTGGGTCTTGCTTCTCATGTTTCTCTCTTCCCTCTCCTCCATCCGTCTCTTTCTTTTCACCCCAGCTTTGTACCCCTGTAGCTCTCCTCTTCCCTATAATGCCCCCATTTCCCACTCAGTTTGACTTTTGACATGTTACCTCCACTGAAGCATTACTCACGCTACCTCCACCGAACCCCCACCTCTGTCCCAACCCTCCTTTACCTCCCGCCTTCTTCCCTCGTTATAAACTCAGCACCCGCAACAGTTGGCTCAGTGTGAGGAGCCCTTGCATGCAGTGAAGGGCACGAGCAAGCAGAGATTTGCGAATTTTGTGTTTAAAAGCAACACATTCGCCGCCATGCACGTGTTCGGGATCTGGCGTGTGCTGTGTGTGCTTGGCTTGGTGGGTGCATCACTGTGTGGGAATGAGGTGGAGTATGAAGGGAACTACGCCGACAGCTATGACAACGAGATCTCTCAGGACCAGCAGGGGGGTGAGTTTTGTTTATTTATCCTTTTGTCTCTTCTATTCCCTGCTTGTTTGAACAGATGGCTCATTGTGAAGAATCAGCTGCCATGCCAGATTTCACCAAGCCAATAAAGTGAGTCTTGTGTGTTTTGATTAAAAAATTCACCAGCACACACCGATTTGTTTGTTTTCCTTTTAGTTAAGTAAAGGTGTCCTGCAGGCGCCTATTCTTGGTGCTCTTCTATTCCCTCGCTTGAGCCTCGCTTCCACCAAACAGTTCGGTTTAGTTCATTTCAGTTCACATTTTGTTAAACATACGTACAGTTATTTTTTAAATTCTTATCTGTATTTTTTTATCTTAAGTTGTGGATGCTACCAAAAGAACTAAAGCTTGTTTCCTTGTTGTATAAAGCAACCATGTGTGTGCCATATCACTGCAAGTAGCGAGTGTGAAGCAATGCAAAGCAGACCTCACATTTAGGTAAAGTTACCACAGGTTACGTGCAGTTCAAAGGGTACTATACTGAAAATACATTGATGGAAACAAGGCTTAAGAATACATCTGCACCGGTCTGGGTTGTAATGTACAGTTTTATGCAGATGATGCTATCTTAAGCAGCCATGGAAGTGATTTGCATTTTACCATATTTTTCTAAAGAAATTCCCCAAACTATCGCTGCTTTCTGATCACATCAAAACAAAGTAGGTGTTATGTCAGGTCACAGGTTATTCAAACGCTAACACATGTCCAAAAAGAGCTACGCAAAGCTAGTTTTAATGGTTTTGTTTGTAAGAAAAGTTGATTTTTTTTAGTCTCATTACCAATTTGTCAAAAACAGACTTCTTGGTATGGCAACCAGTGTCAGTCTTTTTCCAGTCAGTTCCATCTTCCAAACCCTTCTTTATTACCCTGCTGTAACTGTGAAATACATTCTGAAGAATATCACGATTGTCACAAAAATTGTATTCTTCCACTGTACCAACATTTAAGATCTTGTAAGTATTTTAGGATATGTACAATGAAGTTGCACTGTATTATAACTTGTAAGCAAGTTAAATAATATTTAATATTTGTTAATATTTTGGTAACATTTGGTATTTGATAATAACTTATCAATTCACAGTGGGACTGTATAATTCATTCTCTTTGTGTTTTTTATCTACAGGGGAAACTCCAACCACCCCATGCCAGACTGCAGACTTTTCCCGCTGGGACAAGCTGTTCATTGCTCTGGAGAACTCCCACATGAGGCAGAACATGCTGCTGGACTCTCTGGAGCAGTGCTGTGGAGGAATGTCCTCTCTCAGGACGCAGGTGGACAAGCTGGCTAAAGGAACATGCCAGCAGTGTCTGCCCAGCTTGGAGTCAGCGTGCAGGGTGCAAGCGGAGCAGGTGAGAGTCAGGCTGCAGCAAGGCTTCGTGGAGCTCAGACAGGAGGAAGCAGTGAGGGAGAGGAGCTTGAATGCTACCTTGCAGCAGCTCCTGCGCAGTAGCCATGAAGGTAACGCTCGGCTGAAGCGGCTGGAGGAAACATCAGGACCAGCAGGCGGCAGGTTCGGACACCAACCAACGCAGAGACCGGGAGCTTTAGGGGGGGTGAAGTCATTCCCTTCTGTCCTGAAGGAACAGGAGGTGACTTCACCGATGGACATGGCCACAATGGAAATGGCCCTGGTTGCCATAGCAACAGAGCTGCAGAAGGTTCACCTGCAGCTGAGCAAAGTGATCGAGCAGGCAGGTACAATGAGGAAGGACAGAGGAGACACATGAATCGCCCACAGGGGAAAAATAAGAAAAGATAAGCTGGGGACACTCCAGTGATAACGATTTTGCACATACTCATTTTTCAAGGGTCTTTTTATATGTGAACTTGTTTATTTCTGGTGACAATAAATTTAGATGTACCATAAATGTTGTGGGTTCACTATAATGAATAAAAACTTTATAAACAACCTAATCAGCCTCGTGGAAAGGTTTCCTCCCTCCTCCTACACAGCAGTCAACTCATTTACAGAGCTCATGTTTTCACGCACATGCCCACACTTTCATCTGTCTGACTCATGCGCATGAACGCTATCCTTTCCTGCACGTGCCAGAGCTGACACCACCGCTGCCTCAGTGTTTGTGTAGTTGTGGTGATGTCTGCAAATACCCACAGCCGCAAGAAAGTGTGTGAAAGGTTTTTGGAGCGTGTTTTAATTGTGGGCAGGTCTCGCCCTCTCATTAGCTGCTTTAAGGGTCTGTGCGTTTAGAGAAAATGACTTACGATCCCCCGACTGTTTATGATTTATGAAACCCCGCCAGAGCCATTACGCTGCCGCCCATCCCTCCTGCAGCCGCACACACACAATCATTCATTGTTATGAACCCACACAGTGGCTGGTGTTGATCGGAGGTACTTTCCTTGTTTGTTTTTTTTTACAGTCGTCATTCATTTTTAAAAGTGTTTATATTTTTGTTTTGTGGAGTTTTGTGAGAGCTGGGAAGGAAATTGGACGAATGAGAAACCAGAAATGGCGAGAAAGAGAGACAGATCAGTGATGGAAGAAGTATTCAGCTCCTCAACTTAAGTAAAAGCTGTGGCGGAATGTAACCAAGTACATTTACTCAATCACTGTACTCCATCATAATTCTGAGATAATTGCACTTGAGTATACCTCCACTCACTATATTTTGGAGGTTGTACTTCTTACTCGCTACATTTATTTGACATCTATTTATATTTAGTTACTAGTTGGTTTGCAGATTGTTTGCTGCATGTAGAGCCAAACTAGTGCTTTATTAAACTAATGTATTTAATCTGCAATCGGATAAATAAACACTTGTTCTGATAGTCTTCCAGGCCATTTAATATCTTAAGTTAGTAACTCAATTGAACACTTTCTATGAAGTCCATTATGAGCACACTTGTAATGCATTATAATGCGCTTTCAACACATTCATCCTCTATATCAATAATCATGGTATGATGTCTATAATCCATAAAAACAAACGTATAATGTGTGCCAGAGTGCCTTTAATTATAAACAATCATTAATATTCCAAATGTTTTATAACCTTAATCATAAGTGGTCGTTGTTTGCTGTGAAAACTAATAAAATATAGTTTATAAAGCATTATAGATATTGGTGTGTTAATGATTATTCTTATAAAGAATTATGAATATTCAAGAGTGCCTATAACTATAGTATTATGGAGCGATGGGTGCATTATCATCCATTATGTTCATTATTGTGTTATGATGCAATATAGACATGGGCGTCACAGACAGCGTTACTTACCCAGTACTTATAGCTGCGAGATAAATGCCATGGAATTTTAAAAGTTCAACATTTTCCTCTACAGAGTAATAAAGTAGTATGTCAAATGGAGCGGTAATAATGGAAGTAAGGTAAAAGTCAAAAGACGTGCTTCACTAAATGTGCGCAATGACTTTCCACCGCTGAGCAAAGTGTTGCGTCAAAAGAACATTTGAACCGTATGTGCGTTTAATTAGGCCAGCGCGCTGACATCACACAAGCATTCTCACTAATGAAAGGCTCAGAGCCGAATCATGAATGCAGACTCTGTGTGAGCGTGTGCACCTTTCCTCATAAATCTGCCGCATAGTGGAGATTTACATTTTTTTCAGGCCTATTTTTTTAAACGTCTAAACGAACAAGGTGCACAGGATGGAGTAGTAAAGATAGTAGCTATATGTCCAGACTGCGTACAACACCTGTTTCATTACTGTCGCCACACATGCACACATTCACAGTGGTGGTGCTCGTATTCATTTAAAAAAAGTCTCCATCTGTGCTGTGCTGTGTTTTATCATATCTTTTTACAATTTTTTTGCTTAATTCATTTTTCAAACCTGAGAAAAAGAGGCAGATGATGAGGAAATACGAGAGCAGAGACCCATAGATTGGCGGTACTTATGTGTCTGACAGGTAGTTATTAGACGTAATGACTGCTCCCCTCACAGCGAACAGTGTTTTTACCAGCCAGCTGGCCAGACGCGGCACAACACCCAGCTGCCGTCAGCCTCGCTTTCTGCCCTGGCTTCCTTCTCTTTCATCTCCGCTTCGTCATGTGCCATCACGCTCCTTTCTCCCCCTGCTTCTTATCTGTATGCCAATCCCATCATCTCCGCTCCCTCTGCCCCCATTCGTCTTCCTCTGATTGTGTGTCTTGCTCTTCTCTCCTTCCTCCCATCCCCTGTTTTTCCTCTCTCTCTCTCGCCAGCAGCCAAATAGATGGCATCAATCCTTGGCTAGCCCTCAGCTGGCCGGTAAGAGTGACTGTTGTGAAATGTAGCCAATGTACGCACACACCACGCACGCTCACTCTTACGGAGGCGAGATACTGATTACAAGTGGCTTCGAGAATGTGTTTGAGAGATTTTAATATCACATCACACGTCACTGGAACAGACGACAACAATATTGGCACTTTCCCAAAAGCAAAGAGGACAATACAAAATAGATAAAGCTCGAATAAACATTTAGCAGTCTCTTATGTACACTGGAAACAATCTCATGAAGTGGCGGGAAGAGATGGAGGCGGTGTGAAGCGAAGTCTATTTAATGGGTGAGTCCAGAATCTCCTCATACTCCTCCCTCTGGCGGCGCCCTCCCCCGCGGGAGGGTAGCAGCTTCATCGCCACCAGCCAACCGACGCTCAGTATGACCATCACGTTCCCGACGACCTCCGGCGCAGTGGGAGCCAACGGCAGCACGGCGAGATGCAGCAGCATGGCGACAGGTATCTCCAGGCTCTGAGAGGCGGAGACCAAAGCCGGGTGGAGTCGTGTGAGGGCGTGCGTCATACCAAGGAAGGCGGCAACTGAGCAGGCAACCAGGCCAAGGACGAGACCCCAGGCTTGGGCACTCATAGGCCAGGACCAGCCCTCCTGGAGTAGAACCAAGGAGGCCGGGGCGAGCAGGCAGCCCGTCCAGCTGACTGTGAACAAAGCCGTGCCCACTCCCACCCTCTCCTTCAGGGAACGATACCCGACCAGCGCCAGAGCCATCCACAGTCCTGCGAGAGCCGCGAGAGACCAGCCGAACGCACCCCTCCAGAACGCAACTGGGTCGGTTGGTGCGTCTGAATTGCTCTCGTCATCTGTGGGAAGCACCACAAGCCCCAAACCACACAGTCCTGCAGCTATGGTGATCCCATCAGCCAATCCCAGCCTCTCCTCCAGGAGCAGGAAAGCCAGGGTCGCCGACAGTGCCGTGGTTGCTAGGCGCCACATTGTTGTGCCATTTCCAGGAGAGACGAAGGTTAATGAGGAGTAGGCGCAGCAGAGGGAGAGAGAATAGGCGATGCCGTAGAAGAGGAGACGTAAGCGGTAGCCCTCTGGTCCAAAAGGGTTCTCCCCCTTGTGCAGTGGTACAGCCACAGACAGCAGCTGGACAATGGATCGAACCAAGAGCAGAAACAGGGGGCCAAGGCTGAAGCTCTCAGAGGCAACGCGGGTCAGGACGATCAAACAGCCGTGAGCCAGCGCCGCACCGACCAGCCCCACCCAGGTGAGCCGGGACGCAGACACAGACGCCTCCCCGAAACTGGCCAGCTGTTCCCCTACCCCTTTCCCCGACCCCTTTGCTCCTCTGGCTCCCCCCTCGCCTCCATCTCCTCCCCCAGCAGCAGCGGTTTGAGGTTTGCTGCTTGTGTCCTTGTCTTTGGAGCCAAAGAGAGTCAAAGGCCACTTCTTGGACTCGGTCAACTGTTTCTTGTCTGACGTCTCCTCCAGGAAGGAGCCAAAGTCCTCAAAAGACGGAGCATCGTCGTAGCCTTCGTCCCCAGGCTGGGGGAAGTGTGTGTGCACCCCAGGTTGAGGGGAGTAGGGGGTGTGCGTGGCGTATTTGGCGGTGACGGTGTGAGGGTGGATCTTTACTCTCTTCTTAGAGCTGCCCAGGAGGTGAGTAGACTCCATTTTTAAACCTCAATGAAGACCTGCGAGGGAGGAGAAAGGACACTGTTAGAGCCACATACAACATCAATTTTACACAACAGTAACCTCTCTCTACTGTCACCCTCCAGCAGCCTCCCTCTCTGGGATGATGCCTGATACCTCATATATCTTTAATATCCCAGATAATAATAGCAGTCGATGTGACTCACATCTTCCCATGTGTCCCGCATGTTTGACGGGGGATGCACGTATGCGCTTCCCGTCTGAGCCACTCACAAGTTTAATTGTTTTTTTTTTCTGCATGATGAGAGTTCACATTGAGTTCATATTAGAGGAATCATACAGAACCATAACGACAGATTAGCAAAGCCATTATTGCTCCTTTCAGTCTTCTTAGATAACGCGACCTCGATTGGGGGGGTTAGAGATTGCTGGCAATGACAGTTACATAAGGAAGTGCTGACTGCCTCTTGAGTCTTTTATCTCTGTGTCTTAACTACATTTTCTCCCTCTGCCTTCTTCCCTTCCCCTGGATTTCTCTACACATACAAGCACAGAGAATCAGAACTAAAAAAAAGTATTTGAATTGCGCATCCCGTGTTTCACCTAATCCCTCCTTCTCTTTTATTCTCTCCGTCTCTTCAACTTTTCCCTTCAAGGTCCTCCCGCTCCACGGATGACTAACCCGTAACCGGCGTAGTAACAGCCCTCTGCAGCAGAACAATATGGTCGTGCAGGTGCTGTACGGCACACTGCTGCAGTTCAGCTTGTAAAGCTCTCAGCAGTCCACTGGTTTCTCTGGGAACGGGGAATACTTTCACATGGTGTAATGTTTGTTTTTCATGTAAAGGCATATGGAGTATAGTACTCAGTTATTTCCCAGGAGCTGCAAAGTAAGCCATTACTCAACAGTAATTTGGCCTCTTTTCTTGTCTGTATTGCATTAAAAACGATCCTGTACAAGCATGTCCTCTATGTATGCTGAAGAACTGTTTTGAACAGAACTATTACAGATTTTTTTTTTTTGAAAAATAAAGCACAATAATAAAAATGTTGTACTTTTCTAGTGAACCAGACACAATCTAAGTCACAACATGTCAGCAATAATTCAATATGACTGATGCCGGGTTAACAGCCTGCGCGTACCACACAGCACGCACCATCCAGAGCAGGTCTATTTTTCCATGCGGTTCTCAGGAAAAATAGATCTGAAATATATGGCATATCAACATCTATCCAAACAAAATAGATTTGTTTTTGACATTATTGCATGGCAATTTAAGTCAGTGTAAGCAAAACAAGGTCATAAACTTAGCATAATTGTAGATGTGAGGCACTGTGTGAAACATTTCTGTCCAAATGGAGGTTGTTGGGTAAAATGTGCCAGATGTTGGGGCCAGAAGTGCCAGAAGTTGGCAGAAGAAGACTACTCTTTTTTGATTGGTCATTGCTCTGATTGCTTGTTATAATTTCCATGGGTACACAACAGCCTGAAGTAGGTTTGCAGTAAAATAATCAAATGTAGTGGCTCATCTCACCCTTTTGTCCCCTGCTTAGGCAGAACTACATGCTGATGTCATCGTGCTAACATGCTAATTAAACACCTGAAGTCACATTTAAAAAAAACAATGTTGCCACAAGACAGTCCTGCACACTGACGGCCCACACTGACCTCTTACTGCCAGAGTTGCTCAGGGACACTACAGTCCAACTCTGACAATTCCAATACCACACAATGTCAAGTTTAATCAGACTAGTGAAACAGGTCTTCAGTTTTACTATATTTTTTCCTGCTCAGCCTAAAGGTCTGGATGAACGATCTGACTGCAGCAGTTTTAGCAGCTCGCTGCTGTTTCTCACGCTCTTGGTTGTGCAGTCTGCTTGATTTGGTCAAAGTGGGAGGAGTGAATTTGTGGCCAGGTAGGAGGCCTCTACCCTCTCTGGAGGTGTCGAGTATATGGCCACGAAAGGGCCTGACTTACAACAGACAGGGTCAAGTTGGATGCTGTTTTAAATGATAACACAACCTAAGAATTTTGATTTTAAGTATGATATAAATACTTAGTTTTGAGGAAATTGAATTAATTCCTTCTTAAATCACAAAAACAGTAAATCTGTCCTCTTCTTCGACGATGAATCTGGACTGAATGAAACTGTGGCTCGGATTACACAACTTCTCTGCCCGCTGAATGGAGTAAAAAATAACCACAGGCTCGAGTTCACACTGGTGACATTTGAGAAGATCTAGTCATTCACTTCTCAATGGTAAACGGGCAGATCGAAGCCTGATCTGCCGCTCCAGAAGGAGCGAAAAAAGAGATCAAAACGTTCCTGTGTGACTCTTCGCTTCTCGGTCGGTAATATTTACGGCTGTGGATGATGCAGCCACCTCTGCAATGCTGCTGCTGCTTCTGCTGCTGCTCTCAAAAGCTTGTTTCACACCTTACACAACCCTAAAGTCAGCTGCTACGAGCCAACACCAAAAAAAAAAAGAAAAAGAAAAACAGGAAAAGTGAGCCCAGCAGCAGAGAAATCCAACTGTACACTGACCTCCTGTTGTATTTATATCCATCTACTATATTTCATTTGACAAACATCCTCTAAAGACTCCCATGCTTTTACAAGCTATAACATATTTGATATGGATATAAACAGGCTAATCAATTTGCCACTGGTGCTCCTGAGCAGCCTGAAAGCCTCACGCAGCTGTCATATCTTATTTATGTTTTATAGGTTACTGTGGAGGTAAATATATACCTTTAAATTATATATTTATGTGGGTGGGTGTGTGTTCCTTGCTGAAGGGGTTATTGAATGTTATGTAAATCCCTGTGTGTGTGTGTGTGTGTGTGTGTGTGTGTGTGTGTGTGTGTGTGTGTGTGTGTGTGTGTGTGTGTCTGTGAGTCTGTGAGTCTGTGTTTAAGTGGTTGGGTGTCTGGCTGGAGATGTTATTCTCAAGGTTATCTGGGTTCCTGAGGGCCGACACACACACACACAAACACACACACACACACACACACACACACACACACACACACTCACACGGAGGCAAAAGGAGAGGTTGTGCAGCATGTGTTGTCAACACAATTTCACAACAAACAAAAAAAAATCATCATATACCAGCATCAAATCACTGCTGGTCGCCCGCAAAGACCGCGGTTCGATCCCAGCCTCTGGCACACTCAGCGAGGTGTTTTGCAGCATGTGTGTGTGTGTGTGTGTGTGTGTGTGTGTGTGTAATGTTGTAGCCGACAATGACAGCCAGACCCGTGACCCATGACGAATTATTGAATGGAGACAAGCGCGCACTCGCCTGCGCTCTGCATGCGCCCGCGGATCGGCACACGGTGGCTCAATCGATGAACCCCGACTGAGTCCTCAGACGGTTTCCCAATCAGCGACCTGCTACTAAATCTCATGTCATAACTACATGATATTATCCGATCAATAAACCACCAGGTGGATCGTTAATGGTGACAAAGACACCCTCGACTCACCTGCTTTCCCACAAACCAGCGGTATCCCGCCGGGTTGAACTTCACTCTCGGTCAGCCTCAGTCATCAGCCGAGCATCTCCAAAGCTCCATCACCTCTTCATCTCCATGTCTTCTTCTCTGTCCTGCGGCAAGTCTCCTCCTCCTCCTCCTCTTCCTCCTCCTCAAGGGCACCGCGACGGACGGACTGACGCGCTTCTGAGCCCGGCCCGACCACGACACCTGCGGTCACCTCACCTCACTCAGCTCTGCGGGAGGAGACCGTGCGTTTTATGGCGACCTGCCGCCAGTCCATCCCTCCGTGCAGTGATACAGATGCTCCTCCTCAGCTCGGCCAGAGAGCGAGACAGAGAGAGAGGGAGAGAGACACAGACAGAGAGGGAGAGGGAGCGAGAGGAGTGGGGAGGAGAGGGGGGACTAATAATAACGTCTGAGCATGCGTGACATCCGCTGAACACCAGCACCACACACCCCTAATCATTGTGTCATTGTATGTTATCTGTCAGCCCGCGTGTATGTGTGTGTGTGTGTGTGTGTGAGAGAGAGAGAGAGAGAGAGAGAGAGAGAGAGAGAGAGAGAGAGAGAGAAGGAGAGGGTCAACACTACCACATTAATATTCCTTATATTCCCATTGTGGCCATTAATGTGTATGGTTTATGGTAATTTGATTAAGTGTACATGAGACCAAGAATATGCACCATTTAATTACAGTAGGTAATAACAGGCCGTTCTGCAGGTCCTGCATTACAACTTGATCTTGAGACCCACATTATAAGAAGAGCCTGTGCCAAATGCTATGGTGTTTTTTTTTTAAAAATACCTTCATTAATTAAGCTTGCACTGTGCTCATGTGGATAAAAGCACATGTTTCTTATGCACATAGTAGGGTCAAAAAGTCTGAGACCACTGGTCAAAATGATTCTACTTTGCAGTCGTTTATTTCATTATAAACCAGACAAATTCATGTTTTCCCCATAACTGAATAATCAACCTGTTCTGGTGTTTTCCCATTTTTTTTTTTTTTTTTTAACAACATGTCTGGTCTGCAAAGAACCCTGACCTCAACCCCATCCAACACCTTTGGGATGAACTGGAACAATGAGCCAAGTCAGCCATATCGCCCAACTTTTCTGGCCGACCTCATTATTGCTCTCGTCGCTGACTGGGATCTAATCCGGGGCTACCAGGTTACAAAATCTTGTGGAGAGCCTTTATGGAAAAGAAGAGGCTGTTACAGCAGCATCTTAGTGGAATTTGGAATATTATGTAATCTACTATAGATAGATATTATGTTTGGGTGTCCCTCCATGTACCTTTTGCGATGTAATGTAGTTTAAAATCAACAAAGAACAAATGTTGGCAATGTAGGTTTCTGCAAAACCACTTTTATTCAGAAACTTTACATTTCTTAGCCTGAATTTACAATTTTACATTGTAACCTTATAAAAATGACTTGGTTAGGGATAGGAAAAGATCATGTTATGGCTTAAAATACCTGTTTTGGTTTCCACAAACAGCTTGAGATGTCTCGAGGCCCCTACACAGACTCTTAAATTTAAGAGCATTTTCAATTTGAGTTTGGAAGGACGACTAAAAAAAATGTACAAATGTTAAAACACAGTCTTGAACTGTGGTCAGTGGTTTTGCAGCCTTCTTATCTGTAACTCCACTTCACATCTCCTGATGTGATTTTATCCTGCTGACTTGTAATTTCGATAATGGTGGTGAGACGAGATTGAACAGAGAAAAGAGAATGGAGGTCAGTTTCTTCAGTTTCTTTCTTCTGCTCGACTCACAACCGCAGCAGAATCTTGCGCATTTTCATCTTTCTGCAAGCTGACAGTAATTGCTTTGACATTTTGCTGCCAAAACAGTTGCGTGCTCTGCTTTATTTCAAGCAGTATTAACCTTTGTCAAATACACCTGGGTTCACTGTTGTTAGGTTGGACCGTCGTACTGTGAAACGAGAAAGCCTCCGGCTGCTGCTACGCTCTTAGTGGGGGAGACTGACTCCTCCACTGGGACCACTGGGTGATGCGAAACAGTCAATAACAAGATCAAATGCAGTATGAACCCATGAGCATATGATGGGAAGAAACACATCACTCCATTGACTAATTGCCCCAGATATTTGGATTGTGGAGATAATACAGCCAATAAATGTCAGCAACATTTATTAATAGTCATAAATGTCAGCAACATTTGTTGGAACAAACCGTTTCTGTGCTACATGTTGTGCTTTCTCTATTTCTGTGCTGTCCAAGTTAGTACTGTGGAGAGTCTGCACGTTTCTTGGCCAACCAATTACTGGAGATTTCACTAATTAGCTCATCACTCTGTGAGGATGCCAGTACAGATACCACTGTCACTTTATATTTGCAAACACGTACTGGATAATCTGTGCTGCAGGTTATTGTCCACTGCGGATAAAGAGGAAACTTTTAGCACTAAGCAAACAATTAGCCTAGTTACACATTAAGCAGACATGGCGCAATATAAGCGTTCGTTTTGAGTTATGTCTCTGACCCCCCAACAAATGTAAGTCAAGTCTTAATTTCCCTTCAAACTCTGGTTGAGCTTTAATAATTCCTCAAGGGAGTTGTCTGGCTCATTAGCGGCCTAATGCTCTGCTATGTTCACCAGCTAGTTGCTAATTTTGTCTGTCTGCTGTTTGGTTCTGAGCAGGTAGGTGCACAGTAGAGGTTTTCTGTTGTAGCTGGAAATGCATTTGTCAAAACTGGCGAGACTGACCAAAAAACACTAATGTAACCGTCCTTAAAATCAAAACAATTAACTCATCGTACAGACGCTAACAGGCTCCTTAGAGCTGAGCAAAAATGAGTTGGGAGATAATTCTCTGTCGGTTTGCCACTACAATCGACCTTTTCTGAATCACACATGGTCACTTGAGCAATTATTGATTTGAAATATTGATAAGTGCAGCTTAAGTTGCTCAAGTATGTGAAGATGCTATTTTTAGATCACTTCCATGCGTTGCAAGCCTCTTTGCACTGCTGCACTGAAGTTTCTCTGTTAACGCTGGTCACATTTTTACTCCCTTCAGAGAGACTGCCGTATAGCTCTTGCTGGCCAGCAGGGTGGTGTGTTAGCGGCTAGTTCGCTTTAAGCTTTTTTAGTTTTAAAAATACATAAATAAACAACTCTGTTAGAAGCCAAAGTCATATAAACACACTTATATTAGCTGTCATTAACAGAAGGCTTCCTGGCATGACAGTTACTGCATACTGCTGAAGGAAAGTGCTTTGTGCTAACATGGTGAGCTTAGCTCAGGGGCTGCGTGCTTTGTGCTAATGTAGCCACTGAACAATGCTGTTGCTGCTGCCGGGTGCTGTGTGTTTTGTGCTAACGTTAGCTGCCGCACAAAGCTGTCACTGCTGCTCACTTGATCTTGATCTGGCTGTGTAATTTGTGCTACTCGGATAGCGACTGAAAGACAGTCTGTCACGGGTGCGCACTCATTCTACTGCTCAGGAGTTGAGTGCTTTGTGCTACTGAGTGCTGAACAACCGGCTCAACAGCTGTGTACTGTGAGTCAGGAACACAGCGTATTCCAACTACCTTGTGTCTCGAGCACGTGGCAAAAAACACCTCACATTATCGTGACGAACATAGACAACAAACGCGGCTTTTGTTCACCGCTGTCAAGCTAGCTTGTTGGTGATTGGAAATGTTTGCTGCTCTTTCCCTGCCAGTCTTGTGCGGCTAGCATGCTAATAACTTTTGCAAAATATCTACCTAGCCTTGTGGAAGACTCCAGTCACGCATGCTGAGTACAGAGTGCCTGAAGGGAGAAAGGTACGTGGGCAGACGGACAGGTAGCTTTGTCCGATCTTTCCATACAAGCTAAATGAGATGATTGGATGGGCTTATTGGAGGCCTGTAGCCATACAAACATCACAAGAAATGCTTCTAGAATATCTTATCAACCCTTTCTGCTGTCTGGTTGGAATTTAAAAGGGATCATGGATGTTCATTGAGATAATTTTTAAGCTGGAGCTCAAAAATACCGTGCGTCATCTCATTCAGAATACAGAATCCGAGCTCACTCTCGGGAGGCTTGCTCTCTTTTAAAAATCACGAATATCATTATGTATATCAGGGATGTCAGACTCTGAAGTTGTACTGTTTACTTACTTAACACAACGGGGGTGAAGTTATTATATAATTGGCCTGGAAATGCCACCTAAATTGGCTGTTAAAAATGAGTTCAATATGGACAAATGGAGCGCTGGTAGAAAAAGTTAATGTGCTGGTGAGCTGGCCGTGGACCTGGGGCTGTTTTCATGGCGGCAATGCTCCTCTGAGAGATGCATGATGGTCCAGAATTTAACCAACAACAATTATTTTTCTTTCTTTCTTTCTTTCTTTCTTTCTTTCTTTCTTTCTTTCTTTCTTTCTTCATACCATCCATGCATTTGCTTTCAGCTCTTTCTCTGAGGATGAGGAGGAATATCTAGTGTTTCCATGGTTACGATGAATAAGAGACACATCTATTTAGGGCATTGTATAAATCCCATCCATTAACTCCGCGGCCAGGTTTTGGGAAATCGGTGTTCATCGTATCCAGACTCGGAGGTGCTGCCTCCGGGGAGGAGTTGGTGACTTGCTGGGATAAGAATATGCTAAGTGAAGCAGAGATGAGCTGACAGCAGGGAGGAAGTGGAGAGTAGGAGGGAGGCAAGAGGAGGGTGGGGTGGAGAGTTTGAGACAACCAGAATCAAGAAGCCTTCTGCCTCTCTTACTCCATGTCTGCTCAGGATGGAATGAATTATAGAGTGTGGTGGAGGATAGAGCCGCATCTGGAAGGGGAAAAGTCAACTTTCGATGAGCTAAATTTGGGTTATTTGTTTTGTGTCTTTCACTTTCTGCTGCAACATCATCCGTGTTTTCATGCATGCATTTGTCCATCTCAAACACACGTTATCTATGTCTGTTTCTCACTTATGCTCACACATTAGCATATGTAGGCTGGGATATTTTTCTACCAATTTCACACTTGTTGGCCACATAATGATACTCCGTCTGTCTGTCATATATTCATGGTAGGGAAGCCCATTCCTGCAAGTCAAAGAAAAGAAAAAGATAAATATATATGCATACTGTATGCATTCCATTTGTTTGGCATAATTAGGAGATTAAAAAAAAGTCAAAATAAATCAATCAATATGAAAGTATGCAATTTAATATGGATAAAAGTATGGAAATTATCATGGATCAAAAGTTTAAATCATGACATAAAAAGTCCAAATTATCGGACAAACTTAACGAGCTGAATGGGCTCCCATATCATGGACGTTAAATTTACAGTTTAATCAACAGTGATGTTTTCTATGATAAATAATCAAGAGCTATTCACTGATGTATCAATCAATATCCTGCCCTGTCCCACCTCTCACGCTGACTGCCACAGGGGATTAAATGGGCCTGTTTTGGGGGGTGTTTGCTGTTCATGAAGCATAACCAGGACGCCATTATTCAAAAAGCTTGGGTCCTTGGATGTCTGAGCGCTTGTTCTCATTACAGCACGAGCTGATGAGAGCAGAAATAAGTGAACCGCAACCGCAGACAGGACACATTCATCACCGGGGCTCCGGCAGAGGGGAGGGAGACGGGAGGCAGAAAGGAAAAGTGAATAGAAAAACTCCTGTAGAGATTAAGATGAGGATCTTCTGCAGGAATTAGGAGCCTTATGGGCTGGAGGTGTATGACACACACACACACACACACACACACACTGCAGCAAAAAAAAAAAAAATCTTGGCTCTGTCCACTAGACCATCTGTAAGTGTGTGTGTGTGTGTGTGTGTGTGTGTGTTCCAGTGAGGGAGGTGGATGTGACTGCCTGGTTCACAAGTGAGGTTTGTGATAGACTGTAATGGCTTTTTCCCAGCTAATATAGCACTCAACCTACTCATACATTTTGCATCAGTACAGTGGTGGAAAGGAGGAGAGAGGGTCAGAAGGAGAGGAGCTGGAAGCAGGGTGTCAGAAAAAGCAGCGGGCAAAAAAGGAAAAAAAAAGCCTTGAGGAAAAAAGCTGCGAGCAAGGTCAGAACAAAAAATAGAACAGACGTAAAGCTTCTCTGTTAGTCAACGGCCACGGCAGAGATGAGACAGCGCGGGGAATAAAATAGACCTCTCTCTACGTCAAGCGAGAGTGTTCCTGCATAAATAAAGAGCCCATGCAGCCGTCATCACCCCCCCCCCCCCCCCCCCCCCCCCCCCCCCCCCCCCCCCCCCCCCACCCCGTCATGGACACCTGCGTTGTGAGATGCTTGTCAGCCTCTCTTGACTATTTGGAGTGATAACCTGTGATTACCTTGACAACCTAAAAGGGTTTTTCGCCGTGCTGACACCGCATCAGACAGCCTCTGTTGCCATGGTTACAGCCCTGGGATAAGTTTTTTTTTTTTTTTGTAGATTATGAAGGGATGCTTCTGATTGAGTATGGCAAAAATTGTCTCTGCATCAAGACTCCAGAACTGGGGCAAGGATCCAGACGTTGTGATGCAGACACTGTGGAAGTCTGCTGGTTACGTAACCATAACACATAAACGCGCGCTGTGCATGCTTATAAGATAAGAATGTTAGCGCCTACATTACTGGATGGGTTTGAATCAGGTGAACCTTGATGTGAACAAGCACTGGCAGAATGAGTTTAAGAGTTAATCTTGAGGATTTGGGCCAAAAGGAACAATGAAAACTAAAGATAAAACCCTGCAATACATTGCAACACCCTGAACAGACAGCCTCCTTTTGTCTGGGTTTGTCTGAACATGGTTGAACAAAAAAAAAAATGCACAAGAGGATATTCAGCCACACAGCTATCTAAAAAGTAGTGCATATAGATTTGATGTTGATTGTGTAATCGCGTAGATGTAAATGACAGAATGCAGCAAAAGGTTAAACGTGCAGGGCTATAAATATGCAGCTAAATTATTTATCTGCTCATGAATGTGTGTTGACTCAAACTGCATCGCCGC
Organism: Diplodus sargus; assembly: GCA_903131615.1. Classification (NCBI taxonomy): domain Eukaryota; kingdom Metazoa; phylum Chordata; class Actinopteri; order Spariformes; family Sparidae; genus Diplodus; species Diplodus sargus. The sequence goes on along the minus strand of CAEMYA010000017.1, from coordinate 1,680,127 downwards.
TGTGGGTCAATATGTGTGCGTGTAATTTTACATTGAGAACATACAGATACTGATTGGGTTCAATGATGACGCGCACAATTATTATGTTGTTGAAGATGCCTCAGGGTACAATGTCGTTATTTGAAACCTGGGTCAAGAAACAGCTTCTACATGTGTTTTACATGTTATATTGCTGAATTAAAATGGTGGAATTGTGTGCAGAGGATGGTTTCAGAACACAGTTGTTACATTATTTTAGCACCTCATCACTGATGCTCTGACAGATGCACCAGATCCTCCTCCAGCCTGGTGAAAATCATCCATCTCTGGTGCTGATGTAATTCATTTTCATGTTTTTTTGTGGACAAAGACATCACTGAGACCTCTTCTGTTCTAACCCAGTTCTTGCATCTTTGTCAGAGAACCGAACATACTGTACCCTGATGTTATACACAATGTAATTTGCTCTGGAGTGGGATATTCTGCTACCTAGAGATTTGAGCATTAAAGAATAAATGTATTTTTTTTCTTTTGTGGATCATATACCCTGGTAAATTAATCAAAAAAGCAAAAAGATAGAACAGGCTCATGATAAACAAGTCACCCACTCAAAAACTGAAATAAACGATCACTACAAGCCATTTCTTGTTTGTGATGAGTAAAAAGGAATCTGCCAGTTAAACAAGCGAAAATGGTCTAATAACAACTTCCGTACGTCTCACTGAGATGCTTCTTTCTGGGTGATTGCATCTTATGTTAAGTGTCATGAGATGATATTGACTAGGAATTAGTCAAGTACGCTCTTCTGACCTCCCAGTGAATTAGAGGAGAGACGCAGGGTTGTGCTGTTTTCTTAATGTGAATCAACAGAGCACGTCAAGACAACAGACATGTGAATTATTCCACTGGTTTGGATCTCCAGAGCAACTGAGGAGATATAAATGTTGGCCATAAATCACTGAGGCGTTCCCTGAAGTGGCCTTTTCACGAGGCACTTGTCCATAAAGCTCCAGACAGCAGGCTCTCGTGAGTAAACGCGTCTTCTGTAAGTGAGCATGTGGACTCGGAAGAGACAGAGAAGGTATTTTAAGCATTGAAATACAGAAAAATGATGATTATATTCACATATTAATGCAGATACTTACAATTTCTGGATGCTATGGGTAACTCTGGTATTGTTTAAGTATTGGCCCTATTCTTATTCTTTGTTTTTTCAAATGTTGGTGTGTAAATGACTAACAGGTAAAGAATAACATAATTTGAAATTGGCCCAGTAGAGCGCCTCAAACAGCAGCCATGAAGCTCCGGCGGCTGCGACATAATGTTGTGGGGCAATTGTCGTCTCAGCCCGCCCACTAACAGTGTTTGTTTTTGCCGCTGAAAGGCTCAGACTGTTATTCAGAGTGTTTGACAACATTACGGAAAAGGCCATTTTGCTAAAAGAGTGAAATCCTTTCTGTTCAACCAGAAAACAGCTATTATCTCGCACTTTTCAAAGCCACCAGGCTCCATAGACAAAATCACTCATTTTACCAAGCAGAACATGGGAGTTGACGGTCTACCGCTGGCTCGATCTGTTAGTTTGTTTGTGTTATTGTGCATCTTCTAAAAAGTTTAGATCCAAACTAACCTTTTAGTCTTTCAGACACCAACATATGTAAAAAAAAACAAAACAAAAAAAAAAGGGCTCAGAAATACACTTTAATGCATATTTCATAACATCTCTTCTCCATTTGTTCTGTCAAAAACTACACACATTATTTTAGATGTATATCAAAGGGTTGTTCAAAAGAATTATGAAAGAAGCAGCTTTAAAATTGCTTTTTTATGCATTGGTCACTGCACATGGCACCTGTGGAATGCCTCATTACCCAGCATATTAGACAATAACAATGTCTGATTATTCGTGTGTGAGTGTGCGTGTGCGTGTGTGTGTGTGTGTGTGTGTGTGTGTGTGTGTGTGTGAAATAACCCTGAGGGGAGGATCTGGCTGCAGCTTTTATGAGGAAGACGTGCTGTTGCTATGGCAAAACAACAGTGCGTCCGTTGGATGAAGCAGCACCCGGCGCACTTGCGCGTGTTTGTGTGTGTGCGTCATTGCTTTATCTATCACAAAGATACGCGGATATAAAAAAGACTTTCTGTCATCCTCTCTTTTTTTTCTCATGCACCCAGCCACCCACCCACCCACACACACACACACACACACACACACACACACACACACACACATTCGTAATGCAGGTGTTTGATTTCCGCCTAATGACTCTCAAGTGGGAATAATATAATTAACCGAAGCCTCTCCGTCTCTGTCTCTCTCTTTCTGGCAGTATCAGGCCATAGTGAGCAGGAGTGAGTAATGTGCGTACATCCAGACTCTGTAATTGGGTTTATGCGCATCCAATTCCAGCCAAAGGACCTCATGGAGACGAATGGTTATAGGAGTTAGGCCATTGGCACACGTTCACTATTTACTTTTCCTCTCTCCATTTAAAGTTGAGAGGCATAGGTGTGATAAGACAGGAGAGAGAGAGGTGGAGAAAATCAAACAAAACCTCAGGTCAAAGGTCACTGATGCACTGACGTGCTCTGCAAGCTGAGTGAAAAATCCTTAATATCTCCATGCAGACATACGCCCAGGGAGTTTATTAGAGCTGCAGTGATCAGTCGAGCGAAAATTAAAAATGAATCTGCATCTACTCAGATAAATAATTCATTGTTTCAGTCACTTTAAAAATAACAAACGTTTATGCCTTCCAGCTTCTTCAGTGTGAGGTTTGAGCAGCTTTTCTTCGCATAAAAATAAAAACTTATTGGTCGATTTTAAGGCTGATCCTGCCCTCAATATTAAGAAAGAAAGAGTGATCGGTATATTTGCTGTTATATACTCTTTTTAAAATTTGCAATGATCCCTCAAATAACAACACACTTTTTGTTTTTTAAAGATGATATTTTTTTGGCTCTAGCATTTATTTACGACAAATTTGTTTCACAGGAAACTGGGACGAAAGGGCCACAGGTTGGAATTGAACCTCATCTAAAATCACATCAGTGCACTGAAAAAAGCAAACAAAACTACTAGGATAGCTAATTTATCATCTTTACAAGAGTTTTTATATCGATGCGTATCTGGCAACATTTCCAGATACCAATATATTTGTAATAAGCCAATATCCAGCCCAGTTGCAAGGATATAATGTTAGCAGTTAACCTTCGTGAGAAACCACAGATACATCCAAGACTGACATTTTTGCTAAACCTGGCATATCACAGCAACATTATATGCTTATCAGCTGACTTTTACATCCAGACGTGAAGGGAATCGTTACAGCCAACAATGCCACCAAATGGCCGACGGCAGTCCGAGTCACACAAGGGGAACATTTTAAGGACACCTGGGGATATTTCCAGGTGTTTCTGCAGTGTCAAAAGCTGGCTGTTTGATTTCTGAGAGAGAAAGAGAAAAGTCACCCTAAACAAATGAAAGAAACACAGGAAAATGTGAACTTATCTGTGGTTTTACAAAAACTAATACAATATCGATTGATACTGTTGGCCAACACATATAGTGGTAGAGCTCTATTTTTCACTTCTTTTTTTAATTGCATATCTGTCACTCAATAATAAACGGAGAAAATAACACAGATTAATAATAAAAACATAATTATTTGCAGCCTTACAGTTTAGACAGGCTCTATTATATCTCATGAATATATCTTTAAATCTCCTCTGGTGTTATTTAAGGATTGTGTGACTTATTTAAAGCCACAGTGGTTTAAAAAAAAAAAAATCATATTAGAATGTGTATTAATAGATAATAACTGTGTGTTGTTCTGAGTCACACCCTTCATAGTGCTTTACATTTCAATTAGACAGCCTTGTCAAATTAATAATTGAGCTGAGAGAGAGAGAGAGAGAGAGAGAGAAGGGGGGAGTCTCTCTGCTTCTGTGCGCGTCCCCGCGACTGTTGTGTTGCGGGGTCTTGCGGTCCCTCCCTTTTCCCGCGCGCGTGCACCCCCCATCCGGAGGCGCGTGCCCGGCGCGGCTCAGTGTGTCCGCCAGGGGGCAGCTGTGTCTCGGTCTGAGGCTGCGCCGCTCCCGCTGCATCACAGAGAGGAAAATACCACCAGATGGCGGTTTAGGATTGCTGCTCTTCTCTCAAGGCGCGGTTCCGCTCGCACGGCCAATTTTCAATATTAAAATACGCACAATATTAACACGAAAATCGATTTATTATTCCGGAAGGTGGTAATCGATTCGGGGATGGTCGTGAAAGGTGAGTGCCTGGTGTTTTTGTCGTGTTTTGTGCGGCGGGAAGGGAGACGGAGCACAGATTAAAGATGGTGGACGCAGACAGGGGAAGACTGGTCGGTTGGGGGATGGGCATTAGCGGCTAACGGGAGGTGAATGTGCTCTCCTCGCGCTTCCCTTCAGTTACATTATAGCCTAGCAGAGCCGTTAGCTTCGCGGAGCTAGCCACACAATTCCAAGGCAAGGCAACTTGGAAGAAGGGGGCAAGTAGGCTGCCGCAGCACCGGCCTCGTTTTTTGCCCCCCCATATTTCCATCCGGTGCTGGAGTTTGGCTTGTCAACAAATAAAGAGCCATGCGGTGTGACGTGCTTTCTCGCTCTGTTTTTTTTT
>CAEMYA010000017.1:1664141-1675483 GCA_903131615.1 Diplodus sargus | reverse complement strand
GAGGCGGCATTCAGAGCATCACCTTCCCCTCATCTGCACGGCCGTTATTATGATTGTACGCTACGATACGATGCGGCGCGTCCCCTTTTTTTCCCTGCTTTGGTTTGTCATGTCAACCTCGAATGCAACCTTGTTGCTCACTTAGTTTACCACCTGCCCCCCACCCCGGTTTGTTGAAGCTCAGGAGGTACAATATGAAGACACATGGACGTGGCTCCTTGTTGCTACTTTTTCTCGTGTCAACATCCCCCCTCTTTGCCTTCCCAAGTTTTTTGGAGTAGTGGTGGTGACTCCCCTCGCACGCCTCATAAAAAACATGTTGCCTTTTCTAATGAATGGCAGCACGTGATTGCTTTGTAGTACAATGTTTTGTACAATAGTTGTTATTATTGTTATTATTATTATGGCGCTTCTTTCGGTCCCTCTTCCCGCCCCCTTCTGTGCGGGAAACAGGCAACACTGAGCGGGGAAACATGAGTCACATCAGGGGGGATGGGCTCCAACACCAGCCGTCCCCACAGGTCTAAATGGGTCCAGTTTTTTTTTTTTTCCTTAGTGACCCACCCTCCCATCCCACACTGACCTATGTGCATCTCACCCTGTGCTGTGCAGCTGTGGGATGGTTCATAGTGGGTCAGAGAGTGCCTCCTGGCAAGTGTGCATGAATCTCAGATTGTTGCATAACTGCTTTGTTTACAGTCAGCCATGTGATTTCTCATCCAGGCTGTCTTGGATTGCTATCTGCGGCCCGCTTGCCTGCCAACTTGACTTTCATTATCACTCAATGTTTCCACCACACACTGCTCAAGTCATTTTTTTTCATATCCTTCATCCATGTGAAACATTGTGAGAATTTCATTTTCACGTTTTGATGAAATGTGTGATTGTTTCCCCTCAAGAAACACTTTTATCCCCTTTGCTGTTGAACAGGATACAATTCCAAAGCACTTTTTTTTTAAAACTGACAGTCTGCCTTAACTATAGGTTAATTATCGACAATTTTTTTAAATTTTCCCCCCACGTTTTTCCATTACAAAACAGTTTTAACCACTGACATTGTCTATGTTTGATGAAAAATCAGATTAGGTTATGTTCGGAGTTAAAAGAGCATGAAGAAAACACCAATTTTCATGAATAGCAAACCTTTTACAATTCCAGCCAATCCATACTTGGGCTACTCAAGGGCTACATATCATTTGCATTTTAATTAAGTTTTCTCATACCAGTATTGTGGCTGCTGAATGACATTCCGAATGATTGTTATCAGCAAGCTCAAACCTGAAGTAGCAAACATCACTGTAATATGAGAGCAGTTTAGCTTCCTAATGTGGGCGTAATCAATTAAGAGAAAACTCTCAATCATGATATGTATTTAAATCAAAATATCACTATAAATCATGATAAAAGAGATGTTATTTTGCATCAACTGAAAAATTAAATGCTTTTCCTGCAAATCCAGCAACTAAACACTTGATCAATAGATTACTTCAGGAGCAGTACTGCTCATTGGTTTGCAGCATTACCCAAAATCGTCTAATTCAAACAGAGATGTTGAATGGAAAGAAGCTACCACAGTGGAAACTATGTGGAAAAAATCTCAGAGGGTTGTTTTTAGTTGATTATGTGCAGCCAAGCACAATATCCAAATTGGAGGAACTGCAACTTATTGATTAATGTAAAATGTGTAACAAAGACATGCCATTATAAATGAATCATTGTGGTTCAATAGCGATGCCCTGGCGTACAAATCACATTCTCCTGATGTAATGTGATTTGTTGCTTGTTTGATAAAGAGCCCAGCAAAAATCACATCAGTATCTTTTTATAGATTTTTTTTCAGTGAAACTTAAATGCCAAAGTAAAATGACTCATATCCCAATCACAGCATCTGTCAAAGAATGATACTCTTGCACACTCTTCATCCCTGATACACTTTAAACTACACAAACAATCCCTATGGAAACAATTTGACTAAGGCTAGCTAAAGCTAACAGATGGTTCCAGTTAAGCTAGACAGTGGAAGTGAATATACTTTACTGTCAAGTGCAGTGTTTGGCTTTGATTATTACGTTATTATGTAATTTCCGGTTTTATCGTCATTCGTTGCACAATATTATTAATTATGACCCACTTTTCCCAGACAGAAAATGTATATATAAATTGCATAATAGAAAATTAATCCATCGCTTCTCACAAGTGGATTCTTGTATTTAATATAGGCTACAAGAATATGTGAATTATACCAGCCACTCAATAGATTTTCTGTTTTTCGGCTGCTGAGTGAAGCAAATCCACCAGCTACTTGCGCACTTTACCATCTGGCTTGTGGCTGGTGCTTATCTTGAGCCCTGTTTGCATGTATTGAAAACTCTACTGGAATAGTGAAGCCATGTGGAAAGATTAGATCTGAATACAGCTCTGAGTAGACTGAGTAGTTTAGCTGAAAAAAATCTTGGGTTTTCTCTCATTGCCTTATCAGGATTCTTCAGTGTGATATGTATACAGATATCTGAGATCCTCAGTTCCCACACACAAATAGCACACAACGTGACCTTTGCCCCGCCTCCATGTAAAGATGCACAACAGGCCCCATGAGCACATACAAGTCAGATTACATTGCGGATGTGTTCAGGCAGGAGCATTTGTATGGCCTGTTTTATGCTGCTCTATAACACAATTACAGTTGTGTTATAGACGTCCATTGTTATGGAACACAATTTATTTTTCTCACAAATTGTTTCTTTATATGTCCATATTAATAAACATGTCTATAGTTGGTCTTGCTAACCTAAAGAGGAGATAATTTCTAAGTTTTTCTTTCTGGTTGTGGAATACAGTAATCAATATTCATTTACACGCCAGCCTGTCCTTGCCTTGGGTGTTGGAAGTGAAACAGTTTGACATGTACATCTTGTGGCATTTCTTGCATAACTCTCTAAAGGTGGTTGATATGAAGAGCATGTCATAGTTTAGACCTTTAGAAAGCATCCAGGGTTAACAGAAAATGGTGACAGATCCCTTCTCCCTCCTTTATTATTGCTTGTTTACCCTGGCTCTTCCCATAGTAAAAGACTGAAATGGTTCTTATTAGTAGGACACACACATACTGTTGTTTGTTGTCATTTTAAAGGTAATTATGGGCAGATGTGAATATGTAATCGTTTGTTTGCTTCCTTGAAGGAAAGGCAATGGCGAGAAAATTGTCTTAATGAATTAATCCCGATGAAAGAAGATACTGTTAATTGTTTTTAGTGTAAAAGTATAAACAAGCATTAAGCCAATGAATAATGCATACTGAATTGTGCCATCTAATAGTCACTAAGCCAGAAGCTCTCAACACTCAACTGCAGTGTGCTTTTTTTGTTAGAGCCATATGCTTATAATGACACTGCCAAGGAGATTATGTAATGGCTTTGACATTTGTCAGAGCCTATTACACGGTGACCTTGATTCAAAAATGTTGGCCATAGAGAGAATATTTCCTCCAGTCTTTGGCGTTTTTCAGCACGGTGGAAGGAATGTCAAAGAAAAAAACAGATACTGAGGAGATTTGAGTTAATTCCACAATATAATATCAATACAGTAGTTTTCTTCATAATTTTATGTATATAGGAGATTTCCCTTTAATACAGTGTTGTGGTGCTGCTGTGAAATAACATGCACATCATGCTAATGTATTTAACACCTTATTGTCTAAGTGAAACGATGCTGCAATTATTATCAGCCGTGAAGTCTGCTCTTGTTAGTGTGCAAACAGACCTGCGTGAAGCTCTCTAAATAGTTCTGTCACCCCTGGCTGGTGTTAAGGCGTTCCCTTGTAATGTGGTTTCCTGTTGTGTAATTAGCCGTGTTGCTGTTGTCACTTTTTTGGTGCAGGGCAAGTAAGGTCAGGTCAGCAATAAGCTTTGTGTTAAGCCAAGATGAGTTTGTTTACTTAATTCTAGGCTGCTGGAACGAGATCTAGCAGTAGATCATAGCTTTTCCCCCCGTTTTTATACATCCACAGTTGTAGAGATGAAAGAGAAATAATGATAAAAAACATGAAAATCACATAAGTGACTGAAAACACTAGCTTAACTTTGCACTTTAAAAAGCTGGGAAACAGTAGCAGGTTTCTTTGTTTTGGCATGTTTTTCCAGTTTCATTGTGTAACTGCTTCAACAGAATGAACTGTAGATTCACTGGCTTCACATCGTTTCTTTGCAGCCTCATTACACAGACATTACAGGGTTATCCCCTACTTGTTCTGACCTTTTCAAAGCTATTACACTTGCACAGAAAACTCAAGGCACCATTGAGCAAAATATTGATTGTTTGGAAATGTTATGCACAGCAGAGTGTGATCATCAATGAGTAGGTGCCAAAGTGTGAAGAGCTACTGACCAAAATGTAAATTTAATTACCTCTGCCAAGGAGTTCATGGTTTCACCCATGTGCATTTGTTGGTTGTGTTTGTTGTGTTGGTTGGTTGGTTTGTCAGCAGGGTTATACAGAAATGACTAAAACAGATTTCCACAAACTTGGATGGAGGATGGATCTCAGCCCAGAACAGACTTAATTAACTTTTGGTACAGATCCGGATAAAGGAAAAGATCCAGGAACCTATTCTCACTTTCTTTAACATTGCAACATTATTGAGTCAAGGAATAAAGCATGGATCTCTAGGGAACATCTGTCGTATTTAGATGGCTGGCAGGTATGCACTTTTACTGAGTGCCATTTATAGTTAGCTATGAGATGTGCATATTTAGAAGTATGATATATGTCAACATTACTATTGTTTCTGTATACAAAGCCATTAATAGAGTTATAGAGCTGCAGAGATTTGGCAATTAATCAGTGGTTGGTTGCCAACTATTTTGACAGTCAATATTAAAAAGCCATCAAGTCTTTTTTTAATGCAAACATTTGCTGGTTCCAGCTTCTTAAATGTAAGGGTTGAAAGAGAGTCTTTGGGTTTTGGACTGTTGGTTGGGCAACAGAAGCAATTTGAAGACAACACTTTGGGCTCCTGGAGAATGTGATATTTAGACCTTCAGAAGAGAGTGAGAAAGTGCAGTTGGTACTGGTGTATTGATACTGCCGAAAAATTAAACTGTTTAAGTATTTGAATCGTGATTCACCGTTGTCGAGCCCGCCATAACTCAAAAGTACAACAAGGTTACAGTAACAGCTGACAACCGCAGCATGTGTACAGGCTGGGAAGTTTCCCCCTGTAGATGTTTATACACACATTAAAAAGGATTACATGGATCTCTGGCTTGTGTTCAAAGTGCTAATGCGTGCTAGCTGTGCTTAACACATGGCCGGGGCTCATCTTTTACCACACCACTAGTGGTGTTACAATGCTGAATCTTACTGAAGAAGAGTGAGTTGGAAATCGCTCAGCAAATAGGGAATGAAAATTGCACGTTGTCAGATAGCAGATTAATGCTGTGCTGACACAATGATGGTTCAGTTAACATGATATTTCCAGTACGACAAGAGCAGTAGAATCTGCAGTCAGAGGATATTTGTTAAAGTAATGCTCTTCAGCTGTCAGGTTGAGCAGTAATGAGATGAGGTACGTCATGTCTCGTTTCTGTGTGTGTGGGTGTGTGTGTGTTACGGGTTTGTGAGGTCTCTCTGGTATTCCTACATGGCTCAGTGGTTGCTAGGCTGAGCAAGCTGCTTTTACCTGCAGCTAACGCACAAGTGTGTTTGTTGATGCAGCCAAGCCACCGGCTGCCAGTGGCTATTACTAGTTTAATGAAGAGTCAAGAATGTGGAAACAAGACTATGTGTTTACTTTCCATCGTCAAGACAGACACTTCTTTTTTTCATAAAACTCAGCTCTGGATCTGACTCGAACATACTGCTGCTGTAGTGCAATTATGAGTCTCAGCCAAAACCTTCTGCTCCTGCTGATCTAACTCTTCTGACTCCTCTGGCCTTGAAAATTGGTTTCAGAGTAGGCTAGCTGGCTTCACACTGTTCTGGTTTGCTTGGCTGCTAGAGCCTACACAAATGCTCTGTAAATCATTTGTTCTGTGTTCTCCTTTGAAAGAAACGATCAGAAACCAGAAGCGAGAAACTTGTATTGTTTTGCTTTTCAGTTTCATGATGTTACCCTCTATTCGACAGAATAGGTCTCCGTCTATGTATAGAGAGACTGTCTTTCCACCCAGCTGCCATCTGGGCAACAACCCTGTGTTATGTTTGAATTATGACACCCTTCTATGTAATTCTGTGCAGTAGCGTGATATCCTCAACTTCCATGCTCATTAGGAGTCAGTCTCCAGATGCACCAAATTGGATGAAACTGTCGCAAATCTCCTCTCTTATAATGCCTCTGACCACATTTCAGTTGGCTATCGATTCTTATATAAATCAGTAACATTGGCATCTATTACAGGCAGAGCAGGCAGTCAGACTGAGCCAGGCAAAACAAGTACCAAAGATTTTAAACAGCAGCCCACATTAGCATTTCTGCGAAAGTCTCCTTATCTAACTGACAAACATTACCATGTCTGTCCTGCGCTATAGGTCACTGAACGAGTGACAACATAAAAAGAACGTCAGTGAAAAGTGCTCTGCTAATGCCATTTAGCTGACCAGATGGCGAATTAGCTGCTCTGCTAACAGTATGTAAACATACATGAAAAATACCTCAGTTGACAAGTTGGCTGGAAAAGAGGGTTTTATATGTGAATTACAATATGATCTATTGTTGGAGCACTTTAACAGCTGTAACATTAAGAAAATGATGTTTAAACCGTGAAAGGTGTTTCGACACGCTATAAGTCTTTGCTCTGAGACTTTTGCTCATTGTTACTTCACTTGGAGGTTGGAACCTCACAGCCTTAAATGATGTATGTGCAGAGTTTGATGCTAGAAGACTGTTTTTACATTCATCTGCTGAGAGGGGTAAAGTTTCTCTGTGCTCACCTTAGATCTGAGTTTACACTTCTAAAAGGAGAAATATTTGCACATTCATGTTCAGATTCTAGAATTTTCAACACTGTCTGTGCTCTAATGGACACCTCTAATGAATCATAAATCTCAACCTCACAGCGGCTCAATGTGATGTAAATCCATGGTAACACAGCCCAAAAATAACCTAGGTAATTAGTGTTATTCTGAATAGTGTGAATGTGATCTGTGATAATTTGTTAATTTGCTGTCTTTTAATTTTGTTCAAGTCCACTGCAACCACAAACTTGCTTCTCTCTGGCAGCATAATAGGTGAAACTGTGTTGCCATTTCCTTGGCTCGAAAAACATCCAATTAAAATGCCAAAGCATGTGGTATGGTTCCTGCGACAGCTCATCTTATATAAAGGAATATAATGACTGCTATTATTGGCTCACTTGCATCAGATATGTTATATCTGGGGCATGAAAACAGGTGGCGCAGATATATTAAGAGCTGCTATTTGACGAAAACAGCTCATAAAATAACTCAGATGGTTGAAAGATTGAAAATGGTGTGCTTTGAGTGTCACACACAAAGATGTTTGGATGGGTGTTTGTGGGCTGTTGGGACAGTGAGGAAGTGATGCTCTCTCCTGTGTTTGGATTGCCTGCTCTGTTGAGACTGACAGCAGTTCATTTTTACATCAGCGCTGTAAAGTGGAGCTTTGTAGACTGGAACACCTTATTAAAGACTGAGCCTCAGACAGACGGCTCTAAGAAAAAGGTTGCCACCAGCGCTTCACTCACATTCAACGCAGGGTAGAGTTTGAGGTTGTATGAACACTGAGCTTTTGTGTGAAGGAGCAGATGCAGGTCTCCATACATTCACATTCACTGCGGTACTTTAAGCACAGTAAGACGGTGGTTCCGATCATTTTTTGTAAGACATTGCCCCACAGCCCTGTCAGATTATCTCAAGTAACCCCATAGACGTATACTGAGCCCCTTTTATAATAGTGAATGTGACCCATATATTCACGTCTTTTAGCTAATTATTTCAACTCCTCTGCTCTCTTGATAAATCGATTTTTAACACACTCTTACTTGCAATTAAAACGCCCTAATCAATGCATTAGTCCCTTGTGAAATTCACCAAAATGCCAAATGTCTCGCAATGTTTGAGACAGTGGGAATCTGTCCCTTTATCTGGATCTGTACTGGAAGTCAATGGTGTCTGTTCTGGGCTGAGACCCATCCTCCATCTGAGTTTCATGGAAATCCGTTCTGTAGATTTTCTGTGATCCTGCTGACAAACAATCAACAGCCTTGGTCAACAGCCTCTGTAACCAAATAACCTCTGGTAAACAACTGCTGTAAGCAATACACTAGAAAAGACTTCAGACATTGTCCATAAACTTTATTTACTCAATTTGAAAACATGCCCCCTATTGAGCAATTATAAGATGATGATTCACACGCATTGAAATGTAGCCGGAGTCAGATATACGGACATTTTAAGCCTTTGCTTATCACTTTGTTGACAACTATAACTCCTCCCTTGAGGCATCCATAGGTGGAATAAATGAATATAGGAGTAAGATGAGTCAAACCTGCTGGTAAATACTGTCCATAAATAGATGCATGTTAGTAATTTTTCAAAGGGCTGTATTACAATGTGCTATTAAATGATGTAAAAGAAAATAAATAAAAGACAATAACAAATGAGATAGGTATGAGGGAATAAAAGCATTAATGTAGTCAGATGAATAATTTAAATACAAGAAATAATCAGACATTTGAGTGAAAAGCCAGGCTATAGAGCTGCCTTAAGATCATCTAGCAGGCTGATCCAGCGTGAGAACTCGATGCTAGCTCACCAAATACTGTTCATTTGTCAGTCTCCTCACTCCTGGGTGGAAAGAATTCCTTTTGGCGCATTGGCCAACAGTATGGTAGTGAAGTGAAACTCCTGGATTTCCAAGAACATTGATTGAAAATGGTGGGAATGGGTTTTTATGAATGGTAAAGAGAGGTTATGATACATTATTGATCTCTTTGTGGGGCATAAAAAGGTTCCTTTAGTTTAAAAGGCAGATATTTGAACCGTTGCTCTTAGATGCTCGATGTCAAGGGCAGTTAGTGCATTCTCGTCTTGGCTTCATAAGGTTTGGACTTGTTAATTTGAATTTATTTTAGTTTGTCAGAGCAGCCAGATCTAAATTTGGCACCGGTTCAGACCCACAAATCCTCTAGGTGTCATTTATACAGGCGAAGTTAACAACCAGCTTCAAGCACCAGCAAATACCACCTCCTCAGCATCAGCTGTGGCTGTGTATGTGTGTGTCTCAGCGGTCAGTGTTATTTGTACACACTCTTATTTAATATTGATTCACTGGCCTGTGCCAAGGCAGTTCTGTGGTTTTTACAGGGTGAAAATGAAGTGGCCGCAAGATGAAAAGAGAATTTCTGCAAAGTGAGCTCTTGACGGGGCTTCCTTGCAGGTCTGGAAGCTGTAAATGTTCAGATATTTTGGGGGATTGGAGGCAGACATCATGAAAAACTCTTTACCACATAAAAAGATAACAATTGATAGTCTCACTAAAGCTTCTCGGAATAAAACTGAGGTCTGGAAAAGCCTTTTAGAGCAGCAACGGAAAGAAAGTTGGTTTGATGCTTGGACTGGATCAACAAAGCTGTGTTATCTAGTGTACATGTTTCCGTGGACTTCATATGAATTGCTTTGAGGTCTCCTGCTACTGGAGATGTGACGGGCTAGATTTCCTCCCAAACCTGCCCTGAGACATCATTAGTTTGTATCGCTCAGACCCCATCTGCTGTTTCAGCCTGTGTACAGAGGATTAAGGGGTTTCCCTGCCCGCTCTGGCTGACTCCAACAGATTATTTACCCATAAACCTCCTTCCTTATTCCCCACTGACTGCATTATTCCTGCCAGCATTATCCATGTGTAGCACAACAGTTGGACACAGTATCAGACAACCCTGCTGCTAACAGTTTCCTAAAGCTGTTGACAGTTTTAGATGAGGTTTGAAGCCTTAATTGAAAACCATCTACACAGACTTATGGAATAAAACTGCCCAGATTTAATTAAGACTTGACACATATTGTACATTTAGTTGTCTTTAAAGTAAGAACAGAAAGATTTCTACTACTTAAGATTATTTTGCACATTCATAGATAAATGATGTATACTACCTAAGTTAAATAATGCATGTTTGCCGTGGTAGCAGTATCTGTTTTTCCATCCTATTGTGAAGAGCATTTGAAGCAGATTTTTGAAACGTAGCAGAAAATAAAATACGAACTTAAGCATGTTTCCATATACTAGCTTGGAGTAAACTAGCTAAAATGGAGTAAAAGGGGTTTGCGCGTTATAGAAATAGATGTCGACAGGAAAAACAGCTTCTTCTCTCAGAGAACTGCATTCTATGATCTACATTTCAACTTCGTAAAAGGCGTTTCCATCCCTAGTAAGCACGTGAATACTGATTGTTTTTTTGGGCTTTGTGAAATTAAGGACTTTATTTTAATTTAGCTATTTCCATCAACCTTTTCTAATGCGATACTTAGGGGTTGTGAAAACAGGAAACACCTCAGGTTTTAGGTTTTAATGAGAGAACTGATTAAATTATCACCAATGTCGTTTACTTAATTTTCTGAGATTTGAGGAATCTGGTGATTGAATCTGTCTCAGCTCCAATCTGAAGTAAAGATCTCTTCCTCATGTGATTGTCTGAAACGATGAAACACCTACCAACACACAACACAGATGTCGCTCCCTGAGCAGGAGACATTCATCTCAGAACATCATTGAATGTACCTCTCACTATGATTCCTGTGATTTTTAGTCACTCCTTCTCTGCGTTGCAGTTTGTGTCAGACACCTGGCTGGGATTTAAATACATCACATCTTTCAAAGCATTGTTTTGAATCAGCCATCTGCTTCACCCAAAGCTCTCTAGTCTCTTCTTGTATTCCCTCACACTTAAGTCTATATCTGGGCAGTCATTATTCCCCTCAGCTTCCTCTACATTATTGCTACATAACACCATTATTATTTTTTTCTTTTTTCTTTTCTCTTTTGCTCTGACTGCTCAGATTAGCACGCTTCTCCTGCTCCTGTGAAAATCTTCGACGTGCCGCGAGATCATTAGGTAGTAATAATGGGTGTGAGAACTAATGGCCTCCGCAAGGGCTTGTGTGTAAGCCTGTGTGTGTTTGTGTGTGTTTGTGAGTGTGTGTCTGCCCCTCTATTAGAAGTGAATATGAGGCAGACAGAAAATCGGGGCCAAGGTGAGAGAGGGAGGGAGCCCAGACAGATGAGAGAAGAACAAATGAGTCTCTCCCTCTCTTCTGCTGCTCTTCCCTCTGTGCTGCTGTCACACTTTCTCCCCCCCGTTTCCCCACCTTACCCCTCCTCCCATTTGCCC
>CAEMYA010000017.1:1652250-1664108 GCA_903131615.1 Diplodus sargus | reverse complement strand
TCACTCTCCCTCTCCCCCATCTCCCCCATTCCTCATTTTCCCTCCCCACTCTCACGGCTCCATTTTGCGTCAGCTGCAGCCAAGCAGGCAGCCATTGCACATGAAGAGAATGGGGGGAAAAACATCCGCTGCCTCCTCTATCCGTCTCTTTTATGCCGTTCCATAGCCTTGCCCTTTTTTTTATTTTTTATTATGATCTATTTATCCTTTATTCACAGAGGTAGTTCTATTTTTCAACACAGATTTTTATCAGTTTGTGCAGTTTCACAGCATCCTTCCCCTCCCCTGCTTTCTGCTAAGACCAGTCTTTGTGTGCTGCAGAGAACGAGTGTACAGTAGTTTGTAGCAATAACAGATGGCTGTGCATTGCTTGTGTATGTGTCTGTGTGTGTGTGTATAGGAACATGACGATGCGTCTGACTCTGTGACTCTGTGTCGGATGGGTAATCTCCCGTGTGACATAATCATAATCTGGTTAAACCAGACGGCCACAGTTGGCCTCAAGGCTGTTCCACTGTATAAGGCCAAGGCACTTCGGTCTCAGTATGTATGGAGGTTGGCAGCATGATAAAGTGCAATTATTGTCTTGGTGGTTCAGCTCGTAGCGGTGGCCCAGAGGGACCGATTGTGGTACAAGCACACAAGTCAGGCTCTGGATGGCCTTAATTTTACATTGGTTTTGAAAAAGCATGGGAGCTTGCTGATTCTTTTTAGTTCAGTAGTTATGGCTGTCCTGCTTAGGGCTTAGTAATTAATCAGAATATTACACAAAATCCCAATAAGGAGATGCAGTGCAATATCAAATCATATTCTGCAGACATGAGGGAATGTTGAACATTGCTATTTTTGGTTTAGACAACAGCAAAAAACATACCACCGTCATAATTTTTATATATTTTTTCCCAGTGAAATGCCGCTAAGATAGTGACCATATCTAATTTATATTATTGCCAAAAAACATAAAAAGCCAACAGTTATTGCCAACAGTGTAGGATTCGACGTGACGACTAAAGGCAAATTAATGCTCACCATTAGATATGCATATGGATACAGACGGAGCATTCTCTTCATTTTCTGCGTTTATTTCGTCCATCAACAGTGCAGTGCCTCCAGTAGTCATTGAGGGAAGTGTAGCAATGTAACCAGTAGTTCAAGTGAGACACGACCAGTTTTGCCAGTTACCTTGAAAAAGTAATCTGATTACTCCTTTAAAAAGTAACTTAGTTACTGTACTGATTACTTGTTTTTAAAAGTAACTACGTTAGATTACAAGTTACTTTATTAGTTACATTCAGCAGCTGCCGCCACCTCAACATAAAAATGACAACCGGTTTTGCCAATAGTCACTTTATTGGAAGTGCATTTTTAACAGCATTAAACAGCATAGATAGTATTATGGCACCAAACAAGGGCAAGTCAACCGTGTTTAAGTGCCGCCCAACCAACTTCTTCAACTCTACCCACTTACTTGTTATGCACCATAGTCCAGCTTTTGTTGTTTGGGTGGTGGAGGACCTCCTGCAGAAGTCGAGGTCGTGGCTTTGCTCACAGCTCTCTGCTTAACACCACCTGGTGGGACTTGCTCTGTAAACTTAACTGTGCTGCGACTCCAAATGTTTCTTCAAATTTGACATGGTGTTTTTGAAGTGATAGTACTTTGTCGCCAGCACAGAGTGTACAACAAACCTTAATATTCTCATCTTCAGATGACACAAACTCAAAATACTGTATGATGACTGTATTTCCAGCTAAGAAAACGTGCATCTCTCTCCTCCCTCCGTTGTTGTTTGCGTTTGTGTCGCTGTGTGGTGTTACACGTGGGGTTCCCTCGTGCTGAAAAACGTGATTTGTCGCATACGTGACATTGCTCCCCAAGACACAAGAAGAAAGCAAAAATGTATATTCTCACTAAGAAAAATGACAAAAATAACAACCACGCACAGTGACTTGACTATGTAACTTTAATCTGATTACTGGTTGAGAAATATTAACACATTAGATTACTCGTTACTGAAAAAATTGGTCAGATTAGTTAGAGAAGGGCATCTGGGAGGTGAATGGATTGTAATTAATTGGAGTCCGATGGAAGCGTAGGTAAAAAGTTGGTAGTGGTTCTGTTGTTCAACATCCATGCCGACATGAAGGATACGTAGAAGTATGTGGGCTCACTGTTGTCCCGTATTGTTTTGAAATGGACGTATCTATTTTTGTATGTAAAATTAGCGTAAGACCACAGAAGCTCCCCAATGGCTGTTATTGGTCCAACTGTGGTGTGTCAGGGTACTAACTAAGTGATTGTCACATAAAAGTTTAGCTCAGGTGTAGTCAATAGTCAGTTGTTTTTGTGATACAACTTTGACTTTGCACAATAAGTGCATACTTATTTGTTCCCTCTAGATCAGTAATGATACACTCTCTCTCCGGCCCTAAACACATTCAGAGTGACATTTTTTCCAGGGAGGAGGAGAGAGCAGGCTGCTGTTGTGGCAGCAGGATGATTTAGGTAGTTTTTAATGTGCTGTTTACCGAGGTGCTCTTAATGCTAAACGCTGTTGTAATGTACAGTAGGTTCAGTGAAGGGATCAGGAAGGTGCACACAATACAGTTTTGAAGTAGTGTGGATGATTAACTCATGGCTACCGTCTCTGTGTCTGCCTTGTGTCAGTTCTAACCACGTGGTTTTTGAATTGTGCAGAAGTGAAGGCCATGTGTTTAAACTAGCATTGGCCCTGGGTCGTAAAGATGTTAACATCACTTTATTACCATTTTAATTTGAGCTGGCAGGTGCTAGAGTGAATGCCTCATCACACCAAACTTGAACTCTCCCAGCTCTGCTTTCTGCAGTTGACAGGACTGAATTTCTGCAGCACAGAGAGCTCTGGTGAGAGTAAGTATGCATGGTGTCAAGCAGTTAAGGTTGAGAAGTGATTATGAACTAAAGCTATTGCAAGTATGTGACATATGCCTTTAGTCTGCTGAGTCACAAGAGAACTCAAACTTCCTTTTTGTAGTTGGTTATTGTTGCAGCATGTACAGATCGTGCAGGTTACTGCCTGCTGTTGCCGTCTCCCGTTTCTGTTCCTTTATTCACAGACAGATCAGTCGTGTCTGATCTTCCAGTAAATCTCTACCTCTACTTGATATTTCTTCTCTGACACAAATGCTTTGTGCTGACTCGCATACGTTTTCATCTGAAGCTATTGTAGTTCACACATCGACATTTGAACTGTAGGCACAGAGGAATATAAATTCAAAGCCCCTCTCTCAGATATATGCTCCTTTACGTAAATCTGGCAGCAGTTTAACCTGCTCTTAAACGAGGACCCTGGTCACTTTCAGTCTTACAAAGCCTTCAAACATCACACACATTTGAATGAAATGCCCCTGAGATTAACGTGAAGGCTGCATCAGCTCAAGGTGAAACATGTAGAGAGGGGGAGATTAAATGCACAACTTGTACTAGCTTCTAAGATCATTGTTATAGATGTATTTTCTCCATCTGTGAGGGAAACACTGTATGGGTCCATTTAAAACTGGTGAGGAACCTCATGTCGGATCACTAAGTAAAAACTATTTTCCTTTCACGATGCAATCAGACAAAAAATGTTAAAAGCCATCTTGCAATAATAATCAGACCAACAGCCTCTCCAACAGTTTCCATGTTTGTTAATGCCAACTGTGTGGATGATTAAATGAACATCCTGCAAAACACTTCACATACAGCATGGGAGCAAGTGGACGCAACTAAACATCCTCTGATTCAATGCTTGTGCACGGTCTGCAGTTGTAAAAGTGCCAACCGCATTTGCTGTTTGATAGATTTAAATGAAGACACAGATGAGAAAAACTACCAGTAATTTTACTGTATCCAAATGGCAGAATGGCAGAACGCCAACTCTTCAACAGATTGATGAAGCCTGCAGTGTCACATATTCCTTGTCTGAAAAGTTCCTAAGACGTAGCATTACATCCTACAAGATGCAGTTGGTTCGCCCTATGTTTTTTTTTTTAAATCAAATACATTATACTTAACAGTTGAGTTTTTTCTTTGCCTCACACACAAAGTAGCCATTTCTGCATTTGCCACCTGTTCGAAAATGATTTTTTGTGAATGCAAAGAGTCAGAGCGAAACTGAAACCTATTCTGGTCCTTTTTTATTGTCGTTGCTCGGTAAATTAAAAGCAGTGGGAAATAATAATTCTGAGTGGCTCCCAGCTGCTCAGAATTATATATGTTGGCACATGGTCCTCTATTTACATCAGTCAAAGTGACACATTCGACAAAGCATTGAAGGTTTCAACTGTGTTTGATGCTGATGTTGCAGATGTGTTGTGAGCACCAATGACTGATTCTTGGGTTGGCCAATATATAGGTGTTATTATATCGTCATCATAATGTGAGAGGAGACTTCAAAATATTAAGATGTATAATGAGCATACTGATATATCTTAAAAATATCAGCATTTTAATTTAAGGCAATATCGGCATATTCTGGCGGTTAACTTTAACTTTTTTAAACCAGTCACATCTGTACATGACATATGCCTATCATAGTTTGCTTATTTTGTACCATTACATCTAACGATGAATGAATGTACTACTCTAGCAACCTAAAAATGCTCCATTAACTCATCTAGGTTTGTTTTTGCACAGTTTAGTTTCATCCTGTCGTTTGAATTTACTCCCTTGCTCCAGAAAGGTCACTTCTTTCATCTCTTAACGCTCCACCTAATAGAGCTTGTGGATATTCATCACACTGAAGAAAGACTGGACTCTTTCAGTTTCCCTCTCTTACTTTTTCGTATGAATGAGACATTTCCTACAGCCCGTTCTACTTTTCACACATTAACACAGCTAACAAACATATCATGTAATGTCAGGCTGTAAGAGAACCATAAAGGCTTCAATCACAGTGTGATCAGTGTGGGGTTATCCGTGTCAACATACCAACTGACTACTGACTTTCATGTAATAAAATATTTCTCCCTCTGCAAGTATTATAGTATTTAAGTAAACTTGCTAAGTTCATATTTAAATCTCTGCATGTATGAAAGCTACTTAAACATGTCCATCAATTTTTCTCCCAGCGCATGATTTTTTCCCTTTGATTTGTTTCTCAGATCTGGACTGAATGGCCGGTCTGTTGCCATCAGATACCAGCGTTAAGAATAAGCTCTGCTCTGTGTGATACAGCAGGACTTTTTCGGTGTGAAAAACAGTAAAAAAGAAAAATTGGTGCCAGTGCTCGGTATGACAAGCAGAAGGGTCTTGGATGACTGAAATATTTAAAGATGGCATGTTTTACTAATCATACTGTTGCATGGACCTCGTTGGCCCTGCAGCCCCAGAATGTTAGAAAACTGAGCAGCGTACTCTGAATGGATGTTGGCCCCTCGCCAGAGTGTCTTGTAGAACAGAAAAGTCTTCAGATTTAACAGTTTTTCCTCCAGTGGTTTGTGATGACAGGCTCTCTAGTATTACATTTAATTATAGAAGTACATCATTTTTGTCAGTTACAACCACTAGATGCCGTTCACTGTGCTGCTTAGCCATTCCTCTGAGTGCTCCTGCCTTTAAATTATATTTATGTAGCAGCTCACAGCTTCTCTCGCAGACACAAAGCACATGACCTTGGCCAGTTTATTTAATGAATCTTATAATGGAGTGAGGCTGTTAGAAGCTGCCTGAATAATACAGTTGTGGATTGTCGATAGTGGCACAAACACATCTTTGATTATCGAAGCTGCTTAATGTAATTTATGAGCCGCCAACACATCGCTCAATCACCCATGAACGATTAGAGGAAGGTGTTGAACATTTGTATTTTTACCAAATTGCATGAAAAAAGGTCCTACAAATATCAAAATGCATTTTATTATTGTAGTCTTTCGGGCTGTCTATCAGTGGCTTATATTTACCTCGCAGCTCACGCACTTAGCGATAGTTAAATATACTGCACAGAAACATCCCTTTTGTCCTGGATGCATGCTGGGGAAGATCTCAAACACATTTTCCATTGTCCCTGAGTCGGTCGTGAGACTTTTAGTCTCAATCCCGTGATCAGACTTTTTAAGGATCAGTGAGAGATTATCATTGTCCTAACTGGCGTGAGATAAACAGATGTTTCGTAAGAGCAACAATAACCCTTTTAGGTGTGGCAAGTAAAGACCTGAGTTCACACAATGTTTTATTATCAGAGTAAGCAGTGATAGCTGTGAGGAAACTGGTTCTTCCTGAGTTGCTCTGCAGCTTGGATTTACACACGCAGCTGTCTGACTTGATTGCAGGCTATTTGTCTTACTTTAAGCTGCTGTGATGTATTTTACAACACATACTGGAGATGTCCGGGGGGCTGCGTGGAAACTAAACAGGTGGTTCCTCTGGCATTTATAGGAAACGTCTAATTCAGCTCTGACAGACAACGTCAATCTGTTTAAGGATTTCTTTTTCTTTCCTAAAATAGATTGACGAAGGCCTCGTTTCTTCCATCACATTTGTTTAATTTCACACTGCTTTATGCACAGTGGTTTTCCTTATAGTTCAGAAACACTTGCAGTCAGACGGCTCAGAGCACAGTATGAGGCATTTGCTAAGTTCTTGTTGCTTTCAGGAGACTTAGACCTGCCGTCTAGAGGATTGACCCTCTCATTTTCCATGTCATGGGATGATCCCCTCAGGCCAGCAGGTCAACTGAGATTCAGGTTAATTGAATCCATTTAAAACCATCCGTGTTAAACTAGTCCGCTACTTTCGACCGCCCAGAGTTCACCTTTTGCTCTTCAGTGATACACCACAAATCAATGAAGATTAGAGACACCTCTCTCTGCCGCTGCCTCCTAACAACATCTGAACACTGTGACAAATTGAGGTGGTGAAAGTACATTGAGCAGACCACCACAGCCTGCCAGGGAGAGGAGGAGATAACACGGCATGCTTTACAGTTTCAGATAACAGCTCAAGCTGATTTGGGTCAAACTCTCCGCAAGCCAAAACTGTCAAGATAAACAGTTTTTTGAGAAAATAATAGAAGTGGTAGATGACCGCTGAGCAGAAAATGACTCAAGGTCTGTGTCAGATTATGTTGCTATGGAAACCAACCTTGTAAAGACAAATGTTTTTGAAAAGGGGCTTCACACCTGTTTGTTCAGACAGGTCCATCAATCAGTTTTTACGTGACTGGGCCTCCCAGATTATTGTTGGAACGACTGTCAATAGAGCTAACATATAGAACAAGAGAAAGAGGTGTAAAAGTTAATCCATCTCAGCCCGAGCTGGATGTAACATCAGTACTGTACAGTGTCAAGAGGCTTGAGGGACAAAGTTAAGCAGCTTTAGCTTGTGCCAGTCAGTTAGAGCTCCACAGAGCAGTGCATTAGCTCTAATCTAAAGGGAGATAATAACTTCCCAGTTTCTTCAGCTTGAATTTACTTAACCCCCTCAGCGGTTCATTAAGAAACGTAGTGGATAGTCTTTCTCTTAAGTGCCTTTTTTTTATCTTGCACAGCCTTTGTTTGCGCCAAGGACAGCAATAATACAAACCATTTCTTTGGAGGCATGTTATAGAATCTCCCTAAATATCGTCTTTGTGGCACATAAAGTTTAGCTTTTTTCGAAAAGCTGAAGAGATTTTGAGGGAACATACTGCTTGTGGCATTCGAGTCATCTTGTTATCCATGTGTGACCACGCTTTTTACTTGAAGAGGCTTAGAGGAGTCACATTATTTTGCAGATATATTGAAGAGTGGAAGTAATGATGCATGATATTGTGGTGGTAGGGACAAGGCTGTAAAAGCTGTAAGGAAATGTTTAGTGGGTTTTCTTCTCCATTACTCAAGTGGTAAACTCTTAAACTACTTCTGTATGTCTGGGGTTTAGGATTGTCAGCACCTCTTGTGTGAGACCAAGTAAGGAAGGATGACTAAGTGAGATTCAATGATTTAATGACTTCCTTCTTTTTAAGGTTCTTTTTATAATAACCCAGATTGAGGAAATGTAGTGCCTCTCCACAACCATTTACTAAAACGAGAACTGCAGATGATCATTTTTGTATCATCAGTATCTACCTTGTTGGTTCTTGAAGGTGTTATTGAGGCCATTCCTGGAGAAATCCTGATATTTGAGAGTACAAAATCAGTTGTTCACCAGCTTTAACCGAGAAGTGAGCCGGACAGAAAAAATGGCTTGTGAACATAATTATGACTTCCTTCCTATTCTTGTATGTTATGTGTGTTTTCTATTTATATTTTTCCCCTTCCTGCACTCCTCTACAAGCCTTTGCTACTGCCCCTTAGTGACAAATATAATGATTTGAATAATCCTGATTAACAAATGACAATTGTGGTTTTACGTAGTAGAATTAGGATGTTAGTTCAG
Organism: Diplodus sargus; assembly: GCA_903131615.1. NCBI lineage: Eukaryota > Metazoa > Chordata > Actinopteri > Spariformes > Sparidae > Diplodus > Diplodus sargus. The sequence continues at coordinate 1,655,734 of CAEMYA010000017.1, read as the reverse complement.
TCTTCTGAAATGTCCTGCACATCTTTTGTTTTGAACGATTGAATGCATTTTTAATGAACTCGTGGGGCGTCCTGTTGACACTCTGTCCTCTTGTGGAGCTTGAATCTCTTTGTGCTTTCACTGGCAGCACACTTTGATGTTTTGCATTGTGCCCAATGCCTACCTGAGGCCACACAGACACTGTAAAAAAAGGGGCTAATTATGCATTGTAGCTTAATTAACATGACAATAAAGGCATTGACTTGGAAACAGCTGGTAACTGTTTGACAAAACACACCGAAGCCAGCTTATGCACCAGCACAATGAATGTAATTAATATAACTTTTATTAGAATACATTTTTCTCTGTCAGGTTGTCTTGAGGTGTTTTTTTAAGTACGCAAAGATGTCATGTTTTCTGGATTATTCTCCCAAAAATTTCCCTCTTTGTCTGATTTTTGTGTCTGTTTTTCGACTTTGTTCTTTCCCGTTATAAATGTAGACATTCCTCTCATAAGCAGCCCTCGTGGGAAGTGTTAATACTCAGCTTTACTCACCAATGCAGGATTTTCACATCCTGAAATATTGACTGTAGAGACAGAAATAGTCACAATAGCTTTATTGATGACAACACATGCACAAGGACACGTTCAGTATCTGGACAACCATCTGTGTTTAAAGTCTTGTGCTTCTTCCCTCCTGATGTTATTAGTGGTGAATCCAGCCTTGAGTTTTTTTTTTATTCTATTCCAAACGCTTCACAGTCGTAGCCCACAGTATTGGATACAGGGGCTCACTACAGTCTGTCTCGAGAGATAACGGCCAATTATAGCAGACACAGTGCAGGTTATAGTTTTCAAAAGCATTGGCCAGCAGGGACCATGACAGCAGGTCTGTGTGTGTGTGTGTGCGTGCGTGTGTGTGTGCGTGCGTGTGTGTGTGTTAGTCGAGTTTTCAGACAGATTTGCAAGCCGAGCTCGCTCTACAGTCATCACCTTATTGCTATCACCTGTTAAATCCTCGTCATGCTGCTTTAAAATCGTAATCGTTAAAAGAATTAAAAGGGAATGATTTTAAAGTGCTACAATCAGTTGTCCACCTGCAGTGAAAATGTTGAGCCCCCCCGCGGCTACCTGGCATCCACCTTGCTGAAGTGTCACCATTACAAGTGCTCAATCATTACGAGCTGCAGTGGCACTGTAGTGTGATTGACCCTGCACTCTCTGATCTCCCTGTAGAAGGAGGGAGAGAGGTTTTCCATCGGGAATCGGTGAAGTAACACCTCATATAAAGCTGTGGGCTATTTTCTCCCCATGTTGCCATAATGGTTTAGCTGCTGCTTCAGCACAGAACTGTCGAGACATGTTGTGAACTTATTTTGCTAATTGGTGGACATACTGTATATTTCTTTCATGCAGTTTCAGTTGTTTTGATGAAACAGGAGCAGAATTTTAAATGTAAGAAATGAAAAAGACAAATTATTCAAGACTATTTTCACAGTTGAAGGGCATGAAGTGACCATGAAAGACCTCTACAAAGAGAGGTATTTTGTGAAACTGGATTTATGTCTTTTCTGTCAAGGTGTTTTGGCTGTCTTGACCATACAAGCCTCTGGCACTGGAATTGATTTATTACCTTGAGAAGGATTTCATCCTTTCAGTGTCAAAGCACCCCTGCATAATCAGGTGTGTCGTGTCGTGCATTCATCGTGTTGACTCTCTAACATTTGCTCAGTGATAACAGGTTTGCCTCTTCAGATTGTTTCGCCTGCTAGAAACACAAGTTTATCGACAACAGGAGTCTATTGCCAAGTTTCTTCATAGCCAATGTAATGCTGTTGCTCTACTTCTCTATAATTGCGGCACTAGTGGTGAGGAGAAACTTTGCACTGGAAATGGTGCTGATGCTGGAGTGCAGAGGGAATTGAGAAAACAGTACTACATTTGAAAAACAAAAAAGGGGTTATGTTAGGTATTGGTGAGGTCTGTCTGAGTAATGCATTTAATATTTTTAGGCCCATCAGAGGACAAAACAAAGGCTGTATTATTACTTTATTCTATAATCATCACTATCTCATTGCTGCAGTTTACGTACACCTTGTTTATGTGTATTTTTCTATCAATAAAACTAGATATGTTTACATATGCAAAGTGTACATTTGTGTAGCCATAAGACTGTATTGGAGACAGGATATTTTACACTTTAATAATAAACTTTATTGTCTTAAATGATATTAGAGATCTGAAACTGTAAATCTCCGTACTGTAAATCAGTAATTTACCCCAGGAATCCTTTTCTTCATCACAATATGTAGAAACAGAAAAAAAAGGTTTTCATATTAGCACCTATTGGACATCATAGATACTGATACCAATATCTATCATAGGAGATAATATGGGCTTACTGATATAACAATTGGACTCTGATTGAAATAGTCTAAATCGTGTTTCAGCAACGGTAGGCTCGGTTCAAACTTTTTTAAACTTGGCAACCCTGTGATTTTTGTTTGTTTGTTTTCTGGCCTCGATGAAATGAATGAAGCAGCTGAGTTTCTTTTTCCTTTCTTTCTCTCTTTACATTGCGGTGTTGCCTGTCCGAATGTGGCTCTGTAACTGGCCTGTGTGTCTAAAAAAATGCACTGGAGCTGCACTGTAAGGGGTGTATTGTTTTAGGTAGCGGTGAGACAATGAGGTCCAGAAATCCAGGAAGCCCGGTTTCATGAAGAAGTTAAAGTTGAGCCAGGTTTTGCACGATGTGTCTGCAACTTTTTTCTTAAGCTCGCTGTTCACTCATAGTTGTTGCAAAGTTTTAGCAATATCATGAAGTGGATTGAACAGTGACTATAAAGAACTGAAGCAGAAGTATGATTTAATCAAGCTGTGTGGCAGATGTGTGTGGACACCTACAGAATCGTCTCAGTGAGAGAGGAACGAATCGGACAGTAACTTTCCTCAGCACTGTAGGGGTCCTGTAAGAGTCTGTAAGTCAGGTTTCACTGATTGGATCTGTAACTGGCCCTGTTCTGTTCTGCCCCCTCCTCTCTTACTCTGGGTCCCTCCTGCCTCCACTCAGCCAATCAAATATGCCGTCACCGCCGGGCTTATGACCCACACCAGTTGCTATAGCAACGCCGGCCTGCCTCCTAGAGAACATGTCATGCATGTTAAGTGGCTCTCAGATGCTCGCTCGTTGTCTCTCTGTCTTACACTCTTAAGTAGACACACACACACACACACACACACACACACACACACACACACACACACACACACAAATCTCTGCAGACCAGAGATAGTTAACACGTGGGTTTGTTTCTAGTTCCTCTGAAGTGGTGCTTATAACTGCGCCACCTGACCCACGGTGTGTTTGTTTAAACATGAGTGTCTACTGTTACCTGATGAACATCTTGCCACATCATGAATTTCTTACCAGTTATAAAGCAGAGGAAGTTTTGGGCGTGAAATCAGACTAAAGCTTACCTGCTCTTGCATGTGTAGTTCATCCAG
>CAEMYA010000017.1:1580624-1651549 GCA_903131615.1 Diplodus sargus | reverse complement strand
TTTCTGTTGGCCCGGTCTGCATGAAGTTTTATTATTCTCACTGGGGCTGTAATTCATTTTATTAACCTTCTGCCCTCCTATTGCCAGAATTAAACTCCTCTACTGAGCGTTGTGCATATCTATACTGTGCTCCACATTGAGAAGCATGAATGGTTTCAATATGACAGGATGCCTTGATGAAATATGGGGCTTTCCAAATTAGCACCTACAGTTTTTAGCTTCTTACCTGCAACTTTCTATTTAAACAGCTGTCTTTTTTAAAAAATTTTTTAATTTTTTTTACTTTTTCTCCCTTTCAGTATTTTAAACAAAGAAAACATGAGAGGTAACTACTATAGATTCAAGCTACATCCTGAGATAAGTTCTCCACTTTCAAAAGCAAAAATGCCAAAATGTCACTGGTTCTTACTGGGTTTCTTGTGGGACAGGGCACAAAATCGACATTATAGAACCAGGAGCACAGGGGCCGACGTTTGAGTTGCCACTGAGTTAAAAAGTTTCACTTGAACACAACTCTCTGTAGAAACAGAGTAGGGGTTTCTGGTACAACTTCACCCATTTCCAATGCACATGGAGAAGGTTAAAAGTCTAAAGAGGTGGAAACTCCAGCAACACTTATCTATAACAACTTTAATATTACACCAACACCTTCAGGACGACCCTGATTAGTGAAGATTTGTCCTCTTTATGCACCACAAAGACTACAACCAACACCAACCAGCTCGTACATTCTGCAACTCTGTGAAACTCTCTACTACGGGGCCGGAGGTAGTCTATTTGTAAAAAGGGAAACAGAGTGTTTTTCACTGGACATTCATTGGAGGCCAAAATCAATTCTATTGATTAACTGCCTTGCTCAGATTCTGAATTCTTCACTTTTTTTATTTTGCTTCTACAAACATCTGGCGAGCCAAACTCTGTTTGCCCCACTGTGAGCACCCCTGGCCTAATTGAACAGCCAATCAGAGTTGTTTTTTCCACTGATGGTCTCTGCCGGTGATTCAGCAAGCTCAGTGGGCTGAAAAGCCATCATCAAGGGGCGATGGTGCCCAGCATATCGCTATAGATTAGGTTTTCAGACTCTCACCGTCAGCCGGACATTAGCTGGTGACTCTCTGCCTGGTGTTTTAGGGTCCTGAGTCTTTTGTTATGGTAAATGTCATATCATTTTTAGTTTTGGCCTGCTAGTCAGACAAAAAAACGACACGTGCAGAAGCTTTTTCTCTCCCGAGTTTCGATCAGTTAAGAGGGACAACACAGCTCAGTTTAGGGCAGAGATGATAGCAGCCCAGCCAGAAATGTATTAAACTGAGTCAACAGGGAAGTGGACTTACATGCATAATTCATTATTCTGCTTTGGCAGTAATTGCTGTTATTTATTGGGAGAGTTTGTTTCTCTTTGTGCCATTTAGAGTAAATGGTATTGAGCTGAGAAAAAAAAGGGGAGAGAGAGAGGTGCAAAGTAAAATGCAATTGGCTGCTTCTATCCTGTCTAAAATTGAGGAACAGTTCAGGAGACTCACTGCAAATTATTCATAGCCTCCTGTTGAAGCTGCTACAATCTCTGTGTAAGAGTGTGTGTGTGTTCGTGTGCGGGTGTGAGGAAGCCAGGGAGAGTGCCAGTGTGACGGGAAAAACGAGAAAAGCCAACGTGCAACAAGGATTATTTAGTTGTTGGTCGATAATGGGTCAGACAGACTTTCTCTCTCTCTCTCTCTCTCTCTCTCTCTCTCTCTCTCTCTCTCTCTCTCTCTCTCTCTCTCTCTCTCTCACACACACACACACCCTTTTCCTGTCCTTCAAATTCTGTGAAAACATGACACAAGGAAGTTGGCTTCCCCTTTCCCTTCGGAGAAAGATAATCGGATGACGAGAGGGACTCGGAGGCATGTTGGGGTTCAAAATAAGAGCAGGTGGCTGAGATGTAACAGTCTCTGAAGTGGATAAGGAGGAGGGTGGAGGTGGAGGTGGAGGGGGGAGTTAGCAGGTGGGATAGTAGTGAAATTTCATAATAAGAGCGATCTCGCTGCCTCCACTGTTTGGTGCTCCGATGCCACTCGACTGCGGCTTCAGTCCAGTTACATTTTGTGATGACATTAATCAATTATTAATTAGTTATAAAGCAGAGCTAATAGCCAGTCTCAAGAGTCAGTCACTGGAGGAGAAATAGTTTTTTCACTGTGTGTTTTAGTGTCTTGTATCGACATCCTGATTGTTTTCGGTTACAACCGGCTCTCTAATGATGTCTGGAGCCTTGAAGTGGGATTCATTCGCAAATTAAAATCACTCAAGCTGATTAGACAAGATTAAATGACGTGATGATTCATTAACCAAAGTCATCTTCGGTCATTGTCTCGTCAATTACAGCCAGATTCTTTTCCTACTTCAACAATATTAAGCATGTGGAGTTTAATATTTATTTAGGTTTGTATTTGACAGAGAGCCTCTATGTTTTGTAGGTGCTCCTAACCCTTTGTTTGTTTGTTTGTTCGTTCGTTCATATCATCATACTATAGCAGGACCCCGTGTCCGTAGTGGGAATATAATGTATTCTAATATATTATGTAAATGATTGTGAACAAGAGTAATCGTGCGGGTCCATGTTTTCTTCATTTAAATCACAGCACACAAAAGAAGAAATAGTTACAAAGTGCTTTGTTGTTCTTTATCTGAAAGTTTAAAATGTCTGCAACACTTGTCCCTCTGTCCGTTTCTTTGCCCTATCCGCCGGATCACATGCCAGCATCTTATTTAAAGCTATATATTTGCACATAACTTACAGCATGCTTCTGAGCTGTCAGTCCTTTGCACATTTGATCCCCTTCTATGAAATATTCTTCTAATGCTGCTGACACTGACGACGCTTGCGTGTGCAGCTTCAGGCATCACATAACGATTTTAAAAAGCGCAGCTGGATTTGTCGTCTTTATTGTGGCAGTTTGTGCGAGTTAACATTTCTGCCTCGTCCAGTGGAGCTTTAACATGCCGTGCAACAGACGGACAGGATCATTTCCCTCACCGGCCCTGTCAGCAGAAATGGGCTTCGCTTTCATTTCTGTAGGTTTAATATCCGCGGTGAGAATATCAAGCACCGAAATCGATGCAGAGCTTGTGTGCATGCAAGCAGGTCAAATACCAGCCTGTGGCCTGTGGAAGTCTGAAAAGCTTCTGATTTCATTTAATATTACTACAACCAGCCAGACGCCAAACACAATCTGTGACTTTAAAAATAGACTCTCAGGTGGCAGTGATTGAAATCCTGCCTTCACCTTGACCTCCTTTCTCACAGTGTTGCTGTTTGCTCAGATGACTGTGTAAGAACCGTGTGTGTGTGTGTGTGCGCGCTGTGTGTGCAGTTCAATGTGGTGAAACAGGGGGCTCTCCTGCCCATGCTATTCCTCAGTACAAACACTGTGTGGAAGACTGTATTTAAATACATACTCTCTTAGCCTGCCCCCTACTGTTGCCCAGACCTACTTTCAAACACACACGTATACACTCACACACACTCTGGGGAAAATGCACCCTTAAAACTGTCCGTAGGTGGACAGAACTGGACTGGAGCCGAGCTGCAAGTTAAATGAGTGTTTTGGTGATTTTTCTGAGTCCACTCGTCCCAGTTAAAACACAATGAAGCAGTTTGGAGATGGACTTTGGGCAGAGGACTTTGTGGATCGTACTGCCTCTTGTGGCGAAGAGCGGCAGTGCTCCTCCTCTGCTCTTTGCCCTCATTAGCATACGAACAGGTTAATAACTAATGTCATAATTAATTTAGCTGTCAGTCCTCTGAGTGAGAATTTAGCCTCACATTTAGCTGTGGCTGCAAGGCTTTTTGGGATTATTTTATTGAGTTTGCATCATTTGTGGCACATGTGGAAATTTCACAATATAGGACAGATCTTTTCTAAAAAAAATATTGAATCTCCATGTTTTGTCTAAAATAACACTACCACTTTTGAACCAGAGGGCAAAGCTTTGATTCTACTTTCACAAAGTTTAAAATTGTGCACTTTAAGATAATCTCAGTCTTAATTAAATACATTTAATAAAGGAAGCTTACTGAGTTGAATTACCGTGATCAGTTTTTAACACTTTACAGGATGTTTCTGAAATTGTTTTATACCAAAATCACTCCTGTGTACAAATCCTCACTATAGACCCCACAATATTTTGCTGTTGTAGTTCTTAAAGTGGCCAGTTGGTGTCTTCCTTTCCCCATTTCCACCTCCATAGGCAGATTGACCAGAGTGAATGATTGAACTGTCTGTCTCTGCTTTCGGTGACATTTTTGCTGTTGTGGCATTTTGGAAACAGGGTCCTCACACATCATATAAACTATCAGGGGTTAAGAAGTGTTATAAGCCAGTTCGAGCAGTCACTTGTCATAACTGTATCTAAAATAAATCATCAGCGATTTGTGGCCATCGCTATTTCACCTCATTTAAAATGAGATCCCTTTCACATCTAAACCAGGTGTTTTGTGTCTGTGCTCCTGCCTAACTGTTGCACAGACGTCCTTATAACAGAACACCTGCATCATCAGTTGTTATTACTGTAGGATTTATTTTGAAATGCATGTTTTTATAACAATTTCCTTTCTTTCCCTGTGTTGTTTTTTTATATTTGCAGGAGCTGAAGAGAGTTAAGTGCCACCAAGTTGAGTGCAGTCCGTCCTGGAGCCTCCCTGCCCTCTCCTGAACTTCCCCCCCAGCTGAGCCACAGTCTAGCACCTCCAAACACACTCAGGCTTGCAGACGCACATAAGGCAGAGTTACACATCCCACCGCCACCCCCATAAACCAGAATGATCACGTCGGAGCTGCCTGTCCTACAGTGAGTGAAACACACACTTAGCAAGAAAAGAAGATTGCATGCATTTACAGCACTGTAAGAAATATGTGTTTATTCTTGACTAAAACAAGTCATTTGATTTGCTTTTCATCCCTGTAGTTTGACTGTTAACTTTCATTTTGGAGCTAAACATTTCATCTCTTCTATGGATGAATTAAAGCTTTCAAGTGCATGTGAGTTATATGTCTGGTTTGTTCTCTTAGGGACTCATCCAATGAGTCTGGGGCAACAGATGCAGTGGGCTTAAGTATGAGCATGAGTGAGATGGAGGATCCAGAGGTGAAAGGCAAGAAGAAGAGAGGGAGGCCCGGAAAACAAGCCCCGGTAGGTGCCCACGTCTGCAGACATGTGTCAGCCTTTGAGACTTCCCTGCTTTCTATCATGGAGTGGGTGCATAAATCTGAGTCTGTGTGCACCTAAAGGTTCTGTCTGTATATGAGTTTTGCGGGTGATTTGATTCCTTCCTGTTTGATTGTCATGTCTGTCCCCGCAGGCATCCAATAAGAAGCCTCGGAAGTCACCGATGGACAAGGCTGTGGGCGTAGCAAGAGGGCGAGGGAAGGCGAACGGTGTGGCTCAACATAATGGAGACGGGGGAGACCCCGTCACTCTGTTTGAGGTGGTTAAACTGGGCAAGAGTGCCATGCAGGTGGGTGAATGACGCTCTTAATTTTTTAGAGGTGAACTTGTTCAATTAAGTTAAAACTGAATTTGAAATTTGTTTGTGCTTATATCTTACAAGGTGTTTTATTTTGAAGTTCCATCTGTGCTCCTGTAGTTTGAAATCAGATTCCACTTTGTAAAATATGTTTTTAATCTGAGGAGGAGACATTAGTTATGACTGTGATTTTTACTTTCTCGGTGTGTGTGTGTGTGTGTGTGTGCAGTCTGTGGTGGACGAGTGGATTGAATCGTATAAACAAGACAGAGATTTGGCGCTACTGGACCTCATCAATTTTTTCATCCAGTGCTCCGGGTGCAAAGGTAAGAGTCGTAAATTTAACTGCTGCAGCTTCGTGAAATCAGTTCTAGTGTGAACTTGAGTCAAACATCTGGAATAAATCGTGCTGTTATTGTTGTGTAACAGGCACCGTGAGGATTGAAATGTTCAGGAACATGCAGAACGCAGAGATCATTCGCAAGATGACTGAGGAGTTTGATGAGGTAATAAAATGTTATGAGTATGACTTCTGTTCCCAGAAGGAAAGGTACAACTGTCTAATTTTCCTCTCGATCAAATCTTGCTTTTGTACTTATTATACTTATTTGGTCTATTTTGCTATCCCCTTTGCTGCTGTAAGAATGCAAAATTCCCAGTTATATAAGTCTGACTGAATCGATAGATTTTAGGTTTACTTTGAAAGGTGTGAATATTTCCATCTCCTCTCAGATCCTTCTAAAGGCTGTGCCAACAGATTGGACACGTTCATGTCTATGGAGAGCTCAAACCTGTTTCTTTTTATATTTATGTTCACAAGATTTTTAAATTCCAGACAGAAAATACTGGAAAAAAAACATATTCATATGCGGGTGCAATGATTAATATCGCACAATAAAAGATGAAAGTCACTCTGGAATCTCACATCCATTCCGTTTTTATTTGTTTCTCACCACATGACACATTTTTGGACAGAACTGAGAGAAACAAACAAATAGCAGTGGTGAAACAGATAAAAGTGGTTCTGGTCTCATTCATCTATAACAAGAAAGAAAGTCAAAACAAGCAGCCAGAATGAATAAAAGGTCATAGAGTTCTCCTGCTGTCAGCGTACAAGAGCGATGATATTTGTTTTACTCTGACATTGAAGTGAATGATGGAGCGGTTTATACATTCGGTAGCTGCAGGAATTCTCTTCATCAAAAGCCAATCAGGTTCAATCATTCTGATGAACGATATTAAAGCTTCCTATTTTTTTTTCATCAACAGGACAGCGGGGATTATCCTCTCACCATGCCAGGGCCCATGTGGAAGAAGTTTCGCTACAACTTCTGCGAGTTCATCAGCGTTTTGATCCGCCAGTGTCAGTACAGCATCATCTACGACGAGTACATGATGGACACAGTGATCTCACTCCTCACCGGGCTGTCCGACTCCCAAGTGCGAGCCTTCAGACACACGTCCACATTAGCAGGTAACGACGCCAGCTTCCTGACCACTGCACTTACTAAGTGGCTGGAAATGGCAATGAATACACGGCTGTTATCGCCATGCTTCTGTGTCTATTGCCACTTCTATTCATGTGCATTTGTGTTCCTGCACAGCAATGAAGCTGATGACGGCGCTGGTGAATGTGGCGCTGAACCTGAGTATCCACCAGGACAACACCCAGAGACAGTACGAGGCTGAGAGGAACAAGATAGCCGGCAAACGAGCCAACGAGAAGCTGGAGCTGCTGCTACAGAAGAGGAAGGAGGTCGGTCACGTTTGATACTTCATGGAATGCATTACCTGGGGAGTGTCGAACTGAAAGGCTTTATACTCAGAACCTTCATGCATGGAGCTGAATGAATGCGCTACAACTTGTACAAACATTTTTTATTTTTTTTTTAAGATTTTTTGGCACAACACCTTTATTAAGCAGTACATAGAGGGGAAATATGGGAAAGAGAGGGGGAAGTTACATACAGCAAATGACCTCCGGCCGGAATCGAACCGGGGTCGGCTGTGTAAATGGCATGCGCTCTAACCACTCAACCACCGGCGCGCCACAAACATTTTTTTAATCAAAATGATTGATCATAACAGCTGTTACCACTGTTTAGCTTGTTGTACTATGGATATAAAATGTTACTTGCCTGTAACTTGCGTTTTTAAATTTTTCACACAGCTTCAAGAAAACCAAGATGAAATAGAGAACATGATGAACTCCATTTTCAAGGGAATCTTTGTGCACCGCTACAGGTAACACTTCGGGCTGGTCACTGCTGATAATGATAGTTGTAATGATGCTTATCAGACCTCTGTCAGTCCGAATGATAATGGTGATAAACTTTGATAGTATTATTAGTTAACACTCAGACATGATCAGTTTGTTTTCAAATCTTGTCGAGCCTGGTTGGTAATTACAAAAAATGTCTTTTTTTCCCCCCTAGGGATGCAATCGCTGAAATCCGAGCCATCTGCATCGAGGAGATCGGAGTGTGGATGAAGATGTACAGCGATGCTTTTCTTAATGACAGTTACCTGAAATATGTTGGTTGGACACTACACGACAGGGTGAGCACACAGTCACACCACCGCCTGACTGTTTAGTTGGCTTTGTTATCATATTTGTTCAAGACTTGGCTGATGTTTTTTTTTAAACATTTCGGTACATTCTGACAGCCGGACTAACTGACTAACTCCGACTTTTTCAGCAAGGAGAAGTACGTCTGAAGTGCCTGAAAGCTCTGCAGAACCTGTACACAAACAGAGAACTGTTCCCGAAGTTAGAGCTTTTCACCAACCGCTTCAAGGTAGCGACTGCAGGAATGCAAACATAAACATTTACTGCTTTTAACTGAGTGATTTTTTTTTCTTTCTGATTTCTGTTGCACTTCTGCTTATTAATCCCAGTTCTTTTTCCTGTTCAATTCTATTTGTTTGACAGGACCGCATCGTATCAATGACACTGGATAAGGAGTACGATGTGGCTGTGGAGGCCATCAGACTGGTCACACTCATCCTGCAGTGAGTAATTTTATGTATTTAATACATTTAGTTTTGTGTAGCTCTTACTCATATTTTTTTAAACTGTGTGCTGAGTGGCTCATTTTGGTAATCTGCCGCAGGGGCAGTGAGGACGCCTTGTCCAATGAGGACTGCGAGAACGTGTACCACCTGGTTTACTCTGCTCACCGACCGGTGGCAGTTGCTGCTGGAGAGTTTCTGCACAGGAAGTGAGTCCATCCTGATTTATCTGAAGATAATTTTGACTCGAAATAATGACAATCTTGTTGTTTAGTTGGATCTTATTTGCCATTTCACAGTGGTTTGTTACGCCTACTTTATCCTTTCTAACTGTTTCTTCCTCTTTTCCTTCTCTCTCTCTCTCTCTCTCATTCCATCAGGCTATTCAGTCGTCATGACCCACAGGCAGAAGAAGCGCTGGCCAAGCGCAGAGGGAGGAGCAGTCCCAACGGAAATCTCATCCGCATGCTCGTGCTCTTCTTTCTGGAGAGCGAGGTAAGGCTGAGACACACACACTGTCTCTGTTATTACCATGTTCTATAGTTTATTGTTACTTCCTCTAAAGCTGACACAAATACTTAATAGATTTTTTGCGACAGTAAAGTAAATAAGATAATGTGAATAATTACTCGATTTTACTCTGCTAAAGAGAAATGTAGCCATCTTTGTAGTTTATGTAAAGATGTTTTCAGGGATTTCTGCTATAACTTTTCACGCAATGCTTGTAAAACTTTATCATGATCAGAGTGTCTTTCTGTGTGTGTGTAGCTCCACGAGCATGCAGCATACCTGGTGGACTCCCTGTGGGAAAGCTCTCAGGAGCTGCTGAAAGACTGGGAGTGTATGGCGGAACTTCTGTTAGAAGAGCCTGTGCAGGGAGAGGAAGGTAAGAAGACACACACACGCACGCACGCACGCGATCTGTAAGCCTGTCAGCTAAAAGAGGTGATGCAATGAAATCATGTTCATTGAAACTCTGTCTGACTTCCGCTGACATTCTGACTCTCTCTCTCCTTTGCTCTAACTCTGTCTGTCTCTTTGTCTCTTTGTCTGTCTGTCTGTCTGTCTGTCTGTCCCTGCAGTACTGTCAGACAGACAGGAGAGTGCTCTGATAGAGCTGATGGTGTGCACCATCCGACAGGCAGCAGAGGCACACCCACCTGTGGGCAGAGGCACGGGCAAACGGGTAGGTCAAGTATACGAACACTCAGTGTAATGACGCAGTTATTAGTCTTTCAGCAGCCAACTTGGATTGTTCACAAGGTGAGACTGATGTGATTCGACTGCAGCTCTGGACAGAAGTAGCAAAAAAATACCTTTTCTCCCAGTGATTAATTTTCCCAGTCATATTAGGAGGACAGAATACTCCATCCAACACAAAACCACCATTTTACTGCCTCCGTCTTGCCTATTTTTACACCAAAGGCTACATCTGACATTACATTTTGTGTCTGTGTGTCCAGGTGCTGACAGCGAAGGAGAGGAAGACCCAGATAGACGACAAGAACAAACTGACAGAGCACTTCATCATGGCTCTGCCGATGCTTTTGTCCAAGGTAAGACCGTCCTGAAATCCAGCCCGAACAGAGCAGCACCAGACAGGCCAGTGACAGTGACTAATGACTCAGCTGGAGTGACTGATCTGTTTGTCGATATAATTGATCAAAGTGTTACTTACGTAGTCATGAGAAGTGGTATTGAATTGACGCCACTCCAGACAAGTATGTCGGATGAATGTAATCAAACAGGGATACAGAAATAAGTATTAGCAGTTGATTGATGCCTCTTTCTATGTTCTGCTTCTTTATCTAATTCCTACCTCTCCGTCTCCACCCTCCGCAGTACCAGGCAGACTCGGAGAAGGTGGCCAACCTGCTGCAGATCCCTCAGTTCTTTGACCTGGACGTGTACAGCGCCGGGCGTATGGAGAAGCACCTGGACGCCTTGCTGAAGCAGATCCGGCTGGTGGTGGAGAAGCACATCGAGATGGACGTGCTCGAGGCCTGCAGCAAGACCTACAGCATCCTCTGCTCTGAAGAGTACACCATCATGAACCGCGTGGACATCGCCCGCTCGCAGCTCATCGACGAGATGACCGATCGCTTTACACACTCTGTGGAGGAGCTGCTGCAGGAGGTATGAGGAGGACAAGTCAGGGAAAATGTGTCGAAGTTGTAGCCTTATATCTTGTGCTTTTATGAAGAAATAAGAGTCTAACACACGTTTGTTATTCTGCAGGCTGAAGAGGCCGATGATGACGATATCTACAATGTTTTATCTACTCTTAAGAGACTCACAGCTTTCCACAAGTAAGACTTTCTCTTTACCTTTTATTTTCCATCTGTTTAGGGCTGCAGCTAACAAATATTTACATTTTTGATTTTCTGTCAGTTTTCTCGATCAGTCCATATCTGTAAATAGTTGCCAAAATGTTACTATGAAACTTCCACTCCATAAACTTGTTGACTTAACTTTTTCCTCTTTTCCCTTGCCTCAGTGCCCATGACTTGACGCGGTGGGATTTATTCGGGAACTGCTACCGGTTGCTGAAGGCGGGCATCGAGCAGGGCTCCATGCCGGAGCAGATAGCCGTTCAGGCCCTGCAGTGCTCGCACTACTCCATCCTGTGGCAGCTGGTCAAGATCACAGAGGGGGCTCCCAGCAAGGTGCTGGATTCACTTCACTGGCTGGGCTTTAACAGTACACACTCACAGATCCAAACAGGAGCTTATCTGTATTTCTGCAGAGAGCCGCCTCGATTCAGAGGCTTTACCCCCAATCTATCTCATTTAACACTTTAAATCAGCATCGAGGCTTCAGATCCCAGAGCTGTTATTTTGTTGTGGAGGGAAGCTGAAACCTTCAAGACAGCTTAACGTCTAATCGACTGTTGGCAAATCTATTCCAGCGTAGCGTCACACGTTGAAGGACGCTGTTTTTAGCTCAAGTTCAATAATTCTGTTCTCGCCCACAGTAGTTTGAAAATCCCACGTGTGCAACTATTATATCTCACTAAATTCTTCCCTGTTGACTAGGGTTGTCACAACATGAGTGGAAATTGTAACTGAAGGGGATAAAAATAATCAAATAATAAACTTGCTCATCATTAGTTGTGCAGCCTGAGCCTCCGACTAACTCCAGTGTCAACACAAAGTGTATTGATTATTCTGCCTCAGCTGAGATAGCCTATGATTAATTCTAATCATTAAAGTTCGATTACTTCATTGGTGCTGTTAGCACAGGCGAGACATTTAGCCTGACAATATTGATTTCTGTGTGTGGCTAATAGTGTCTATGTGTGTGTGTGCAGGATGACCTGGTGGCTCTCAGGAGAGTGGTGAAGTCTTTCCTGGCTGTTTGCCAACAGTGCCTGTCCAACGTCAACACACCAGTCAAAGAACAGGTAAGAACACACACCTGATATGACCCGATCAGTGTTAAACTGTAAATGTTACTGTCACAGATGTGTTTGAGTGGGTGATACAAACAGTGCCTCAGCATGCGACATGTTAGGTCAGCTTGATTTATGAAACAACTTGTTGTCCTGGAGATTTTAGAAAATTAAATCAAAGCATCAGATTAACACTTCAGGATTGTGATTGTCAAAAAGCGTTAGAAATGTTTTCTGTCATCTCAAGAAATCAGTGTTTTGTTCTTTCCTCCTCATTTGTGTCTCTCGTCCAGGCGTTCATGCTTCTCTGCGACCTGCTGATGATCTTCAGTCACCAGCTGGTCTCCGGCGGCAGGGAGGGCCTCCAGCCGCTGGTTTTCAACCCCGACAGCACTCTGCAGAACGAGCTGCTCAACTTCGTCCTGGACCATGTCTTCATCGACCAGGACGATGAGAGTCAGAGCATGGGTGAGGATGAGGGGAACACCTTTTAGGAATGAAATGGAATGACGTAAGCTTAAAGATTGGTTTTAAGAAAATGTACAAAACCCTCATGTTTATTTGATATTTCCTTCTGCCTTCAGAGGGAGACGAGGAAGACGAGGCCAACAAGATCGAGGCTCTCCACAAAAGGAGAAATCTGCTTGCGGCTTTCTGCAAACTCATCATCTACGACATCGTTGACATGCCCGCTGCTGCCGACATCTTCAAACACTACATGAAGGTGGGTGTTCATATATATTTGACATTAATATTGACACCATCAACAGAGAAGAAATCAGGCAGTATGAAAAAAAAAAGAAAAAAAAAAAAATCAGATCCCGGCAAATCATTCAGTCAAAATAAGATGATGACAAAACCGATAATGTGATTTAAAAAAATTGGTACTGAGACACCATTAAAACTCTCTTTACTATTCGAAGAGCTGATTGGTTGATCAATAGCAAAAATGCTCATCTTCATTCTTGGGAGTAGATTGCCGAAGAGATTTTAGAGCAATTTTCTCTTGCAGTTTCTTTGATTTCCTATAATGATGCCATGATAAAGTATTCTCAAGTTTGTGGTTGTTAAATGTGAAAACGAAGCTCTTTAGGATGCTCTAGGGAAGTAGTTTTATCTCTGTTGTCATTTTTAGTTTTCAGGAATGAAGCACAGAAGTGAACTGGCAGCAGTAAATAAAAACAATTATAACCAGATAGAGGAGGAAAGAACCGTCTAAAGAGGGAAATAAACTGGAAACATTTAATAAATATTGTAAAGATACAAAAAAGTAACCGAGGCGGTCAGGACATTAGATTTTATTCACATAAGTTGTGTGTCATCTTGTACGTTTTTAACTGTTTTTGTTTTTCTGCCCTTAGTATTATAACGATTATGGCGACATCATCAAGGAGACCCTGAGTAAAACCAGACAGACAGACAAGATTCTCTGTGCCAAGACCCTCATCCTCAGTCTGCAGCAGGTGAGACACTGATGAAGACCATATGACCGAGCTCCCTGGCCTGAAACGTTGCAGGCTTTGATTTATGTGCGCTCCAACACCTTGTCAACATGTGTGTGTGTGTGTGTGTTGTTGCAGCTGTTCAACGAGCTGCTGCAGGACCAGGGACCCAACCTGGACCGGACGTCTTCTCACGTCAGCGGCATCAAGGAGTTGGCCCGCCGCTTCGCACTCACCTTCGGCCTGGATCAGATCAAGACCAGAGAGGCTGTGGCCACGCTGCACAAGTAAGACCAGACTGGACTTAGAGCTGTAATCAGGAAGTTGACAACTGTTATAAACCATGTGGGTTTTAAAAGTTTGCAGACCACAGTGCAACATTTTATTGATGCTGATTTCAATCTGGAGATAAAAATGTGAATGTTGGCTGCAGGATTTATATTCAGTCAAGCTCAGAAAGTATTTTGCTCATGTCTTCTCCAGATAAAGACTTTGATAATAACACTTTCTGACATGATTGTGAAATGCAACCAAGTCTGCCCAAGAAAAGGCAAACTGATTTTTATTTCAGACTGAAATCAAAATAGGAATTCAGACACCACTACACCACTGCAGCCTCCACTCTTTGGCTGCTATTACATACGTAGGCAGCTGTAGGTCAAATTCACCAAATCTGCTTCTGTGCTGAACAAACTAAAATGAATACTGGTCAAAGTGGATGTTCTAATATTTTAAGGTCAACCCAACATCCAATAAACTAAAGTCAAGAGTTTGACTTCTATTTCTAACTTGGATACAAAACTTTCTGTCTCCGTCTCTTCAGGGATGGAATAGAATTTGCATTTAAGTACCAGAATCCTCGGGGACCAGAGTTTCCTCCCATCAACTTGGCCTTCCTGGAGGTTCTGAGTGAATTCTCCTCCAAACTAATCCGCCAGGACAAAAAGACAGTGTAAGTGCTCCCGTCCATCTTCTCTCCTACTCTCAGTCAAAACTCTTGATCTTGCCATTTCAAAAATAAACCATAATTTATCTTCTTAAATTATGTTAAAATGCCGCGTGTCTCCTCAGCCACTCGTACCTGGAGAAGTTCATGTCAGAGTCGATGTCGGAGCGTCGGGAGGACGTGTGGCTGCCGCTGATCTCCTACAGGAACAGCCTGCTGACGGGAGGAGACGAGGACCACATGTCCGTCACATCGGGCTCCAGCAGCAAAACCGGCTCAGTCCGCAGCAAGAAGGGGCGACCGCCGATACACAAGAAGCGCATAGAGGGTGAGGAGACGGGCGCACACACACAGATCAGGGTCACTCAGTTTATGAATCTTCTCACTGAACTCTTCCTGTTTTCATTTCAGAGGAGAGTAGTGTGGAGGGCTCGTGGATGTTGCGTAATGACACTCTTCAGACACCGGGGGCGCTGCAGACTCCTCAGCTCACCTCAACAGTCCTCAGAGAGAACAGACCAGCAGAACACTTGCCAGACCCGGACTCAGAACCTGGATCAGAGAACGACTTCGTACACAAGTGAGTGTTGCACATCACGAAAAATTCACAATGAAACATAACAGATGAGACAGAGTGGAGGAAGTTGACTCTGTCTGTCCTCAGTCCTCAGATGCAGATGTCGTGGCTCGGCCAGCAGAAGATGGAGGAGGTGAACAGGAAGGACAGGACGGGCATGAACTACATCAAGTCACGCAGCAATCAGGGCGTCCGGCAGACTGTGTAAGTGTGTTAGGGTTATGAAGTTACAGCTGATAAACAGGTAGATTTGCTCCTTCTTCTCTAATTGTGTGGCTGGTCTCGCCCTTAATTTCCCCTTCAGGCGCGGGCTGATGGAGGATGACGCGGAGCCCATCTTCGAGGATGTGATGATGTCATCGCGGGGTCAGCTGGAGGACATGAACGAGGAGTTTGAAGACACTATGGTGATCGACCTGGTGAGTGAAACTGTGAAACTCAACAGAAGAAATAAAGATGGATTAAGAGTTATTGACATGATTCATTGTTTATCATTGTTTAATGGCTTCAATTTGGCTTCTGTCCTTCGCAGCCGCCATCGAGGAACAGACGTGAAAGGGCAGAATTAAGACCAGACTTCTTCGACTCTGCAGCGATGATTGAGGACGAGTCGGTGAGTAAAACTTTGACAGTTGCCATGGATTGCAAAGAGATGATCAATGTCGTTCACTTTGGTGGATGCAGTGTTCAGGCCGATCTGTCTAACAGTCGATCTCCTCTCCACCACTCCAGGGTTTCAGCATGCCCATGTTCTGATCTGGGAAAGAGGCAACGATCCTGAGATCAGGGTCCTCATCAGGAGTAAACACAAAGGGGAGGGACGTCTTAACCCACATAACCTGCCAATCAAACTCTTAAGAAGAAGAAAAAAAACATTGTTGAAGTACTTTTCTCTTTCTATAAGACATGATGGAAGGATGTTTGTCAAGTGGATCTACTGATGGATCCCGCATCGGCCGGATCTCACCTGGAAGTGTGAAGCGCGGACCGGCTCTGTCCTCTCAGTTCAGACGGGCCGGAGGATTCGGAATCTCGTCCGGATTATTCGAGAGCTTCGTCTTGCTCCTAATCTTCCTCCTCTTCCTCTTTCCAGCCTGTCGGTTTAGCTCTTGTTAGCGGTAGCTCTGACGGAGCACTCTCAGTTTTTACGGTCCCCCTGTAACACAGATGTACAGTCGTTTGGTTCGGCTTCCGATCAGCGTGAAACTCTGTACAGCCCGCCCCTCTTCCCTCCTTTTGGTGTCGCACTTCGATCTGTCTGATTAAATCCAACATAGAGAAGTTCTCAATACTAAATGTTCTATATCTTTGCTCTTATTACCACCCACCGACCCCTCCCCCGTCTCTCTCTCTGTTCGCCATCTGAGTCCTTGTATGTGGTGGTGCTGGTGTGTGACGCGTGTGTGTGTGTGCGTGCGAGTGCGTGTGTGTGTGTGTGTGTGTGTGTGTGTGTGTGTGTGTGTGTGTGTGTGTGTAAAAGTGTTGATGGTGGTTGAGTAAGTCGCACATGCACACTGAGGTCAACAGCTATAGGAGGAAGTGATGTAACTGTCTTGTGCGTGATGTCCAAGCAAAGCGAGTGTTGAAGCCACACACACCGCCCCCCTCAGACAGACCCCCCCCCGGACGGGCGCTCCACTCTCAGATCTCTGACGTGTTCTACACACACCCTCAAATAAAAAAAAACAAAACAGCTTTTTTGAAGTTAAAACGTTAAAAAAAAAAAAAGACAATAAACATATTTTGAATTCTGTAGCTTTAGTACTAAAGTTTTAAATCGAGTGTGTTTTTGTTTTTGTCTGATGTTTGTACAGCTTTTTTCTTGAATATGTATCTTGTTTGTTGCCAAATTGTGGCCTACATACTTAAAGTATATTCCAGCCCCTTCCCCTACACCTGTAACTCATATCTAACGGTTACCAAGCTCAGATTGTTGCTGTGGGTTATAGCAGCTTTTTCAGCGCTGTATGGTCTGATTGTAATCGTTTCACGGTTCAGTATTATGGCAGATTATCTGTTCGGTTTGTTCCTTTTATAGGTCGGATCAAGTTCTGTTTTTTTAACACTTGCCTACAGTTTTAACTGATACGAGAAGATTTGTTGTTCATATCCAGTGCAGTGATGGATCTCTACGTCTGACAGATTTGTTTGAATGTGTTTTGAATGTTTCCAGCCATATCGTCGGTCGCCCAACGTTTGTTTTATCAATCATTTACCTTTTTCCCTCGGCTGGCTTGGCAGTCCTGTAAATATCAGAGACAATTGGATCTTTTCTGCAGTGCAGTTGACATCAGTTGCCCTTAAAATGCTCTAAAAGCCTGTTTTGTTTTGTTTTTTTCTGTGAACCTAAATTCTTTTTAATAAAATAAAATCTGTAATCGATTTATGGACCAGCGTTTGTGTGTGTGTCTTTGTTTCATAACAATCGGTGAAGCTCAAAACAGCTGTGTTTTTGCTCGGCTTTGCCAAAGGATTTCATAGTTGAGCAGAGCTGGTCGGCTCATTTACGACCTGCGAAACAAAAGTCTCCAGAGAGGCTTCACTTCTCACTCATGCTGGAGTTTACAATGCCTTCACATGGTCCTCCTCGGCCGTCATGGCAATAAAGATTTACAACCTTCCATGATTTTTATGAGCTCCTCCTCTTCTCATCCAAGTCGACTTGAATGGCGATTTTGACTTTCAAAATGATGGAAAGTTTCTCAACATAAATCCAGCAAACTTTCATCTGTTGGTGAGGACCATGAAAAAGGTCAAAGGCTCCAGAACGGAAAATGTAAACCTTCAGTTCAGAAATAATTTGTCAAATGTTAACAGTGAACACTTTTTATAGTGATAAAAAAACCTTTAGTTTCAAGAAGAAATGATAACAATAAACAAATTGTATTACACGTATACTGAGCCTGAACTTTTCATGGCTTCCTCCATTTTATCTTCTATTTAAGTGTATCTTCATAAACTTCTAGAATTTATGGGAACAATGATTCACACTAAACAGTGAGGTGATAACGTTGACTATCGGAGTGGCTGTAGCTCAGGAGGTAGAGCGGGATCTCTAGTAATTTGAAAGTCGCTGGTAGGAATCCCGGTTCTCCACCAGCCAGATGTTGATGTGTCCTTGAGCAGGAAACCCAAATTGCTCCTGGTTCGCAGTTGCACAGCAACCCTGTGTGAAAGGATGAATTGAAAGTGTTGCAGTGTAGCTTTTCTCCTAGATTTTCTTTTTTGTAGCTGATCTTCTAAAATCTTTCTCGCATCAACACAGCATTGTGTATTTTTTCTAAAACTACTCAACATGACTTCTACACATTTTTCATTGATTTTAATTGTTTGAGTCCAACAGCTTGAGCTTCACCAGGAAACTTGGTTATATCTTTAATCTCTCTCACACACACACACACAAGTACAAAGCAGCAACTTTAAATCATCAGATTTTATTCTCAAAACCAATACTACTATAATTACATCATATATAAATTTGTCATATCTTTTAAAAACACTCAACCGACTACAGATAGAAACTATTGCCTCAGGTAAAGTAAAGAAAACACACACGGTATTGAGTCCATGATTTATTTTACAAATGGCAGAGCAGAGGCTGCCGGAGAGAAAAGGCACAGTTCCAGGCTGTAGGTTGAACTTTTTCTTGACCATAACGGTGGACGTTAAACACAAGGAGTGCATCTGAAAGAGCAAACGACTAAACACACCACAAACCCTCAGGACTAAATACAGTACAGTAACAACTCTGGAAACACTTTAAAAGGCAACAGACTACTGTATTCTTGCATTTTTTCACTAAAACTATCATTTTGACAGTTGCCCGTGTTTTTTCCGGGTGCATTTATGGACGTCAATTCTCCAAATTCAGGATTCGATTTGACTTTTGAGTTTGTTGTTCTTCTTTACAAAGATTGGCTACATGGTGTCATATTATTCTTTTGGAATGTACCACACAAAAGTCATATGGTCAAATTTAAATAACTGATTTACAATGTGATGACAGTGTTTCACCAGTCAACTGCTAGAAGGGCGCTTACATAACCCAGATGTTTTGCAACTTGCAAAAGTATAAAAGCGGTGTTCATCTGTGAAACGTTCTTGCTGAACAAAACATGAGTTTTGTATCATGTATCATGAATTGTTTGTCACAAGGCGTATTTTCTGCTCGTGTGGGTCTACAAAAATACGTCACCTCTGCAGCACTACATTAGCGATGTGTAATCTGCCCTTTCAGACACAATCTTGATCTCAAAATGTTCAATCACACCAACAATAGTGACCAATATGGCCACTACTCACATGATGATTAGCTTAAATGTGTGAGACCACTGTAGTATACTGTTCAGGTACTGTAAAGTGGATTTTCCTATCAACATATTGCATATCATTTGGTAAAGATACACGTTCTGATTTTGTTTTACAGGTCACCAACATTTCCTGCGGATCTTTTCACAGCCCGAGGTTGATGTTTTAACAGTTCATTTCATAGTTCAAGGAAGGAAAGTTTGGGGCTGTTTTGTAGAACTCACAAAATCAGGGGGTCTATCTCTATGTCCTGCTTTCAATGGAGTGGTAGATGACAGTGAGGACAACAAACATCTGCTTGGCAGACATTCATTGTCACAGGGTACCACCGCACTTCATGTGAATGTGAAGCCTTTAGTAGTGTTAATGTGGACAGTGTGGGTGTGTTTCACAGAGGAATGTTGGCGTGTTTCTTCCAGGGGTTGACCTGCTTCTTGCTGGCCAGCACCTCCAGATCTCTGCAAATCTTCTTGCGGGTTGTCGCCGGCTCGATGATGTCATCCACAAAACCTAAAAACAAACATTTGGCCGGTTAGAGACGAGTGTGTAATGCGTTATATTGTCGTATACAGTTCGAACAGATGCAGAGACGAACGTCCAGAGCTGTAAAAAGTGTGAGCTTGTTCACCTCTGACAGCAGCTGGGAAGGGGTTGGCGAATTTCTCCACGTATTCCGCCTCTGCCTCCGCCTGGTTCTCCTTTCCTCTGAAGATGATCTGCACGGCACCCTGAGAAAGAAATGGATGAAACACACTGTTAAATCAAAAGGAACGAAAGAGGAAGAGAAAGAAAGAAATACAAACAGAAAAACATGTGTGTTTGTACCTTGGCACCCATGACGGCAACCTCAGCTGAGGGCCAGGCGTAGTTCACGTCTCCCCTCAAGTGTTTGGAGCTCATCACGTCATAGGCGCCTCCGTAAGCCTGAGATACACACGATTCACATTATCCATTTTATTCACTAAAGGACATTGTAATTCTAAACATTCTTATGAATCTCTTTGAGAGGGTGTGCGAAAACTACGTTTAAAAGTTGGTCATTTTTTTCCAATTTATATAGCGATAATTTCATTTACATTTTATTTAATTGCACTGCTCAGGTGAAGATCTGAAGGTGCTTATTAAACCCATAATTAAGGAAATCAGCACTTTAGCTGTACCCAAACACCACTTACACTAACACCAAAGTCAAACTTATACATACAAACCTACATTATTTTCCCTTCTAAGGACTTTCGATATCATTTTGATCACACACACCTTTCTGGTGATGATGGTTATTTTCGGGACAGTGGCCTCTGCAAACGCATACAGCAGCTTGGCTCCGTGTCGGATGATGCCTCCGTACTCCTGAGCGGTACCTGATGACGACAATCACGTCTGTCATAATGAGTGTGAGTGTGCACTGTCAAATGTGACAGTGGGTGTATTTCAGGGCAAGGAAAAATGTCTTCTTACGTGTAAAGTAATGCAGTTTTTGCCTCGTTTGATTAGGTTATTATACAGCCATGTTAGCCAATATTTATGTAAAGAGTATCTGTCTTTCGATCCCTGCTAAATCCATATCCAAACTTGTAACTTCATTATGCATTAATTATTACTACAAGCTTCTTATTTCTTTTCCCTGACAGACTGAGAATCATTGTTCAACATTCTAACCCGGTTCGGTATGGCCAATAGCTGTAAACAGAAGAGTTTATATGCATAATTTAGGAATACCTGGCAGGAAGCCGGGCACATCCACAAAGGTAATGATGGGAATATTGAAAGCATCACAGAAGCGTACAAAGCGAGCCCCCTTCACTGAGGAGTTGATGTCCAAGCAACCTGATAACGAGACAGAAATTATGGACTGAACAGCAAATCTAAAAACACATCACAGCAGATTGTCAATCAACTAACATTCCCTTTGTTCCACATTTATTTTAAAAAATGCAGACAAAGAAGAAACATGACATTATGCAGACAACACTGATAATGTATCCTTCAATTAGGTTACTTACCAGAAGCTACTTTCGGCTGGTTACCCACAATGCCTACAGTGCGTCCGTTCATGCGGGCGAACCCCACCACAATGTTTTTGGCGTAGCTGGGCATGATCTCAAAGAAGTCCCTCTCATCCACTATCTGAAGAGACGCATGAAGAAACTTTTACTACTTGCAGTAATTAAAAGAGATGCAGTTAAACGTGTTTTGATTGTGAGTGTGTTTGTGCACGTACCGCGTGAATGATGTCCAACATGTCGTAGGCTTTAGTCGTCTCAAACGGGACGATCGTGTCCAGTGAAGTTACCAGACGATCGCTGAAAAGGGAATGAGATATAAGACATCGAGTTGAAATAATGCAGATACTCTCCAATGAAGAGGAAGTGACTGATTGTTTGGTGAAGTGGAGGTCAGGGTGATTGGTTACCTGGGGTCGTGGCACTCCCTGATGGGGGAAGGATCTTGATTGCTTAGCGGCAGGAAGTTGAAGAACTCTCGCATGTTGAGCAAGGCGTCAACATCATTCTCAAAAGCATGGTGAGCCACTCCTGACCGCAAGACATGAGACACAGTTAAGAGCCTGAAGACAATATATTTAATTTATCCCTCTTTGAACTGGAAAACCAATCTCAGGTGAGTAATTGTATAGTTAAAGTGTTGATGAGACAAGTATTCATGGGTCAGAGCTTCGAGAAATATGGCAACTGGGATTTAACCGTGACACTGCCAAAGGAAAAATGCTGGCACAGGAAAAAAAACAAAACCTTTGGCTACTTCAGCTGAATGTTAGCATGACAACAGCATTCTCAGAATGATTTAGAAACTGAAAAAGATTATGAAACTCAGGAGTAATGGAAAGTTTTTACAAAAAGAACTAACCGGACACGGTGGTGTGAGTTTTGGCTCCGCCGAGCTCCTCTTGAGTCACGTCTTCATTGGTGACAGACTTCACAACATCAGGTCCTGTGATGAACAGGTACGATGTGTCCTATCGAACACAAACACATGCACAGTTGTCAGGGTGCGGTGAGACAGAAAACATTTTAAGTTACTCATACACAGCCTGGAACTGTTGCATCTTTATCCTGCAGTGCTGTTCTCTCTATATAAAAAAGGTACAAAGGCGGATCCATGTTTAAATAAAAGAGTGAGCCAGCAAAGCGGCAGGATGGGGCAGAGGTGTGACGTTTTGATGATAATATCACGACAAATTCTAATAAAAAAAAAACTTGGATCAGCATTCTAGCTCTATTTTGAAGCCCCATACCTTAACCATGAAGGTGAAATCTGTCAGGGCGGGGGAGTAGACGGCTCCTCCTGCACAGGGACCCATGATGAGGGAGATCTGAGGGACGACTCCAGAAGCCAACACATTCCTCTGGAAAAGGAAAGAGTTTTGTTTTGACTTTTTCCATTAAAAATGTCCAAAAATGATTTACCTCCACGATCTATGTACATCAGTGTGAGGTGCCTATATAAGCAGCCACTCAGCCCATACCAGGAATATATCTGCATATCCTGCCAGAGACTCTACTCCCTCCTGGATCCGAGCTCCTCCGGAGTCGTTCAGCCCGATGACCGGGGCTCCAACTGTCATGGCCTGGTCCATAATCTGAACACAGAATGTTTAAATGTTTTACATTCAAAAAAGGTCAAAACATGAAGAACCACGATAAAAATACAACAAAGAAAATAGATGTAGTGCTTGTTTCAGACAGCTCAGTATCTCAGCTTGGTTTACCTTACATATCTTCTGTGCATGAGCTCCAGACAGACTGCCACCAAATACTGTGAAGTCCTGAGAGAAACAAAAAGTGTAAGACAGAAAGAGCATGATACGAGCTGCCGTGTATTTCCACAATGTAGGATTCTTGCAGTATAAGTACACACTGTACCTGGCTGAATACATAAACCAGCCTGCCATTGATCCTGCCTCGCCCGGTCACGACGCTGTCACCAGGGAACTGTGGCAAAGACAGACAATCATGTGTGATAAATATTTAAAACCCGAGAGAAAGAAACAGTTTCTTATTTCCAGTGGATGAAGAATGATGTCGCAGAGTTGCAGCCTGTGTGCAACTTGTTACCTTGTTCCTATCCTGCTCCATGCCAAAGTCAGAGCAGCGGTGCTCCACGAACATGTCCGACTCCACAAAGGACTCGGGGTCCAGCAGGAGCTCCACTCGCTCCCTGGCTGTCAGCTTACCCTGCAACACATACCACAAAGTTAAATGATGTCATAACACTATGACACTGCACAAACTTGTCATCTAATCAGAAATGGAGCCCAACCAATATTGGATGTTTGGGGCCGACACAGATATTTGGAAGTGAAAACTCTGACAGCTACATCAGCCACACCATTTTTTTTGCAATGTTCCTTTAAATTCGGTCAAATGCTGTGACAAAAATATGCAATGAAGGCAGGATAAATGAAGGATAAGTTCACCAAAAAAAACACAATCAGCCATTATTTTCTCACCCTCATGCCGATTAAAAGTTGGGGAAAGATTCGTAGTCCACAAACATCCCAACATTGCTGTATTTTTCCTGAACAACTGAAGTCGATGGGTACTTGTTTAAAAAAACAAACAAATATTGTCCATATTATTGTCCAGCATAATTCAATTCTCCAGAAACTCTCAGATTCCATATTGATTTTAAAAGACATTATCTACACCCTTGAGGCGCAGTTGAGCTTGTGCACCCACTTCAGATGGGGTGCTTATCAGCTACAGTGAAGGTTTAGGCTCAAACAAAGTTGTAAATTATGTTTTTCAAAATTAATTCAGGCTCTCTGGGCTTCAAGAGACTTGGATTAAGCTGGAAGAAATGTATGGTGCCATTTCACACTTTTGTTGTAATTGTTTTTTATGTTTTAAAACCAGTTCCCATCTACTTCAGTTGATTAGACAAACACTGTTCTGCTGTGAAGCTCCAGAAACGTTTTGTGGACTTAAAAACGTCTGAGTGGATAATGAGGGAACTTTTATTTTGGGTGGAGTTAATAGTTCCTTTTAGTAAGTTCTACACCTGTAAACTATAGGAGCGGATTTATACCCTGCTCAAGGGCACTGGAAATCAAGATGGATGTTTACCTGTATGGCGCATTGCTGAAAGTCTAACTGTTAAAAGTTAGACGACGAAGTTGGTTTTTAAAGGTCACCTCAAAAGTGTGTGAGTAATAATCAACACTCCAGCAGCAGTTTTAGACATGACTCGAGCCCTTGAGCAAGGCATTTCACACCCCTACTACTCCAGCAGTCAGTGGAAGCTTTATGTCAGGAGTAAATGCACACATGCTACTGTAAGTGCAGGTTACATTTAAATTAAAACAGTCAATGTTAGCTGACTTTACCCTTTTGTGCTGTGCATCTATTCTCTTCTGACCTCCTCCGACCAGCGCCGCCTTTCGCTTCTTGTCAATCCGCTCCTTAACGGACAGGTGGCCGACAGAATACCTGCGGCAGTCCGGTAGCAGGCTCGTCTGCAGAGCCGCAGCAGCGACTGCGCCATGTTTCACAGGCGCAAAACTCCTGAAAGATACCCTCAACCCGTTTATCAGTCCGCAGCTGCTCCGAGCCACACTGAAGGCCGCCATCATTGTCCTGCGTGTTCTCGGCTGACAGCGGGCGGAAATGAGACGCAGAGATTTGAGCCAATAGCGAGCAGGGGGCGAGCTCTCACGGCCAATAAAAAAGAAGGAATTTGTAGCAAAGCCGGGTGGGCGGGACCTTGAAGGTATCATGTTTCCCTTTGGTACATCGCGGCCCGTCGTCTCAAAGTCAGGAGTTACTGCTTTTTCGCCCTGAGCGTAGCCTGTCAGGTAGACCGTCCTCACAGATTGGGGATTCTCCTTATGCGTGTTTTTTGTCAACCTCAAACATTGCTCTAAACTTGTGATCCAGCTTGCCAATTTGATCGGTGAAGCTGATTGGAGACCCAAGTTCTGCACTGCCTGATTAGTACAACGCAGGGGGAAAAAAACCCATCAAAATGCTATATTTCTTTAATGACAGTTAAATATTTAAATATTTTTTACTCATGTCTGCATTCATGAATGAAGTGTGGTACATATTTGCTGTTTTTTCGTGTTATTTTGTAGTATTTTGATGATATAATCTTTATGCACTGTTGTGTACAGTTCGTACACTACGGTAACCAGGGTAACTAGCTGAAATCTCGCGTGATGAGCATGCCTGTCGAGAGGGGTTGATGCGAGGAAAACTGGAAAATCAAATGATTGATGCATTTGTAAAACGGATAGTTAGCTATGTTCCGGTCGCTGCTCGCCAACCATTGTTGTAAAACGTATCCAAAACGCAGGATTACAATTTACAGCTTGCATTTCCCTCTTTCGCTTTAGGTATAAGGCGGCCCGAGGGGGTTAGTGATACCGTTGAATTTTTCGCTAGCTAACTTTGCTAGCCAAGCTAAAGCTAGCTGGTTAGCTTTGTTTACATCAAGTGCGCGCCTGGGATCTGGTGGCTAATTGCTAACCAAAAGAACTTGTGATCTTAAAACAAGCTCTTCGCTCAATTAGACACCGACAAGGAGACACTGTTGGATACTCAACGGGTTCAATGGCCAACTTCGACCATCTCTCGTGTGAAACGTTTGGTTGATGTCGTAAGCTAACGCTAGCTGCATAATGCTAACCTTTTGATCATGGGTCGTGTGATCATTTGATTCACTCTCGGCCCCTATTAATCGCTAGGGAGAATGTGAGTAATTAAAACCCATGGTGTAGTCGGTCCGAATTCAGAGAAACTCAAATTCGATCTGAAGGATCTCGGTGGGGAATTGGAGAGGCTACCAACCGGTGATGCTAACTTTAGCTAGCCGCCTGCCGAGCTAGCGTTGTGCGCGTTTAGTGATAACCGCTTCAGCATGTTCGTTGTCTATTATTGTGTCTATTACTAATTCATATGCCTGCATTGACACACTGGAGTGGCTGATTGTTGCTGCACCAGGTCAGTTTATATTTCCCCCATCCACCCTGAGACTTGGCTATCTCTAGCACCGTCACAGCGGCTGGATTTTTTTTTTCCCGGGCCGTGTTTCCCTGAGTCTGCGGAGTACACCGCTATGAACCCCGTTAATGCAACAGCCCTGTACGTGTCCGCCAGCCGGGCCGTGCTGCAGTGTGACCCGAGGCAGCCTCACACCTTCTCAGACATGTACACCCTACTGCCCTTCTTCCGACAGTCCCTCGCATGCCTTGTCTGTGGTAAGCAACCTATTTACTTGTTTATAATAGCAATGCATAGCGATCGCTCCAACGATGCTCCATATCACCACGATGATGCTAGCTTATCAGTGCTTATTTTATTTTGGGTTTTTTTTTACTGCAAATTAGTGTCACTTCACTCAAATGATTGGGTGTTTCATAACCTTACCATTCATATTGACTCAAGTGTCCGTGGGTGTGCAGCAACTGACACGATTTGATGTGCATCACCGCCACCGCGGTGTCCTCGGCAACTGAGGCCGAGCCCCAGTCATCTGTCCTCCTGTCAAGACAGATGACTCCTTTGTTGTTGTGTCTGCTGCAGGGCCATGTGTTCCCTATTCATGCTTTATTTACTCAGCCTCGCATAGCTTGTGGAGTATCAACAGCGGCACAGCTGACATTTAGACATGATGAAGATTGACAGAATGATCTGTGACGATATCTCTGATTTCTGTTGTTTGTGTGATGGTGTTTTTGGCTTGATTATTTGTGCTTTCATGCCACATTGAACCAAAAAAATGCGGGTTTGGGGGATGTAAACAGTACAGAAATCCGTAATGTTAACATTTGATCACACAAGTAGGAGCCTTTTATGTTTATTTGACGGATAAGTTCACAAAAAAGTCAAAGAATCACAACCATTTAAGGAGAAGAAATGGTTAAAATCCCATCACTGATTATGGTGTGTCATTGATTTTCCTGTTCTGCTTGAAATGCATCAGTTGGTACTGAAAACAGTTAGTTGATAAATTGATTAGTTTACTGGCAGAAACAATCTTGGATATTGATTCGGTCATTTAACCCCCAACAAAAAAACAAGCTGTTAATTGAGAAAATAATTGGCTGATGTTTTCGGTTTCCAGAAGCATGGTGATGAATGTAAAAGTGTAAGTGCAAAGTGGATAAACGTGTGGATTAAGAGCTCCCTCCTGTTTTTGTTTCAGGTAAACTCCTCCAGGACCCCATTTCCCCAACACACCCAGAGTGTCAGCATTACGTCTGCTTGGGCTGTAAAGGCCAGAAGATGCAGATCAGGCCGTCGTGCAGCCGCTGTAAGGACTATTCCTGCTTCCAGGAGAACAAACAGCTCTCTCTGCTAGTGCAGTGCTACAGGAAGCTCTGCCTCTATGTAACTAATTCGCCGTTGCTGCAGTCAATCAGCAGCCATGTGGGAGGCTCTCCGGAGATTATGGACTTGCTAGAGGAGGTGCTGATGTCTCACGAAGAGGAAATAGAGGCGGATGACCCAAGCCTAGCGCTAGAAGATGTGAATCCCTCTGCCCCAGAGTCCCGTACCCCCACAGAGGCGCCACCTGCTCCTGCAGAGCTCTCGGCTGTACCACAAAGCTCCTCTTCTAACCCTCCCTGTTCCAATGGACCGCAGGAATGCAACGGAGAAGTGCTGGAGGACCTGGAACCCTCGTCTCCTGAGCTGGAAGTATGTGAGTTGGTAGAGGAGCAGCCACAGGCAGGCCTGTCTGTGTCCAATAGTGGTTGTGGTGGTCTTGAACTGAGTCTGACCACTGGACCTTTAGCCCCAACTCCAGGCACTGTGTGCTCACTCAGGGATGGGGAATCTAGCAGCAGGGAGCTGGAGGAGGGGGAGGTGTTGCTTCTCAGTGTGGAGGAGGTGTTACAGACTTTAGATCCCCTTCAGCCCGGGCGAGATTCTCCTCATATACAGCCAGAAAGAACTCACACACACATAACAGACCGAGCACACGCTCAGATGTACATACAGCTAGACGCAGCCCACAACTACACACAGAATCGAACAGACAGGACTAACACAGTTGTAGGCCATGGTGCCCACATAAACACATCCTCCTTCGATCCTCCTCCAACCTCAAAGCCCCCGCCAGTCCGCCTTAAACGCAAACGATCTCGTTCAGAGAGCGATAGGGAAAAGGTAAATCCCCTCCCTATCGCCACCATCCTGCAGGGCTCCTCCACCCAACTACACACTCCAAACCCCTCTCAGACACTGCACACACAACCACCCCCACCCTCCTTGACTGTACCAGCACACACATACTCGTCCCTTCCTAACGGGGCGCCTCCCAAGCCCAGTCGCCCTGCGCCGAACCACAACAAAGGTGCCAGGAAGCACGTCGACGGGGGCCCTAAGAAGCCCCATGCGAAGGCCCGCAGCGGTGGAGGCTCCAAGACCAAGGACGGAAGCAAAGACCAGCGGTTGATCGCAGGCTGCCTCGTGCCCCCAGCGCCTGTGCGGCCTCCTTATAAGAAGCCGGTGGAGAAGAAGGGCTGCAAGTGTGGCAGGGCTACCCAAAATCCTTCTGTGCTGACCTGCAGGGGGCAGCGATGTCCCTGCTACTCAAACCGCAAGGTTAGACTATAGTTTTATTATTTTTGGTGGTCAGATCTTCATTGATTTAACTGACCACGAGTTAAATTATTCCTATTTAATCAGCACTTCAATTGTGTAACGCAGTCATTATTATTGTTATGATTTTTTATTACATTTGTTATAAATCTACCCAAAAAATATTTTTAAACCACATTTTTAAAGCCAACATTTGTTTTATTTCCTGGTTCTACAAATAACATGTTATGTTATTTAGGGTGTTGCAGCAGAAATAACTTTGCAGCATTCCCGTGACGCCGGTGTGACGCAAATGCTAACGATCCATGCCTATCTTCTTGTCACGTTTCTCAGGCATGCTTGGATTGTATCTGTCGAGGTTGCCAGAACTCCTACATGGCCAACGGCGAGAAGAAGCTAGAGGCCTTCGCCGTGCCCGAGAAAGCCTTGGAACAGACGCGGCTCACGCTCGGCATCAACCTCACCAGCATCACGGCGGCCGCGGCGCTCCGCAACCCGGCGACCACCAGCATCCGCGCGAACACCCTCCTCAACGTCGCCACAGCAACGGGGACCCCCGTGACCACGGCCTTCCTGTCCCCCAGCCCCCCGCAAGATCCCAACTACGAGGACAGCCTCGAGCTGCTGATTGGATGAGAGGCTGGGACTCCAAAAAAAACAAAAACAATAAACAGACAGCTCGGTGCTGATTGAATGTGATGGCTGATCATTGTGTCCGTCAGACAACCTGTGCCTCCCCCCTTCCAGATGGGGAGGCAGTCTAAGGCAGCTATGGGTCTGTCCTGTCCTGTAACCTGCTCTTCTTCTGTGTTGGAAAATGCTGAGTAGTAAGACTAGCATGGGTGTGCCAAAGCCTCCTGTATTGTGCCTGTGTGCCGGTGTGTTCTGTTGCCTGCCTGTAGTTAAACACTTATACTCGGTTCCAAGGCTGTTCTGTACTCCAGAGGTGCTTTTTTGTTAATAGACCACAGACATACTGTAAGAGGCAATAGGAACCCATCCCAGGTTTTTGTGTTCGTTACTGTGCGCGCACAATTATAGATTTGTGCATACGTGTGATTTTTGGAGCATCATAGCAACAAAGAAACGGCATCACTATATCTCGGTCACCTGTCACAGCATTTTCCATGTTTGAGTATTACTCCATGTATGTTTAAGAAATGCATAATTGGTATTAGGACGGCCCTTACTAACCCCCTTAACCCTGTATGTGTTCACACCTTAATTGTGAAGTATGACTAATCCATGGAGAAGTTCTGTCTCACGCAAGACTGTATGCCTTTTTCTATGTCGGTAACTCTCTCAATCCAAGTACTGTCGACTGATAACGAATTTGTCTTAATGAACTTGACTGATGCAGGCATTTGTACTGTACAGGCAGCGAGATAATGTCAAAGCACTTGGCTGGCTCCACGGTTTCTCTGTGTGTGTGTATGAGTGTGTGTGTGTGTGTGTGTGCGTGTGTGCGCGCGCTCGCCTGCTGAGATTTACTGTAATGTCAGTGGGGAGGCGGATGGTGGGTTGTAAGCACTTAGACTGATTGATTGGCCAAATTACAAGTAAAACCATTCTCGGTTACCATAGCAATAGGAGCACCAACAAGGAGCCTCCCAGCTCTCGTGCGCACACGCAGTTGTTTACAGCATTGCCATTTATTTAGGCTATAACCGACTGTCTTCTAAAATATCACAGCGTAATGTTTTTGAGTGTGGGACTGTACATGACCGTGTGTTTGGGTAAACTGAAGCCATAGGTTGTTATTAACAAAGACAAAATATCCTCTGTTGTGTGCATTTCTCCCCCCCCTGTTGTAGTGTCCCCGACTGATTAGGAGACCAACTCAGAGACTATTTTTGATACCAAGTGTTCCAGATTTGGTACCACTGTCTTTTTCTTTTCTTTTTTTGTTGTCGTTGTGTGTGTTTTGGTTAAAGCACCTTGAAAGCCCTCCTATAAACTCAAGAGGCCGTGTATCGTCTGTGTTCACGTTTACCGTCTCAGCTGTAACTACAACATGTTTGTCAGTCCAGTCATGGTGACCAAAATAAAAGAGACCGAAGGACAGAGAGAAAGAGAGAGAGAGAGAGAGAGAGAGGACTCGGCAGACCAAACAAAAACACCTTGGTTCTCCATTCGTAGACCAGAAAGTAGCAGGTGGATCACAGTGAGATCAGCATATATGATCTTATCTTCCTGCGCGCGCGTGTATGTTTCAAAAAAATGTATTTCTGTTGGGCATTACTTGAACCCTGATTAGTTTTTTGGTATTGTTTTTTTTTGTTTGTTTTTTGTTTTTTTTTATGTATAAACTCTTGTTTGAGGAGTGACTCTTATTATTGCTGAAACATTCACTGCCATAATATGGAAAACATGTAATACAACATGAATTAAATGATAGTTTTTTACTTTTTCAGTTGTGTGTCTTTTTGTGTAGAGGGGACATTTGACTCAAGTTTGCTTTTAAAACTTGGTCGCGAACGGGTGCAAACAGCCAATCAACACATTATCAACCAGAACACAGCAGTGGAGGGACGATTGAGGTCGATGATAACAGGTTTTTCCCCCCTTTTAAAAGTTGGTTAGTTTTAAAGTTTCTCTACTCGGATCTTTTCATACTAGCAGTTAGGGATGCACAGTAAACATTGAACCAGTAAATTATCAGCCCAATATTGGGACGCGTATATTATTGAGTTTTTATTGGTATCAGTGAGATTCTAAAAGCATGACATGATGATGGAGCCCACAAAAAGGTAAAGGCGCCATTGAAGATACATTTCATCCTGAGGGGAAGTTGTTCAGAGCACCAAAAGTCGATTCGTCATCCCCGAACCACAAATGTTTGTAAAAAACAAACTTTCACGACAGTTCATTACAAGGTCGCTGAAATACTACCACACTGCTCGCTAGCATGGCTAATAAGTTAAGGACTATGTGGGATGGTTCGTGCTCTTCTGTCACTGGATGAAGAAGCGGAAGTGAGTCAGAAAACACTTTAAATACTCGGTCCATTCATACGAGAAGGCTCTTATCTTTAAAGGCTCCCACACACAGGCCCCCCACAGGCCTTAAGACCGCGGGACATCCAGATCTGTGTCACGCCACACATTCATTCATCACGCTGCACAATGAGGAAATTCAACCAAAAATAGGCCTAGGAAAAAAAAAAAAAGGCTTCCTTCATGATATCAAACATCTACAAATCTTGTCCTGTGGCTTTTTTGATCCTTATTTAAATAAAAAGGACAAGTGTCATGTGTCCCACAGCACACTGTCACTTCCTGGGCAGGACAAGCCCGACTGTTGGCTGTTGGACCCGCGGGCGAAAACAGCTCGCTCCGACTCTCAATGGAAGTCATTCACACGCGAGAGCACAACATTTAATCTGCATCTATTGTGCTGCTCCAGATGACCTGGACTCTGAACGCACCGTGTAATCCGCGTTTGCTCTGTTATAACAGTTCGGCTCTGTTTACCAGAGTTAATGACCTGTGTGAGGTTCAGCTGTGACCGCTGCTGCAGTAAGTACACAGGAAGTGGCTTTTTATCCGTGACATTTCGGGCCACCAGGAGTCTGCCGCCGCGGTCGGTTTGATCATATCGTTACTGCTCCACAGTCCCGAAGATGTCCTTTGCACTTCCTTCTTTGGAGTCCATTCTTCTCCAGTCCTGTACCTTCAGACAGCTGTTCATATGATGAAGCAAACCCCTTTTCCTTTTGGGTTAACTTGAGCTGGTGTCTATATAAAGTTATCACAGTCCCGGACACTTCTTTTTGTTTTTTTCTTTAGCCCACGAGGAAGGCCCCGAAGTAGCTCGCCCTCCCGTCCATCTCCATGGTGCTGGCATTGCTGACGGTGATGAAGAGGCGGTCAGCAGGCTGAAGGAAGGCGGTGCCGGCCTGATGCAGGGAGAAGAGACCAGGC
Organism: Diplodus sargus; assembly: GCA_903131615.1. Taxonomy (NCBI): domain Eukaryota; kingdom Metazoa; phylum Chordata; class Actinopteri; order Spariformes; family Sparidae; genus Diplodus; species Diplodus sargus. Next base: position 1,618,878 of record CAEMYA010000017.1, on the reverse strand, counting down.
TCCTGCCCCCGAGGCCAGCAGGCGCTCCGGGACGATTTCATCAGCAAGATGGGGACCGGGTAGGAATTCATCTGTGGGCCACACATCACAAAATCAACACAAAGCTTTACATATTGGCAGTGGTGTGCACAGACTTTTTGAAGGGCAGGGGCGAAAAGAAGGGCACTTTAGCGCGCGTATTGGCTCCCAAGAGGGCAGTTTATCATTTTTTAACCAGCCAAGGGGGCAGTTTAGTGTGTTTTGGAGGGCACTTTGGCACACTTTTTTCAACAATTGGGCCACGAGGTGGGGGCGACTGCCCTGCTTGCCCCCCCCTTGTGCACATCACTGCATATTGGCACTTAGCAGTGATTTGTTATTAGCTTTATTCTTACTATTGGTGCGTTTGAGGACACTGACATTTAAGGTTTGAGGGTAATCAAAAAAAATCATTAGCCACAATAAACACGTCTGACACGTATGTTATGTTAAAAGATGTCGGTTAGTATGCTTTTTTGTCATGACTGCACTATATTTGCGTCCCGAATAATCGGCCGCTTGTTGGCATCTGTAAAAATGAAAGCCGTTAAATAGAGCAGATAAACTGCGTTTCATTGACTTAAGAGGCGCGTCATCGACGCTCTCCGACACAGAAGCTTCACAGTTGGTCTGCAAGCGCCGACGACCGCGGACTAATAAGGAGGACGTTGTTGTCCCGCCCGTGACGTCAAACTGCTGCACCAGTGGACTAGTGAACCAAATGTGTCGTCGACCTTGTGGACTTTTTTTCACACTTGTGAAGAGGAGAGAACAACTCCATCAATCCATCCATCTTCCATGTTAGCCTTTCTCAAGTGTGCATAAACTACAGGTTAGGAACGTCTTTTTCTTCTTTTTTTTAAGGGTTATCTTATTGGTGTCAGCTTTAAGAAACAGCTTATTAATCGATATGCATCTCTACTTTATATTGTGAATTTTAAATCAACTGAAACTGTGTGTCTGTGTTGTTTCTTGCCTCACCTTCTTGTAGATATACTGGACAAGCTGCGCTCCTTCCTCCTCCCTCGCCTCCCCCTCCATCTCCCCCGTGGAGGGCAGTCTGAAGTACGTCTGGCCGTAGATGTAGTAGAGGCCTGCTCTGGGCACCAGGAGCTCTCCTCCCCTCAGCTCCATGTTCTGCAGGAAGGACAGACCTCTCTTGCCCTCCCACGCTCTGATCCGCTCGCCCAGGTAGCCCCTGCTGCCCCGTGAGCCTGCGACGGCACATAAAACACACGCAAACGAGCAGAAACACACACATGAACAGGAAAATCAAGGCCATTCACCCACTTTGGGGCTGGGGTGTTGACTGAGTATCAACAGCCACTTCTTTTCAAATAAGAAACAAATGTTATAGAGACACTCAGTCTGTAAATGAAGCTCACAGATGTGCTAACAGACCACTTGGTTTTGTTTTTTTCAACACAACAGTCTTAATAGGCAACAGAAGGAACAAATGTTACTCAACTGTTACTAAACTGTCCCGAGGTATGTTCGGCCAACCTTCTAGCTTTATAGCACTCAGAAAAGTATTCCTCATCGACAAAGAAATACAGATTGTTTGTTTTTCATTACTCTTAACATATCCCAATGAGACGTCTCATCCCCAGGTCGGTATTCTGAGTTAGTGTCCTACCCAAGCTACCGGTCCAAAGCGTCAGTATTTGACCATCTGGTGCGATGAGACTCAACAATCAACTGTCTTTCCCTGGGAAGTTACATTTTTTTTGCTTTAAAAAAAAGGCGGATTAATCTCCTAAAACAGCCGGGCACTGTAGTCTTACGCACATTTAGCTCATACAGGACTATATGGTGAATTTGTTGGGGACTATTTTCTGCAGCGGATTAATACACATTTGGTGCTCTAGTGAGTTTTCCTGATGGAAGGATGGTGAGTGAGATCAACTCAAAGCAAATTTTTTTCATAATAAAGGAACAAAGTGCAGCAGCATGGTGTGATCCATGCTATATAATAGTATTTGGTAGGGGTGCACAACATATACTGGGCCAATACTGGAATAGAGTAGATTACTGGCTATTTATTGGTAAAGTATGTCCAACAGCGGAGCAGCAGCTTTGTAAATAGATCAAGACATTACTGGTTTTGGTCATTCCACCAGGTTTATTTACTATTAAGAAACTTTACCTCACTCATCTAATAATGCTCAGCGATATGGGAGGTCGTGTGGCGTTGGCACCACTTGGCGGCGCCTTGGCCTGCTCAGTCGTCCTCCTGAGTTTAAACTCTTGATATATTTTGTCATGTATCTGTATCAGATATTTTGTCATTGTAATCAGTGTACTCTGATTTTGTTGGTCTGTTGTGTACACGTGACATTCACTGCATGAGAGATCCCTCCTGTTCTTGAGGTCTCTTCCATGTATTCGTCTCTGCTACAGGTTTTTTTTTTTTTTAGGGAAGTCGTTTCTTACTTCAGGTGAGGGGTTGTAAGGACTGAGGATGTTGTTCACTGGACAATTAAATTTCTGATTTTGGGCTACATAAATAAAATTTAACCATACTTGGACTTGTGGAATTATGAAAAACTTTGACTTTGGCGACCCCTACTGGTCATATCAAAACATACACCAGACGTCCCTCCTCCTTCCTGCAGACCTCCCAGGGGAGATGAATGTTCAGAGGGCAGCACAAACACTGCATTAATTATACTCAACAATTTTAAAATACTATGGGCTTCTAATGGAGTGAAACTAAATGAGTTTGTAACAAACAAATGAAAAAAAAAAAACACAGCTAGCATCTTTGAAAAACTAATTATAATGGTCGAACAACCTTGTGATTTTACTGCAATCACAGTCACTTGATTTAATGACTTGAGGAGGAATGTTTGTTTTCCTCCTTATTACAGATGTGCGCCTCCCAGCATCTGGGGGTAAAATAAACATCTTCTCCCACACTCCTGAAATTTCTGAAGATACTGTAAATGTTTGTTAAATATCGGGTCAAAAAGGCAAATCGAGGCCTGCTGAAAGGACACCTGAGGGACGGAGCAGCTGCACACCGGCAGGTCCTGACAGACATGCGGGTCTGAGAGAATCCTCGAGGCACATTCCTCACCTCGGCCCCTGGAAAGGTGCGGGTGGAGCCCCACAGCAGTCGAGGGCGTCTCGAGTACTGTGATTATCCCACGTCCAGGATGTCTAACTGACTCTATGGCGTGCATGCAACATGTTTCATTTCTGTACTCACCCTCTGCTGCTGGAGACTCCGTGGACGAGCTGACTCCGGTCACGTGGGCGGCGACTTTTGGAAGAGGGACCCCTCGGACCCCAGGGCTCAGGACAGGCAGCACTCCTGTCAGCTTATCTGTGAGAGTACGCACAAGACACGTTTTTTTAGCGGAAAAAAAGACACACTCGCTCTTGATTAGCGATGCTTGACAGTCAATGGAGGGCATTGTGCTCACCTCTCATAGCCGTGGATATCTCCTTCTGGAATCTGTCAGCCATCGTCTGAAGAAGAAGAAGAAGGAGTGAGTGAACAGGCAGCAAGGCAAAGCAACTTGTCCTCTTCAGTTCGGCCTATTACGATATCTTTCCATCTTTAAAATCTAAAAAAAACCAACAGGGACCTTGCCACCCCTATGAATCATTCAGGCCCCTCTCTGGGTCAACACATATGTCATCCAGCGACCTGCAATAGCACTATTCCCTTATGGGTGGGTCGGTATTGTTTAGCAGTGATGTGGAGTGACATCATTTTTCCCCATTTCAATCAGAGGTGCCTGGGTAACTGTGTCTAATGACCCAAAAATATAATAATTAAGTGCTGCAACATTGTCGACAGAATACATACTGGCTGCACACACAGGCCTGTAAAAAAAAAGTGACCACTGGTGTCTTCCATAAACGGAACACAAATTAAAAATGAGATTAAGAAATAAATGAAAAACCTTCTCTATGTGGTAGTGGAGCTGTTGCGTGACTTGCCAGCAGGGGTCGCTCTTCTTGTCCTCTGCCGAGTCTTCCGACACAGAGAGCAGATTCGCGTTAATCAGACAGGAAACGCTGCTCCGGGAGAAACTCTCCTGCATCTGTCGACAGAGAGGAAGCAAAAACACACACAATGCAACCAGTGATTGTTTTAATTTTTCTTGAGAAGTTCTGGATGCCAATCAGATTTTCCCATAACACGTTATAAAAAAAATTCCAGTTTTATCATCTCAGATCTTCAAATTGATATTATTTTTTCCTGTCAATCAGCGTATGGTTTCATTCAGTGGCAGATTCAAGGCTGTTTGAGGGGAAAAGGGCTCCAGCCGCATGTCTTCTGGTACCAGTGTGCAGAAAGTCATGATGCATTCATGGTGAAATGGTTTCAAACCCTTTTCCCGGATTCATGGGCAGCTTATATAACAGAGCATTGTATTTGCTGCATTTTAAACGGCACCAATTAGCGAACTTTTGCCGTAAACCAGAGCATGCAGATAGACTGTGAAAGCAGCTTATTATGTTAGGATGTTAAGTTTCTTGTTGAGCGACGACCTCTGGTGGTGATATGATATCATTACAGCAGCAAAGGAGGAAGTCACATGAATAGGGATGGTTGGGTCAAACAAGCGCAGGACTTTCACTGAGGAGGCCGCCGTTGGTGTCCAGTGTGAAAAGTCAGCAGTGATTTATTTTAAGTTGCAGCACGTCGATATGTAACTCGTAAGTTACGTATGTAAAGTATGTAAATTACTAGAGCTGCATAAGTAACACAGTAGAAGTAAGTCAAACCAAGCAGTTTTAGTGCCTGAATGAACCAAACTGACAGCGTACGACGAAGCTTTTCACCAGTCACTCTTTGATTTGTGCCATTTTTCCGATTTAAGCAATCAGGGAAAAATGAGCTGTGCTTTATAATGATTTTTGTCAAATCTGGTCATATCATTTCAGCATATTATAATCCCGTCAAAGCTTGATGTCATCTCGGTTTTGGCTTTGGCAATATGTTAACAACACAAGAATAAAACAGATTTTCAAAGACATTTTTATCATAGCCTGACCCATATATATCTATTGGCCGATATCAACAGCCGATACTGACTTAACAGAAGGTTGACGAGGATGCATCAATATGAGAGAGATTGTGATTCTGAACAAGTTGCTTGGCACCATTTTTGATCATCAAATCCCAAGAAATTCAGCGTACATTCGAAGGATCATTGCCTGTATTGACCAATATATAAGACCGTTTACTCCCTGATATCTGTAGCAGCATCGCAAAATGCAAAAGCAGCCCGTGTTGATGTGCAGCCACCTCTGCTGAGGGAAGTCGAATCAGCTGTCACTCGGCCAATCAGAGCTCAGCGCCAGACCCGTCAGCTTTTTTATCTGCTTGTCATAATATCTGCTCAAAGTCTGAAACATGTTGCTTTAGGGTGTCACAGCCTCCCCAGTCCTAAATAGACTGGTTTCCTGCCTTTGTGTTCTGTTATCTACTCTGCCAACTTTCTCCTGTCTCATTGTCCGGCCTCAGAATGACACAAATTCTTGCATAGCTGGGAATTTAACCTCAAATTACACTATTCAAACATGGGATTGCTGCAAAATGACACACTCAGAGGAACCAAAAAAGTGGGGTTTTAGGGTTTTACCAGACCTTCTTTTAGTTTTATATTGATTTCATATTGATATCAGGGTTGATAAATACAGTATTAGGGTATCTTTAAAGACCAGTGAGACATGAGATCCTGTCACTGATATGTGATACCTGAAAAACAAATGGTGGATCAGCATGAAGCTCACTTGTCATCAGTAAAATATGGGTCACGCCCGGTCATGTGGCGGTCAGCTTGATGCTGTCAGCTGTTGGATGAAGAGCTGAGAGGACAGAAACACACGTCTTACCGTGTTCAGGACTCTGTTGAAGTACATGAAGCTGACGGCGACCGCGATGGTCTGCAGGAGGATCGCAGAGAGCGTGATGAGCCCCAGACACTGGAGGGAGACGGGAATGGCCATATCACAGCGTGGAGGACGGCAGGAAAAAAGCCCCCAAAAATAAAGTTCCGAGCAAGGAGGGAAAAACGCTTTCCAGCAGGGGAGGACAAGTCAGATCAAGCTCTGCTGCATTTCTGCTCTGGAGGAAGAGAGACAGAGGGGGGAGGAGGAGGAGGAGAGGGGGAGAGAGGGAGGCAGACAGAGCTGCAGTTTGAGGGGTAGGTGGAGCAGAAAGGGAGAGAAAGACGGAGGGAGGTATGGAGGATTACAACAGCCTCAATAAGTCACTGTTAGCAGACAGAGCTGAGCTGAGAGAGCTGCACGCTGCACATCCAACTCCGTGACGCCTTCACGGACCGTCGGAAATGTGCAAACTTCGAGTTGAGCGCACAGGTACAGCCAGTGGTGGGATGTAACTGAGTACATTTACTGCACTGAAGGACAGTTTATAAGCGCTTCTAGTTTGCTTCAGTAATTAAAGTACATGTTTGGAGGCAAATATTGTGTTTTTACTTGTTTTTTGATTACATTTAGTAACTAGTTTTGCAGATTGTGAGCTGCATCAGAGAAAAAGAAGCACATTTTAAAGTAAAATGCAGTTTATTGACAATCTTCAATAGAAATACTGTTTGAATAATCAGAAAAAATACTTAATATTGGGTCTGATAATCAGCCAGGACTATTATGAGTCAACCCACAGTATACAGTTTATACATATAGGCAAGTAAGTCACTTATAGTTTTTGTACTCAGGTACATTTATTGCCAGAACATAACTTTTTATACTTATGTACATTTAATATTCAATGCTTTAAGACGTTAACTCGAGCACTGTTCATATGGGTGACTTTTTGCTTTGACTAAATTTATATTTTAACACAAGTATGACATTTGGCTACTCTTTAAAACACTTGGTTCAACCTAAACAAGAGGCTAATGCTACTAATAAAGGCCACGTGGACTGCGACATGAGAAAAACAGATGAGCACACTGGGGGACTCCCTCTGCAGTGGTCCAATGTGCAAGAAAAGATGATGCAACAACTGTTTCACCATTGATGCAGTGTTACTTTCTGGTGCAGCCGCAGCCCCTTTCAAATAGAAAATTTAAAAAATTCGCCCCTGAGCTTCAGACAGCCGGAGTCTGGGGAGGACAAGCAAACTGCGCACAGAAAGGCCAGTAATCAAACCCAGGACCTTCTTGTTGTGAGGCAACAGTGCTGAACACCCAACAAGGATGTTTTACTGTCCAAATCTAAACAAAACCCTCATCTATCGAGTCTCAAATGATCATTTTACCTAATCAATATAAAAACAGACTTGTGGGGGAAAAAAAGTAAGTCGTTTTCTGATCCGTTTAGAAAAAGTCTAATCTTTTTCATCAGACTTGTTAATTTGTAAAAAAGAAATTGTGAAATTGTAGTCATGCGCAGCAGATATTAAGAGGCGGCAGTGTTTCGTTATTTGACAGCGTTTACTCCTTTTTCTGTGGTTGAAAGTAACATCCCTCTGGCTACATTCCAATGTTGCAACATCAAACACGGTTTGCCTTCATTTAAAGATGATTTCCTGCCAGAAAAACTTCACTGCGTTATACATCTTTGCGACTGCTGGTCTTTTAAATTTGGAGCCCCTGAAGGCATCGCAAGACAACTGTTGGTTTGGTTTTAAAGGAGAGCGTGGTGGCCATGGAGACAATCAGTGGTAAAACAGTGATGTGTTTTATTAAGATATTTAGTCATATGTCTGTCATTTTGTCTACGTTCATTCAACATTTGCACAGTTGTCTTTATAAGACTCGTACGTTCTCTTACAGCTGCAGATACACACTTCAAATACTGCTGCAGGTAGCACATAATCAGCATCTGAGAGTAAGATGAAAAAAGCCAATTTTTTCTTCTCTTTCCTGCTATTGTGCAGTGATCTGAGTGAATGCTGGCCGATTAGTGCCAAATGACCCGCCATTGTTAGTGGTTCAGTGTAACTCTAAGTAGTATTTGTCACAGGGGAGTCATTCAATCTGCAGAAGTTAACCCTGAGAGGTGGTTCCTCTACTTTCATTCCTTTACCTCTAACCCCCGCTCCATTGTCAGCGTACGGAAGTGAATACGATGTGCCGGACCCTCCCGTGTGAAACATGTTCCCCCCCCGGCTCATGTGGTGTTCACACAGGTTGGCAGCGCTGTACCAGATCAAACGTCGAAAAATTGGTTGGGAGTGAGAGCCACAGCTGAGGAAAAAGGAGTATTTAGTTTGTTTCCGTCACTGATCAGAATCTCAAAACGCGGAAGAGAAAGATAAGAAGTTCCTGCCGTCCCTGGAGCGAGCAAATTCCCAGGCCTGTCAGAGACGAGTAGGGGAGAAGGTGAGTAATGTGTGAAGACTGTCAGGCCTCAGGCAGGGAAGATGACACCCTGAGAGACATGCCCGTCTACGGTCCCATGGTGAGAAACCAAAGAGAGAGACAGAGAGAGGGTTATTACAAAAAACATTATTCTTTATTTAAAACTATTTTGATCATCATCTTTCCCGTCATGTTACTGTTATTTGCTTGTCTTAAGTTCAATCAGTCGATGACCTTTGACCTTTGTCCAACATTTCCACATGCAGCAGGCCGTGACTGGCTTTTATCCTCCTGGCGTTTTGAAGCTTAAAGCAATAGTTTGACATTTTGAGAAATGTCCCTTTCTTGCCAAGTTAAATGAGCAGATTGATCTTCTGCTCTTCTTGCAAGTCCCGCCCTGCTCGGCCTGTGATTGGTTGGCTTCACTGGCGACATTCACCACGTTTCACTCAAACTGTTAACTCACACAGTAGCTCTGGTTATTTCTGCTTTTCATGCAGTTCTAATTGCAGTTTATAAACTGTAGTTTCCGTGGTAAACACACCTTTAGCCAAAGTGGTTGGTGTGTTTACTGGGGATACTACAGCTCACATAACGCTGTTTGAGCTCCACCGCTGGCTGCCGGTTTTACAAACCAACCAGGAGAAAGATACAGACACAATCTACTAACACCAGACAACCAGTGTTAGGATATAACATGCTAGCTAGCTAATTCTTGTCTCTTTTGTTGTCTAATTAAACAGTTAATTCATGACTCACGAACATCTCTGTCAGAATTATTCAGTTTTGTTGACAGGACTACAGCAGCTATGAGTCAAACTTGACAGCTTTTCTTGCCCTGTCTCATCAAAATACGTTATCGATATAATTAGCAATGAAAACTAATATAAAGAACATTAAATACAAAATGTGAATATGTTGGATTGTTATTTCTGCAAAAATACAGACAACAAATAGGCTCAAAACTGGGGTTTATTTGATAAAAAATCGTTGTTATGTAGCAACAAAACAAAAGATATCCCATGACACTTTTCAGTTCAATTTCCAAATGCCAAACCACTGGAACATATCTGTGGTTAACACCAAAATCATCATTGAGTGAGAAACTCACAGCATGGTGTGACTTTGTAACTTAGTTCAAACTATTCTCTCAAACCCCCAAAAAATCTGAAATCAGTTATAAGAACAGTTGGAAACCTGAATGCACACTGAGAAACACTGGAAGTTGAAACAGTTTTCCACTGAAGCGAAAGGCTAGAATAATTTCCAGAAGACACACAATGGCTTTAAAAAGGACGGATCATGCACCATCCGCCCTTTTTTTTCGTCCTCCACTCCCCTTTTCCCTCCCTAAAGTCATGGAATCTCCCTAAATTCCCATCCGAGCGCGACAGCTGCTCATTGTCTCATTTATGAAACAAAGACTCGTGCTTAAAATTGCTACAGCAGCACAATGCACACAGACAGTTGCCAATGACTTAGCGTGTCAGTGGAAGGGTGGTTCCCCCTGATAGGAAACAAGTGTATGTGAATGTGGGAGTGTAGAAACTGAGCCAAAGCACGCAGGTTAATATTTACATAACACAAGGCCTCCATTTCTCTCCAGTTAATCCAGCACTGATCTATAAATACTGTTGAAGACGGTTAGACTGAGGTTAGGATCAGAAGTACCTTCAGGAATATTATCGTCAGGGTTCGTATTGATCGATGTCATGAAAGGATGTGTTCAATGACCTCCAGATATAAAATACACGGGGGTTATGTGCAGAATGGGGTTAAAATATTTATCAGGTGACATTTAGACAAACAACTCATGATTTCAGTGTTTCATAATGGGATTTTGGTCTCAGTGTGCCAGCGAAGGTCCAAAGAAGGTTCATGTTGTTCCCAGTCCACTAGAGGGGGCTGTTGCATTGATTATTGGTGCTGCTGGATATATTGACCCATAAATGCTCACCTCAGTGAAGCAAGTCTGGTCTGGGAGAATGATTGAAAGCCGGTGCAGATGTGGCAGCTTTGCATTCTCTAGTAAGTGCAATGTAGAGGCTCCAGAAATGTTTTGTGGTATATGAAACTTTCCATCCACATAAAGTCAAATTTGAAATTTTAGGGATCAACATTATTCCTTAAAGATACCTGGTGTTTTTTTTTAAATTCATTTTGTATTTCAGCTCAAAATTGGTTTGTCAGTTTTTGTACAAACTTTTTACTTTCGACTTACTTTTGTAAAAGATATCAGCTGACGATGAGCTAAGCGACGAACAACATGTCCCTGTCCCACACATTCCTTTAATCATCATTTTTATGCATGATGAGCATTTGCTCCTTATGACCCTCTGCAGCTGAATGCTACTCCTCACAAGATATATCATATTTTCTGCCTTTACATGATCTGTGTAGCCATCATATCGAGCAACCACAACAACAAGATATTAAAAAAAGGCATCCTGCGAAACGTGACTGTCACTAATGAGGCAGATTGAGCAAAAAAGGTTCGATTCGAACATAAAAAGTTACAAGTTACAACATTATGTTTGACACATTTGATGGTGAATATCACTGCATCTGGAAATATACTTTGGTTTTGCAAATAAACAGAACAATTTGTGTGTCATAAGAACAACTTCTTGGTTTTTTTTTTATTGACACCCTTCATTTGTTTCTTCTTAAATCACAGCAATGGGCAGAGCAAAGACATAAAGGGACATTTTGTGCCCCACATGAAATGTTTAAAGACATTAAAATCCAATTTAAAAGTGAAATTATATAATATGAAGCCCTTGCTGAATCCCAGTTTTAATACATACATCTAAGAGGCAACTGTTGCCCCTCAGACATCCTGCATGTTCCTGTTAAAACAACAACACAGTTCTCTACCGTACATATTAAATAGCTAACTCTTCAGCCAGTGCTCACCCAGCAGAGCAGATACTGGGCACAACAGTATTTTTGACAACTTCAGTGATTGGTTCATGCTCCACAGGTATCACTTTTCAGGCATTTAAATCACAAAACGTTGTCAAGATACACAGGATATCAAACACAATGTGAAAAACAAATGGAATGAAACTTAAGGAAGTAGTGCAATAAGATTGTCAAGTGCCAACGCCACGCGCCAGGGAAGACATCACCCTCTTGTGTTGCACGGGGCACAAGATGGGAGTTTACGACATTTTCGTGAGCTGTCAAACACATGGAGACAGTCCAAAAGAAATGTAATACATTTTTAAAAAGTAATCAAATGGTAATTCTTCTTATATATAATTTCTTTCTTTCAACAATGAGAGTCTACAGCCGCGCTTGTAGCTCCTTCAGGCTGTACTGAGGCACAGCGGTGCTTTTGCGCTAAATGCTAACATCTGCGTGCTAATATGCAAGTGACCCCACTGAAAACGCTGACGCTGCGCAGATAATGTTTCCTTATGCTCACCATCTTAGTTAAGCGTGTTAGCTTGCAAACATTTGCTAATTAGCACAGCTGGGGCAGATGGGAATGTTACTAGTTCTGCAGGTATTTAATCACACCATTATTATTTTCACCTGATTATGGTGCTGGATGAAAAAGTAAAGGGATCACCACAGCTATTACAAATTATTCTGAGGTGACCATCCAGTAGATGTTAAATCGAAACCCCAAGTGGGTGGTTCTGGAGGGACATGGGATAACTCAGGCCATCAGGAGTTATCCTCTGGGCAACAGGACCGTCTGTCCGAGATTTCTTGGCGATCCCTCGAGACAGACGTTGAGATATTACAGTGGTAGACTGACAAACAGGCTGACATTAGTATCCATTTTTAGAGTGGACGGTGAAACAGTGAACACTGCTGGAATTTCCAGTATTGCACTTTGTTTTTGTAATCTTTCAACACGGGTTATACAATGATTTCTGTGTGAGGCGTCATGATGAAATGTTCCGGGTTACATAATCACTTTAAAAAAAAAAAAAAGATCTGGGCTGTCTAATTTAGAATTATCCTACTTTTATTTCAAAAGTATAAAATCGATTGCAATCCTTGTGACACACGCTGCTCATGTGTTGGTGGAGCGGATGAATCGGTGCACTGATGTGTTTTTTTTCCCCCAGGGGAAGCAGCTGATTAGTTTATCCATTAATGGAGAGCGTGTGGCTGTGAAGCGCTTACGTGGATCTATGAAGTAGTTTTGTTGGCTGGTAACAGTGTTTGCCCTTCTGCTGTTCAGATCTTCAAGAATCCTCTAATTATCATGTAAACTTTATACGCACCGAGGTGGTGTGTGTGTGTATCGGCAGGTACACGAGGGGCCCTGAGCTTAGATCTTTATATTCTCATACAAAGCGGATGTACAAGCCCTTGGTGAGTCTGTGATTCACAAAGCGAGGGCAGTGAAACACACACACATGCACGGGACGCTTTCACTCCCTTGCACACGAGCACTCCTACAAGTTGTTCTTGAGCCAGTTGACGTAGCCCCTGATCGCCCTCTTCCCAACTTCAAACTCAAAAGGCCAGGTTATGAAGCTGATAGCCCCATGGAATCCGTCCTCGTAGTGGTCACTGGTAACCGTGACGCCTGCGTCCTGCAGGCGGCGTGCGTACATCAGGCCGTCGTCCCTTAACACGTCGTGTTCGCATGTTAGGATATACGACCGAGGGGATTTAGCCAAAACCTCTGCTCCTGCTAAAAGTGGCGATGCCCTCACGTCCAGCAGCCCCGGAACCTCCTTCGCTAACCCCTGTGCCCCCTTTCCCCCTGTCAGAGGCTTATAGCCCTTCTTGTATTTCGGGGGCAGGAGGACACTCCAGTCCAGCCGCGCCCTCAGCTCTGGGGCGATGTCGGAGCTGTGGTTGTTCACCATCAGCTGGGGCTGCAAAGAGAGGTCGGCGTTGAGGTACTGCAGCCAGAAGCGGACCATGAGAGTCCGGTGGAGGATGGGGATGTGCTGGTTCTGCAAGTAGGAGGGCGTGTTGAAGTCCAGAGCCTGGAGCACCGGGTAGATCAGCGCCTGGACGCTGAATTTCACTCTCATGGTGTCATCTAATGAAATCTGGGAAAATACACAAGATACATAAGTAAATACATTATTGCACACGTTGATAAAGGAGATGGCTTCTGTACGTACCTCCTGAGCGACAGCAGCAGCCAGGTTTCCTCCGGCACTGTCACCGGCCACAGCCACGCGCTCAGGGTCGATCGCATAGCTGGCCAGAACCTCTGGGGACAGGAAGTGCTTGGCAGTAGCGAGGCAGTCCAAGTAGGGCACTGGGAAGTGCACCTCTGGATAGAGACGGTACCTGCACAGATATCAGTTACAGACGATTATTTACCTAAAGACAAGAAGGCTTTGGGGCGTATGATTGTAAGAAGATCATCTGCTGGGAGTCTGAGTTACAATACAAATGAGTTTTTTTTATATTTGTTTTATTACAGATCTGCATTAGCAGTCGATTTCAATCCCTACGACTAGAATAATGTTGAAACAGATTAGTATTGCAGGAGGAGAAGCACTTACTCAACAGACACCACTACAGTGTTGAGTTCATCCGACAGCATCCGGTTGATTATGTCATATGACCCCTTTTCTGAGGAAGTAAGAGAAAATGAAGGAAAAGTTGACGCAAGGACTTATTAACGGTCTCAGTTTAATATTGATGCCTCCCTACTCACTGGCACTGCCGAGGGCCCAGCCTCCCCCGTGGTAAAACATCACCCCCCTCCTCAGGTGACCCTCCCCGCCGGCCGGGGGCTCGTACACGGTGACCGGGATGCCGGCAAAAGTGGTGTCGCTGACTTTCACTCCGGGCATGACCCCTCCGCCCGACTCCGTCTGTATCATGCCCTCGAAGCCTTCCGTGCACGACCGGATAAACTTGATGTAGTGGTCAAAGCCCAGCCATGCCTTCAAAGAGGCCTGAAGACAGAGAAGGGAAGGGGGACATAAAAGTGTGGTGGAGAGAACAGGAGACAGACAAAATGTGTTCACGTCTTGGCGGATAACTGAGACACAACTGTTTCACTCAGTCACCTCTGTCCTCCTGCACTGTATCTGACTGATGTGTCTCAGTGTGTCTGCCCTTCTCCCCAGAAACATCTCAGACTGTCTCAATCGGTGAAGGTCAGCAAACGCAGCTGCTTGGCACAGTTGGGGCCAGTTACTCAATCACTTAGTCAGAAACAACTCTTGCATGAAGTTTTTGTTTCAGTGTTTTTCCACCTGTGTTCTTGTGCTGCTTTTATTTTTTGATGGACTTCAATCTCCACCAATAAAGTTATATTGGAGTGTAATATACACTCTGCAGTTAGTGAGTCTCAAAACAGCTTTGCTATATTTACAATACGTGAAATCACGATGCGTGCATGATGCTGCAGAAAAGAGAAAAAGTGCAATTTAATTCTGAGGTTTGAAGCCATTTTAGCCTGAAACAAGAGCCTATTAACACTATTGTGTTATATTATAACACTTTTGAGCTAATTCATTATCATTAACAGACCAATCTGCTATCAGGGTGTATAAGAATCTTATCTAAATCGATTCATTCCACTTCATATCTGTAAAAGAAAGGCTGATTTTAATGAAAGGTGACTTGCACAAACACTATTTGCTTTACAGCCTTTACAGGTGGAACATTAGCCCAGTGTGGCAATAGCTGATCTTTTTTCTCTTCACCTACAGTGCCAATTCACAGAAAGTAGAACAAAGGTGAAGGTTAGGAGTTGATCGTCCTCGACACTGGCCCAGAATAAACTCCCCCGATGCAACGCATTAGACAGTGTGACAGGTTCGGAATTAAACTGTTGAAAAAGCTCTTTCACGAAGTTTGTACATTTCTCGCGGGCTGTTACTAATGAGCCTGAGCAGTGTACAAGCATGAATAGGCACTCTGGGGGAAGTGAAGCACAGTGGACCACATACATAACCCAAAACCATGACAGCACATGATGTCAAGGGTGTGATGTGCCGCAGATCCGTTGCCTTACGTTAGAAAATACCCTACTTTAAAGAAGCGCTATGAGAACTATTACTATTATTACAATGTTAATGAGGTCATAATACAAACTCAGAAATATTTTACAAAGCCATTCTCAGAGGAAAACGCTGTTTGAAGCTGGGAAGGTGGCAGGGTCCGCCACATGTAAAACAGTTTGAAATTGTGTTGCCCTTTTAAGTTCAGCTTGTTTATTCAGTCATATCAATTACACAAACAAAGAGAGTTTTTTTTTTTTTTTTTTTAATTTAGTTTCAGTGAATGAATATCTTTCAAAATGAGATAGATACTGATGCAATAACTGTCTCCTCACAGATAAAGGCACAAACATTGCAGTTTATTAGTAATTATTAAGTAGCTCATGGCTTTTGTTGGTAGGGTCAAAGTACGTGTTTGCAGGGGCTAGGTGTGTTACTGTGTTGTAGGTGAAGAGGCGCGTGTCTTGTACCAATGCCACTTCAGTAGCTGATCACACACGCAGCTACACCTCTTTATTATTTCTATTATCATTATTATTATGTATGTGCTGCTATCAGCAACACTTCAAGGTTTTGTGCAGGTGTCATCACAACCACAGCTGGACTTGCACACCTGCTCCATCGCAGCACATGCACCAGAATGTATCCTCTAATAATATTAATCATCATAATAATAAATAAATAAAACATCTCCTCTCTCACCAGGTGCATCGTTGTCCGGAACACGGCATCCAGCATCATCAACTTCCACGGCTCCTGGATGGCATCAGGCAGCGGGAGGTAAACATAATAAGCCACCGCCAACGTTAGTGACGCTGTAACGACAGCCGGCAGCAGCCTCATCTTGTCTCCAGCTTCAGTGGACGACCTGACAGACAACAGACAGACAGAGGACAGAGGGACCAGGACCGACTCTGCAGGAGGTGGCTGACACTCTCTGGTTTGTCACTGGAGGGACTGGGACAGCAAATAACCGCTGACTCAAACACTTCCGCCGAGAATCGTCAAAATAAAACCTGTCACGACAAACTTTTTTTCCCCTTTGAGTCTTCTGTTTGGAAAATAAACAGACTGATAAATTGATTCAGATTTGACCTGTTTAAAGAGAATGTGTTGTTGTGAAGGAAGCCAGTAATATAGCTTAATATTCATCATCATCATCATCATCATCATTCCATCCCATTTGTTCAGTACTTCTTCGTAAATATCAGGCATGGCACTGAAATTATTAAACTAAAACCTTTTTTGAATTTCATTCATTTAAATTCATAAGAAAAAAACACATTTCACAGTATTTCTGTGTGGTTCACCTCTCTGAACTCGACAAGGCTCGTGCTTTTATTTTGAAAGCTGTATTGCTACCACAGAGGGGCATCTGGGAAATGAGGTTTTCTTTTTCTTATTGCGGGAGTTGCAAGCGCCTACAGAGCTGTATTACACTTAGGTGACCACGCAGAGGCACACTAGAGCTGCAGACTGCAGCCAGCAATGCATTAAATATTGCTGCATGCATAGTTTTGTCTGACAAATGCAATGTTTCTTTTATGTTATCATTATATTTTATTTAACTGGAACATTCAAATTGAGTTTCAAAATCTGTCTGAAACAAGAAAACCAGTACATAATGTATCTTCTATTTTTTGAAGAACATGCAAATTAGAGTATTTACAAGACTTCTGCTGAGGGTCTTTATTGACATTCCTTTTACCTCCTTTAAGCTGTATGTCTGAAAACTAAATTGATTGATTAATATCAGTATAATCAAACTAATTAATTGGTAATCAAACTAAAAGTACAGCACAATGCTTCTCTTACCATGTGAGAGGGTACAGTATGGTGTAGAAGCGTAGTAAAGACGGGGCAGTGCTGTCCCTGAATGCATCATTTCTTGAGTTGCAGGACTTGATATTGTCAGCTCGGGCAAATATGTCAGTGAACATTTTGGGGTAACGAAACTGACAGCCGTTACAAAAATGACAATGAAGTAAGAAATTGACCTCTTCTATCTTTTAATTTGACAGCTTCCTGTTTATGTACGTGAGCGCTGAAACAATATGCTCCTGATGATGTCATAATCCTGCTAACATGCATAACCCATTAATGAAATCAAAGTTTAAACCCAGAATATAACTTGATAAATAAATAAGAAGGGAAGATATATGTGTATTAACTTATCACGATACCAGTTATAATTCCTGTTAGTGCCTTAAAGGTCAATTACAACAATTAAAGATGCACTCGTTTGTGTTTTTGACTGTTTTCTTTAAATGGTCAGCTCAAGTCGGAGGTGTTTTTCTCGCAGACTGTTGATGCCTTTTTATGTGTCGACATCAATACGACTCTGAAGCCTTACTGGAATGGATTAGTGGTGCAAGTTGTTGAAAAGAGCTCAGACTAACTACTGTACGAGCGTCCGCAGACTATTGATCTCTCTACCTTTATACTTGTTTTTTCTTTTACGATGCTTTTTGATAAAAGAGTGTTCTGTGTTTCCTGGGTGCTACCGTTTGGAGTTCAATATTTACAAGTATCTGACTGAAAAATCTTGGAAAACTTTGCTGTTTTTCATGACGCTGAAATTGGTTACAGCAAAGCGCCGGCATGACATCAACCAATTTACTTGTTTTTAAGCCTATTTTGGGAGCAATTCTGCTTTGATTTGATACAGTACAGAGAAAAAAAGACAGGGAACACGAGAGAGAACGGGATTCATGCCAACTTCAAACGGACGATATTACATGTTGTGCACCGCTGAAGCCACAGTGATGCCCCGTGACTGATCACAGGCTCAGAAATGAGCAGAGCAGCACAGTGTAAACAGGGCGAAGAGTCTCAGTGTCACCCTCTCTCTCTCTCTCTCTCTCTTTGGGCTATTTATTGCCCTGTGTCTTCCCACGGTGTAACTTTTAAATGGACGGTCGGTCCCCGGTGGCCTTGTGTTAGAATATAAACAAACATCAGAGCTGATGAGGATCTCAGTCCTACACAGGGCTGGTTTTCCAAAACACAGCAGCCGGACCACCAGACCATGTCAGATTAGTCTCTTGGAAGACCTGAGTGGGATCTCAGGAGAAGACACAGGAAGGTGGCTGCAGATGCATGACTGTTCATATTGTAGACATCAACAGGTTGAGGTGTCCAGCAAATACAGATGGTAGTCAAGACTTTGAGGAATAGTTTGTCATTTTAGGAATCATGCTTTTGTTTTGCTTAGTTTAGCATAAAGACTAAAAAAGGGCCGTAGAGTTATCATATCTATGTCTCCAAGAGAATAAAAAAGTGTGCTAACGCTCTTCGTTTAGTAGCTACAATGAATATTTTGGCATAAAAGGGGTGAAAATTATGTCTTTTCAGATCCATTTTAGATTTCTGGGCTTCAGATTTGGCCTCATGAGCTGTACGGAGCCATTTAGGTTTTAAATCACGTCCCCATGTAATTCAGTTGTTTAGGAGAATGCTGCAATGTGGTTTTTGCTGTGATGCTCCAGAAATGTTTCGTGCAGAACAAAACATCACCTGACTTTCCATCAGCATTTAGGTTGAGCAGCTTATGTCGGAATTTTCATTTTTGGGTGAACATATCCTTTAAAAACTTGTCACCATTGAAACAAAATGAACCTCATTCTGACCGCAGCTGATGTTCGTCAAGCAGCAGATGACCGACTTGTGCTCCTTCCAAAAGCCCCGTCTGAATGAGAGCGTCAGCAGAAAGCTCGAATTGTAAACGTTAATGTGATATATGTGCTTTCGTGTGTGTGTGTGCCTGTGCGTATGTGTGTGGTGTAAAGAGTGTGCATTAAAATTCCCTCTTCCTGCCCCCCCCTCCCTCCTGTGTGTTGGTCTGGCGTCTCCCTCCCGTCTGTGGTATGGAGGGCAGAGAGGGGCCTCTCTTGTGCCGCTGACTGGAATTACACTTATGGTCATTTAACATGACTAAACGCATGAGGCAGAAACGGAGGTTTTCCATTTCACGCAGTGCCGTCTCCCGGCTCAGCCTCTTAGCGCCGCCTTTACTTGTGTTTCAGCGTGAAATATTACACATGGTAAGAGGTTTTACCCATAAACAGCACATGGAACTAACTGTTCTGTTTTTAAAAGCCTTGCACTTGAAATGTCAAAGGAATTTGGTTGAAAAGATGCCTAGCAACAACCTGCTGCAGGGCAACATTGAAAAAGCAGAGAATATAAGATGTTATATAATTTGCAGTGATGAAAAGCAAATGTCCAAGCAGTTTTATGTCACTTATGTCTTTTTTTTACAACGCACGGTTAGGTCCATTAACTGGAGACTGGGAGACTTTTTGCACGGCTAATTTACATTATCTCGATGTGGCTGATGTGCATGAAAAATCAGGAATGCTCTCGCTAAAAATGTCCGAGAGAAGATTCAACTGTGATGCTGATAACCAGGATGAGCTGCTGGGTCACGGTTTGCGGGAATCACCTTAGCGATACAGAGGAAAGATAACATTGGTCCTCAGTGGCCATGTAAACTAACATTTTCATTCAGTGTAGTAGAAATCAATTATTATGTCGCCTCACATTGAGTTTGGATGGATATAACAGGCTAATTAAAGAGCATTCTGACATGTCACAGAAGGAAAAGCACAGGTGCACAATATAACTAATGATGGCTGAATTCCATTTAGTTGCGTCAATTTTCTTCCCTACTGACTCACTGTCACACTGTCTTGCTTTTCTGGGGCACTTTATGATGAATTGTTATTTGAGGTCAAATGTCTGCTGTGGTGAATGACTATTTGGAGAATCATTAGGAACCAGCCCAGTCAACAGGGTAAAATAATGGCAGTGGTATAACTGTCAGCCTCCCTCCCGCATATTGGTATTTCTACAGTATGTGTCATATCATGCTCACATTACATTTAATGACCTGACTGTCATATCAGGAGGTAGAAGGGATGGTGGTGGAGTTACAGACAAGCCAGTAACCACAGTACCAGACTCCAACATTTGTAAGCGTGACGCCAGTAGATATTCACAAGGAGACCTCGGGACATCTCCACCCAAAACACGATGTTTTGTTCACAGTTCAAAAGAGGAACCTAAGTGCAGACACACAAAAAGCCAGCTTTAATGAGCTGACGTCTAATGAAATCCAAAAAACAGAATCCAAAAAAAGCAAGTAACACAAGACAGACGAAGAAAGCCGGAGGAACAAAACTGAGGACAAACCAGAAAACCAAGAGGAACAAATCAGGAACGCACAAGGACAGGGGAACAGGCACAGGAGGTCAGGAGATACAGACTGAACTAACGAGGAGATGAGGCGCAGGTGGAGAGACACTGGGACAGGTAGTGCTAAGGAGACTGATGTGAGACAGGTGTTGGGAGGGGGAGCACAGGTGAGCCGGAAGCAGCGTGACAACAAGAGGATATAACTACAAAATAAAACACTGGCCCTTTAATGGATCATTGTAAACATACTTTACATATAGGACATGGATGCAATGTGTCGTGCTCTTGTGTAGACGCACACACTCGAGTGATAATGTATTGTGGTATTCAGGAATGTCATGGACAGCAGGGCCAGTTGGTGCGCTTCAGCTGCAACACAGACTCTATTTCTGAAATGACGAACAACAACCTGTTGTTTTTGTGCCCTTCCGCGAGCCAAGGTGTCACGTCTGAAAGAATGGGAACAAAAGCAGGATCAGTTTTGCGCTGGGCGGCATGCTGTTGTCGGTGCGAGGCGTTCAAGTACACACTGTTCTGTGAATCCCTTTGCTTTGCTGCTGAAGAGACACAGCCATCGTCTTAGCAGTGTGGATTTATTAGATCTTTAATCTGTCATCTACATTGCGTTTTCTTCCACAGAGCATTTGGCTTTGTTGTCTTTTAAATTTCCAGCTAAATACAGCCGGAGCATGTTTGTTGTGCTGGAGTGGCATAAACACTTGTGGAATAGATAATGTGCATAATCTAAATCCAATCACGCAACGGACGAACAAAAGAGATGAGCGCTGACACAGTGATTGTTGCTGCTACATGTGTATAATAAAATTAATTAACAGTTTAATTGACCGGGCCCCAAATTGTTGCAGTCTATTGCAACACAAGACGAGGCTTTGTTCCACCGTCAGTGTGGAAGTGAGGACGCGAAACAGAAGAACTGATAATGATGAAATCCAAAAGTCTCTTACAATGAATACACGCATTGTGCTCAGCTATTAACACATGTAATGAGATTCTTTGTTCACGTTATTTGGTGGATGCGCTGCAAAAGAGATTGAAAATGAAAAA
This sequence comes from Diplodus sargus, assembly GCA_903131615.1. Classification (NCBI taxonomy): domain Eukaryota; kingdom Metazoa; phylum Chordata; class Actinopteri; order Spariformes; family Sparidae; genus Diplodus; species Diplodus sargus. The sequence goes on along the minus strand of CAEMYA010000017.1, from coordinate 1,597,364 downwards.
GACTCCTAATTTTCATCTGCTCACATGCATCCAGTAGAGAAAATATGCACTGCTTTTTTACGGCATGCTGGTGGTGGAGCTCTTGGTGTGGCACTGTCTGTGTGGTGGCACAGACTGTGCAAAACATGGACGTCAATCATAGATTTGACTAATGAAGCACAGTGCGGTAGCTTCAGTCCATGTTGGCAGTGCAAGTCCACTTAGCTCCCAGGTAGTTGAAGAGGTGGAGCGTGGGTGGAGTTGAGGCGGGCTTCATGACACCTGGTTGCAGTCAGTTCACTGGACCACTAGCAACAAGCGTGCACTCAAAGCACCCATGCTGCTAATTAGGCATACGCTTGAAATCTGAGCATAATCTAAATGAATAAAAATTCCCCGGCCGTTACCAGCTGACACTTGTTTTCACGCCACAGGTGTGTTAAAATGAAGGCAGAATTCAAAGACGGGTGTGGTCCGGCCCATTAGTACCGACTACTCATGTATTAATGTAGTAATGACTGCTGAGTAGTCATTAGGCGGAACGCTGTCGTTCTGAGTCATAGTGCAGAAAAGAGAGCTCTTCCAAATCTCATTAAATGTTTTAAATGCCCACACAAAACAGCCAGGAGCAAAGACAGGCTCCGACTGACTTCATCTGCAGGAATGAATTACAATTGTTTGCTTTACTGGCAGTAAGAGGAAGAGATAGGAAGTGAAAACAAAACAGAGGGATGGATTCTGTCCGGTATTGATCTGTTCTTAACTGATTGTGGAGGTGGGGAAATGCTTCACATGGCCTCCATCACCAGTTTCACAGTTTCTCCCCCCATTTTTGGTCAGACTCCTCCCCCTCCCGCGTCCGACTGCATCTTTCCACCAACGACTCAGAGCCAGCTCATATCTAGTTACTGTAGCACTCAAGTTTTCCGTTGGTCTCCTGGGGATCTAAGACGCAGACGGATGACGTAGTTCAATCACCGTTTCCTCGGTTTGTGCATCCCGCATTGTGGAAAAAGCATCAGGATGGAAGCCGGCCTGGGCAGGGAGAGGTTCAAAGGTCATGCGTCGTATAAGAAACTGATGTGGACAGCCACATGCCTCAGCCCCGACCTTTAACCTAGAGGTGAACGAGGACTGCGCTGTACTGTTCTGCCGAGGAGAGATGCAGCACTTCACAAACAATACAGCAGAGCCAAACATAGCTGCTTAGATTAAACATGCATTAAGACATTCAGATGAACATACACACACACACACACACACATGACCTCACACTTCCTCCTTGGCATACTCAGCCGACGCCCCGTCCCACTCCCATGGGCCTCCCTCTGGTCTAAATGGGATCCTGATGTTCTGTTAACCAAACCCCCCCCAGCCCCCCTCCCCACGTTCCCTTCGGCCAGAACCGAGGCTGTTAAAACGCGGTTTCGCACTCCTCCCCTCGGCCTCAGCTGCTGCACGGCGACGTTGACAAGAGGCAGCTGTTGCGGCGGTGAGAGGGTGTGATTGATGCAGTAGGCAGCAACCAGAGAAGATACATACCGTAGATAAAGAGGCAGATACTCAGACATATGGTGAGGGGTGACTTTCAGAATGCACATCCACGTAATAAGTATGTGAGCGATGGCCAGTTTATCAGCACACAAGTCTGCGGTTGTGGCTTGTGGGGGTTTTTCTTCAAGCTAATTTGTAGTTTGAGCGCTCAAAAGCATGCAAGAACATTTAGGGAACAGGAGCTGCAGAGGAGGACGCTGAGATGCTGAGAAGAAGAAGAAGAAGAAGAAGAACCAGGAAGAGAGAAGGGGGCCAGTTTAGACAGCTGGTGTCATGCAACTTCCCCTTTTACTAACATAAACCCAAACTCAAAGACACACGACGATACAAATGCACGGTTCGACACTGTGCACACAGGCCAGCGAGTGTGCTCACCCTGTAAATGTGCATGTGCAGTGAAGGGTTTCATTAACTGTGGCTTTGTAATCAGCTCACCACCGCCTGCCAGATCCAGGCCCGGATAGTTGTGGCGTGCGCGCAAACATGTGTGATCGAGCGACCTCTTTGTCCTTGGCTCTATATGTGATGCTGTATTTCTGGCATCTGTTGCTTTCAGCAGCAGCTCGGATCCAGGTGCCTGGTCCTTAAGGCAAGCTCTCATGTACAGCATGTATTGGTGGTGCAGTATATTCGCGTGGGTGCGCGAGGTGCCGAGTGACACTCCCTGTTCCATTTTGTCAGGATGTGTCAGCACCCTCGTTTGCTTTTTTCTTTTCATCCCTCCAGCCCTCTTGTCCTCCATCGTTGTTCTCAGCTCTCACCAGTATCAGGATCGTCTTATTTAGTTTTTTAGTTCAGCTTTTTTCCCCCTTTTGTCTACGGCAGAGCCCGCCTCTCCGTTCGTCAGATTTCCCACACAAAAGGCTTGTTAACAGAGCGAGATGCACTCATTTTTAGGACAAAGCTAGCCTCCAGCTGCTTATTGGCTTCAATTAGCAGTGCAAGCAGTTCACTTTGTGGAAAAACAACAGACTTTATAGCGCATGTTTTCTCTCAGTGTGACAGGTGTATTGTGAGGGAAAAAGCCAAGTCAGTGTCTTTTCAAACAGCTACTTTTATATCTCCCCCAATTTTTAAGATATTTGTCTGAAAGATTTCCTCTGCACAATTTTTGCCCTTTCAGTTCCCCTGTCTTGATCCCAAACACTCATCTACTTACTAGTCTGTCTCCTCTGACTTTATGGCTTGTGGATCGATCAGTTTATAGCTTTTTTGTTATCCAACGGGGATATATGCAGTACTCTTCAAAAAACTTTAAATTGTGAGAATAAGCTTGCTGAACAAAAACATGCAAGTATCACCATCCACTTCTGTTTGCTGCAGAGCTTGTTTTTTGCCATGATCCCAACACCAATGACGATTGGCGCTTTGCTGAGGAAACAAGGGCGATGCTAAATGTTGGATGCTCTAAAAACACACGCTATCCCTGCAATAGCAACATTTGCCAACAATCCCTAAATGGAATAAATGCAATTCTGTAATTTTGTTTGCTATTCAGTTGCAGCCTCTCTGAGCTAACTTGCCTATCTGCTGCTGTAAACATCTACTTCCCATTAAAATAAGTGTTAAATTGCTCTGTATTCCAACAGTAATCACTGTTTTAGAGTGTTTGGTTGGTAGCCCATGTCTCTCATCCTCATGCTCATGCAGTACAAGCGAAAATACATTTTCTGGTATCTCTGCCAAATGTTCTCTGGAAACATTATTTCTGAACCAATACGTCACGGTTGAATTTTCAAATTTCTTCTTTCAATGCTGTGACCAACATGAATAAATATTCAATTGTTTTGGTGCGGAGGCATAAATCTCAAAGACTGCGCATCTAAGAAACTGTGAAATTAAAACCAAATCTATCTCTGTGGCTAAATTCCGCTACTGATAAATGAGCTAATAAAAAAATGTTGTTGTTGTTTTTTTATTGGCAAATCTGGGCCTGTAACTTTAAGGTTTCACTTTATTTCTGCACTCCACTGGGTGCAATACATGTGGTAACTTATCTGGAAGTGTTCCCGGGCAGCGGGAAACAAAATTAGATGCAGGGTAAAACTGTATTCAGCGCCAAGCTGCTGCCATCGCGGACTTGTTACGTAAGTGGTTTTTAAAATGTTTAGGCGACTACTTGTTGTCCTTCTATCTGTTCTTCTTCCTCTCACGCTGTGTTGGTGTTTATTTTTGCCCCTTGTGCATAACAAGATACAGAGAAACACACACACACATACACGCACACCTTCCCCTAGATATACAGAAAGACACACACACGCACACACACACACACACACACACACACACTAACAGGCTCTTCGTGTCATGTGACGCAGGCCTTGTGATAGTTGATGTTGTTACAGGAGATACATTCCAGCTGCTTTTGGAGGGGGGATCTTAGGTGTGAGTGTGTATGTGTAAAGAGCTGGAGCGCTTTAAAATGAAATCCGTCCCCGCATCGTCCATCTTAGCCTCGCTCATTGGCGTGGTAACCTCACACCGCCATCAACGCAAACCACAGACTATATTGCCTTTAAGCTGTGATTTTTTTCCCTCTCCGTCATCCCGGGTCACCTGCTAAATCTGCGGTTTCAAGTCTACCATCGAGCGGCGCCAGCGTCCTCAACCCCCTCTTATAACGTTGATAGAGGACACCAGAGTCCCATCAACGCCTTCCGACCACGTGGGTCTGACAGCAGAGGGGTTAAAGTCTCCACAGAGCAGATTTCCATCACTTTCTATAGACACGAAAAGTAATTGTGTGGGTGTCAGTTACCTGTCCAACTCGTAAAAATGTCTTCTTGTCCACATTTATAAACTCAAACTGTATCATGATCTGCAGTCTGTGCGGTAGTCGACTATTTGGTCTCCATAGAAACACAGATTTTGTGCACAGGAGTCTTCACCGAATGTGTATTGTGGTTAAACTATACCTGCCACCTGATGTGAACAGTGTATTTCAGATTAAATAATTCATAATTCATTGATTATTCAAAAGGCACACATCTCACACTCGTAGTCTAGTAGTCTGTGGCTCTTGTAAAACCACTGAACGGATTTCCTCCTTATACTGGTATTGAGAATTATCCAGCCTTGCTGAAAAATTAGTTAATCAACGGATGAGTCAATGAGAGAAAATCTGAAAAGTCCAGAGTGTAGGATTCAGTGGCATCTGGTGGTGAGGCTGCAGATTACAACCAACTGAACACCCCTCATTTCACCTATCCGATAAGAAAGTGTTTGAAGCTGCACCACATTGGCTGAAACTGTCACAAATCTCAAATGTGCTGCGTTAGCGCAAGAACACGATTGGCCGATATGCTTACGGGTTTGGTTGCGTTGAAGCAGACGACTGGCCTTTGTTTATCTGGATTTAGCGCTTGTTTTTTTGCTTTTTTACCCACATCCCAATCTTCTTCAGTTGTTTTGAGGAAAGCTGCAACGCCGTTTTGCTGTGAAGCTCCAGAATTAATTTGTGTAGTACAAAACAACACCAGTAGACATGACTGAATTTTTCATTTTTGGGTGAACTCATCCTTTAATTAATTCCATAGCCTTTAATATGGTGCTATATTAGAACGACATACCTATATGCATGCCTATAACCCAACTATCAGATGGATTTGGTGGAAAAGTTTATTCACCCTGTATAATTAAGTATAAAGTTGGACAAATAGAATATAAAATGTAAAGTACTTTAGAATGATGTGCCACTCTGTAGCTGCAGTACGTGTACGACAGTCGTTACTACACTGTGTACGTGTGTGGAGGCTAAAATCTGGCCAGCCTGTCAGTCTCCTGGAGCCCCCGCCCCGCCTGTCTGTTAACGGGAACTCCCCCTAAGTTGCCCGGTTCTCCTCTCCCTGCTCATTCTCTCCATGAGCTGTCACACACACACATACACACACATATTCCCACACACACCGACACGCACACGGAGTCGCTGCGTGTCGGAGCGGACCGTCTGTCGGGGCTACTCTTCCCTTTGCCGCTACCCCGGTTACCGAAAAAGCGGCTTGTTTGGTTTCGCAGGCTGCGGCGAGCCTCGTCGTGACAGAGTTTTGGGGAAACGGCTGAAGGAGGAGAAGTGAAGGAGGGAGGAGGAGGAGGAGGTGGAAAAGGTAGGAGATGGTGTCAAACAAAATGAGTGATTTCTCTCTCTGTGTGTTTGGAAACTTTACCGTGTGTTCGCCGTCCTTCTCCCCGGTGGTGCGGTGGAGGGTTATCGTGCGTGTCGTCAGCTGCATGATGTTTTTTTTTTTTTTTAAAACTAGGGCGTGTTAATCAAGTATTTCTATTTGGCGCGCGCGTGTGTGTATGTGTGCGCGCGGGGGTGCTCCTTCACATTAGCAGGGGGGATCCTCCTGTTGTGTCACAGGAAGTTTGGAGATTGCACGCGCAGATTGTAGCGGATCACTGAGTTTTGGGGGGGTAACCTGCCTGCCTGCTGCAAGAACATCTCATGTGAGTCTGATTTTTCCTGATTGCTCTTGAAGTACACACTCAGGTAACTTCATGAAGTCAACTCTGTGCGTTAAGCAGATGCTTTAAATCTAAAAAGTCTTGTTTTTGTCTTGATTCAGATCTACACTTGAGTTTGTTGCAGAAATACAGTCACAATTTTAACACATGATGAGCATATTTTGCAGTGCAAGTCTCCAGTTAATCCATCTGAGAGCCTTATATTTGACTTCAAAGCACTGTGACAAACGTTTTATTTACTGGAACTGATCCGAGGCAAGTTTATTTAGAGGTTTTTTTTTAAGAGCAGAGGCACTGCAAAGTGGCGTTCACTGACCTGTAAAAATACAATAAAACGGGAAAAAATAGCAGAAAAACATCCACGAATGTCTGTATTCGCACATGTGGTGTGTGTGTTTGTGTGCGAGTGTGTAGCCGCTTGACACTCCCATCGTTTGTTTTCTGTGTGTGTGTGTGTGTGTGTGTGTGTGTGTGTGTGTGTGTGCGCGCGCCCGTGTGGTGATATCCTGACAGATCCTGTGAGGTGGGGGTCAGTCACAGGGTCTCCCCTCTGGAATTCTCCTAGAATAGATGTGACACACACACACACACACACACACACACTCTCACACACCAACACGCACACGCTCTCACACGCGCTTTAAACGACATCTTCCGTCAGCTTAACATGTTTTTCTTCTAATAATTACCCCCCTGCTTTGATTTCACACTGTGCGAGGCCGCTGCAGCTTACAACCCTGAAACTCACTTTATTTCAAAGCTCCACAAATAGACGGTCTTCAACAACTGTGACGCCGCGCTCTCAAGTCGAGGTCTGTTGTCCTTGATGCTGACATTGATTTCAGTCTCTTTTTTTAAATGCATCATTAGATTCCAGTACCGTGCAGTCCGCCTAAGTCAGTGTGTGTGTGTGGATGTGTTTGCTGTTGGTTCCCCGTCTTTGTTGTGTTACAGGTGCGTGACTCAACCTATTGTTGGAACCGAACAGCTTTTTATTTGCTTTTAGAGCCCATTAGTCACATCGCCTCTCTGTGTTGTATTCATTCATGCTTAGAGATGAGAGTTCCTATTTTTCTTCTTCTTCTACTTTGTCTCCAGTCTCACAGCATCATCCACAGAAAAGTCTCGCTCAAGGACGCCGCACAGGTCAGAAAACACATGGCCTCGACATGACAGACCGCTGTTCTTCTTCTGTTACTTATAGACAGCGGAGAGTGACAGGAATGAGTCAGAGGGGATCCGTTAGAGGAGCTGCAAACCAGTGCTTCTCTTGTTGCTCCCTGGCCTGTTCTGTGGAAGTGTCTGTCAGATGATGGATGCTTGAAAATGTCAGTGTGTGTGTGTTTGTGTGTGTGAGAGAAGATCTTGTCTGCTGTAACTGGAGCCTGGCTGGACACACTGACTCTTGGAAGGCCACAAAGACCGCTCTGCATGAACGGTGGGGAATGTGGAAGTTTGTGTGTGCTTGTGTGTGTGTGTGTGTGTGTGTGTGTGTGTGTGTGTGTGTGTGTGTGTGTGTGTGTGTGTGTGTGTGTGTGTGTGTGTGTGAGAGAGAGAGCTACACATCAATGACAGGCTTCAAGCTGACGCTATTAGTTAATTAACAAGATTAGTTGATTGGCTTAAAATGTATCAACCACGATCATAAGTCATTTCAAAGACAAAATTACCCCACAGCTTCTCAAATACGAGGATTCGCTGATTTGGAATTTGGGAATATGTGTGATGCATTTTCCACATTATTTGACACGTTATAAAGAATTAATTGAAAATAGTCATCAGCTGCAATCCTAGATATACCATGTCGTGATGCTGGTACGTTCTTGTAGGAGAAAGATAAGCTCATTTGGAAGTGATGATCACACTTTATGCACGACATGAGACAAAGTAAAGTTTGTTTTTCATCTTTCTTCACAGAGGGACTGATACAGAAGAGTGCTTTACTGGTGTGAAACATGATATTAAACTAGCTCGGGGCCAGACAATTTCTCTGCGTGTAAATGTATCCAAAGTCTCAGCCCGCAGGAGTAAAATTAGCAAATTCACACTTTAGTAGAGGGAGCTCAGGAGGCTGGTCTGCATCCTCCTTCCTCCACTGATCAGCCCAAATCATGAGAGCAAATCAAAGGATGCTGCCTTTTCACATCTTTGTCAGTGTTTAAAGGGCGACAGATATCAGTTGAAACCATTTAAAAGACGAACATTTTGATAACCGCAGCCCTTGCTTTCTTCTTTTTTCACACCATTACTTGATTTCTCCTCTCCCTTCATCTACACATTGCGGAGGAGGTTGTTTTATGATTTGTTAACTTCCAGAGAAGTTGCCTGTTCATTTACTTGGCCTGTTGTTTCCAAGCTCGAGTGGATGGTTAGTGGGCGGGCGGGTGGGCGGACGAGTCTGTGTCCGCTTCGGAGCAGCATTTATACGAGCCACGGTTTCTCTCAGTCCCCTCACAGATGTGCGTCTTTTCACAGGTGCCTGTTGTTCCCAAGCTTTGTGTGTACAGTTTTGTGTGTGCACGCATGTGCGATATTAATCTGGGTTTTATCCATTTCTCACATAGGTGTGGAAGGACAGTGTGTGCCTAGCAACAATGACCCACTGGAATACACCGGGAGTGTCCTTATGTAATGGGGTAATGACTGTGGTTGTGTTGGTTTAGTGCAGACAGATGTAGATTTTGATTCAGCGAGCTGAGTCACAGAACGCATCCTCACAACGCCCTCTTTCATTCCGATGATTTAAAAAACCCAAATGTCTGGCTGATACCCATTCATCTTAATAAGGATTAGAGTCAGAGATGCAACAATTTAAGAAATAATTAATCTGCAGCTATTTTGATAATTAATAAATCATTTAAGCCATTTTAAGCAAATAATGCTAAATAGAAGATGGTGAAAGGTTCTTAAATGGGAGGTTTTGCTGTGTTTTTGCACATGGTGTTTAATGAGAATAGATGTAATACCTGGTTTTGGACTGTGGACTGTAATCCTAATCCTGATAAGGGACAGGTGAAACTAATGACGGCAACCAAGAAAAAACAGGAAGTGTAAAGGAAAACACAATGCATGAGGATAAAACCTACAAAATAAAACCGGAAATGACTGAACTAAACTTCAAAACCAAGACAATGATAATCCTAATTCTAACACCGTGTATAATCACCTGAAAACAAGAATGATTCTGTTTTCATTACACTAGAAACCAGTCATATCTACAGAAGGCGCGGGTCCCCTCCGCAAAGTCTGCCATGTCTTTACAGTGGACCTTATATCAAACATCAAAATAATAGTTAGTTGCTGCCCTAAACTGTAGAACTCTAGCCGAAGAATAGAACGTATTGTAATGTTGTACAGTTGTAAATCCCTTTGAGGATGTTGGTCTGTATTGGAGCAGGTTGGAGCAGGTACTGAGTTCAGGGAAAGTTTGTTGTTAGCGGGTGAAGGTACACTGCATACCAGTGTGAGCCTCATTTGTCCACCAAAATAAAAAAAGGGGAACTCCAGAGGTTTTACACATAATTACTACTCCTACTGCTGTGGGTTTACTTCTTTAGCTCCAGCCTGTTAAAGTCTGACAAGATAACCTTGAAGATGTCGTCAGGAGTTAACTGAATTTGCAACAGGAGGCTTTCTGTTGCAAGCTGTCAGTAAGGAGATTGAAAGACCAGGGTGTATACCGGTTGAGTCATGCATTAAAGGAAATGCAACTAATGTGACGCACTCTGTAACTTCTGTATTCAAAATTGTCATATAAATACATTTCTGGTAGCTAACTATATGTAGGATCTATTTTCGGCCATTTGACTCATGCCAGGAAATCTCAGACTGCTGCTTTAATGTGGACATTTTGTCTTTTAATCTGTCTTTTGCAAGTTATGTTTATGTTATTTTATTGACTTGAATGCAATGTAAATCACTTGGATGTAAATCACAATGGATGAACATCTTAAAGGGGCAGTACGTACAATACGTGGCACTGGCGAGGTGCTAGTGAGTTAGCACGCTAACTTCAATAGATATCTCTGCAACAAAATACATAAACTCCCAAGACATGGTGTCAAAACTGTTATTTCTTCACATTCTGTTGATAGACTCAATTCATTTTTTGAAATTTTTAGACTAAAATTCTTACTTATTGCACCTTTAACTAAGCATAGCCCTTCTATCTTTACTAATTCAGCCACCTCTGTTAGCATCAAAGACACTTAAGTCTAGTATAAGACCTAATGTTTGGTTAATAGCCTCTATTTATCTGTTTTTATTGACCTCTATCTAAATAAATATTAGCCCAATTGTCAAAGAAACACCAGTAGTAGGCTATAAGCTAGCTGTACCAAAGACGTCTCAACAGGAACAACACACAGTTATCCAAACTCAACAGATGTTATGATCCTGTCAATGCAACACCAGCACAGACATGCAAAGTGATAAACAACAGGAGTGCAGTCAATAAATCAGTTATATAACAACGAAGTAACGGAGGTGGAAACTGTCTTTGAGCTAAAATGGACAAAACACACCTCTTTGGTTAAGTCACTGCAGCTCCCTGTGTTGACATGTCTGTCAGACAGCTACTGTGTGTGAGTAAGGATTCTGTCTGCATGGGTGTGTGTTTTAAAAAAAAAGAGAGATGCACATCCAAGGGAAGACACATTCCAGTAGAGTCCCCAAATTTTAATTAAGTTTCATTTTTGGATTATTTTCATGCGTAATTATGAGTCACGACATACCCACACCCTCACTGTGTGTGTGTGTTTGTCTGGCTGTTGGTCTGTGTGTGTGTGTGTGTGTGTCTGTGTTTTGTGTGTGTGGTATGGGTGTGGTGTGTGTCTGTAGTCAAGCCAGCGTTAGACTGTATGCCAGGCTCCCGTAGGACTTCTCACATTTATGCTTTCTAATTGATTCAGAGTGTGATTTATGCTCCCTGGACCCACATGTGCTCGCCTGCCCTTGGTTGTGCAACACACAAGCAGGCGCGCGCACACACACACACACACACACACACACACACACCCACACACACACACACACACACACACACACACACACACACACACACACACACACACACACACACACACAGACACACAGACACATGCACACACAGACACGCAAAAGCTCCAAGTTACTCATCTCGGCAGCACAAGGCACCATTGTGTTTAACATCTTCATGGCACTTTTGGTGACACAGTCATTCACATTTCCCAGCAGCATATGTGTGCGTGGGTGGTCGTCTCATATTCCGTGTAACACTGCCGGCTGCTAAAAATGAAGACGTGACAGGGAAAGTGTGAGTGTGTTAGTGAGAAGTGGGTGTGTGTGTGTGTGTGTGTGTGTGTGTGTCTGGGGAGCGAGGGCACCACTGGAAGCTGCGTCTCAATAAGCCGAGGTTACACGCTCTGCTTGGTAATCGCTGCTTTTTACTATCAGGTGCTCTTTTCAAGCCAAAACACAGTAGATTACAGACTTTTCTATCAGATATTTTTTTGATAGACTTGTAACCTTAGCTTTCATATCGTAAATCCTTTTTGCGGGGAGAACGCAGCTGTTCTTTTCTTGTTTTCTCTGTATTTGGAAAGCGTGTCACCGATAAATCATCAAGGGGAAATTCAAAGACGGAGAGAAGAGGAGTTACAAGCCGTTCACCTGGTGTTGTTGCATGTTGTGGTTTGTGGCAAACCATAAAAACGGGATTTCTTTACAGGGAAAAGATCGGATGAGGTTCACTGCTTGTCACTTTTTTTTTGTTGTAGCCTAAAGCAGTCTTGAGGTCGCTGTGGCCAAAGTCATTGAAATCTGGAAATATAAGCCAGTTGAGGCAGGAAAAATAAGATGTTTTGACAATTTAAAGTTAAGTTAAATGTGTTGTCTGTATATAAATGTATCCAGATTAGCTGTTCTACAACGTTAGCTAATAGCTGTGGGTTTTACACCTTGAAATAAGCCTGATGTCCCATCTGTCCATCATTTTCTCAGTTACTGATCAATCAGGAGGCAGTGAAATTATAACGGTTTGTCAATTTCATCACATTTGTGCATCTTGCAACCAGAAATGCAGGAGTGAGACTCGGGCTTCCCACTCTGAGTGTGATGTCGGAGGAGAATTGGCCTCTGTGTGAATATGGTGTATTGGCTGAAAGGCTGCGTGACACTGTGGGTGAGGCACATAACCAAAAAAAATGCATAACTTCTAAATGGATTAACATAACATGACAGAACTTTGTAGAGAGACACTAACATGATTTTGCCAGATTTGCAAGGTTGTGCATGAATACATTGATGCAGACACGCATCTGGTCACAGCCATTCTAATTCATGCTAATTTTCATTCAAGCAGAAAGTGATTGTTTCTGTAGTGTTGAGAACGATCCCTCATTGTTCGGGTAAAACTGAGAGATGTGACAGCGCAGCACTTATAGATGATATTTAACTCACTACAGCGATAAACAATGATATGTAAATGTTGTCGAGTCTCCCTGTGAATCACCTCATCTCCGTTTAGCTTGTGCCTACTCGAACACGGGCTGAAAATTAACATGTTAGCTGCGTGTTGTTGTCAAAATAAAAGGCCTGACACAGAGGACACAACAGTGTGAGAAATCGAACCCATCCCACAATGGGGTGATTCATACGCGAGTGTGTGGGAGGTGCACTGTGCATGACGGCCTCCTCTTACCACCTTTTAACCACCGAGGGATCCATCCTGGGAAAAAAAAGAAAAAAAGAGGAAGGAGAGAATGAAAAGAGGGTGAAGATTAGCGAGACAGGGACGAGGAGCTGGGTCACAGATCCCCCATCATCCTTCTGCTGCTCATTGACTGGCTCCATTATGGCTGCGGTGAAAGAAGCGCGCTGATTGGCCGGTCGCGTCTGAATGTCACTGCTTCTCGTCCGTGTGGACTCTGGAATTTGTGTGTGTGTGTGTGTGTTTGTGTGTGTGTGTGTTTGTGTGCATTTGTGTGAGTTAATAGCTATCCATTGAGTGGTTGATTGTGTTCTGTTGTCCACAGTGGCTCTCTTTGTCCGGACTCTACACACACACACACACACACACACACACACACACACACACACACACACACACACACACACACACACACACACACACACACACATCTGAATCTGAACCAGGCATTCCTCCAGTGGCAGGGCACTTGCCAAGAGCAAAAGAAAGAGAGAGCGCGAGGGGAAGAAAGAAAGAGGAAGAAAATACGAACTAACTAACAGTACCATTCATAGTCATGGCAGTGCGGTTCTTCCTGGCCCTGGTTTGAGACATGAATGGGTCTGAAGCTAAAAATATTTTTACTGCTTGCTTTTTAAGCTCCCTTTACTCTCCCTGCTCTTTTCATTACTCGTCTCCTCTGTTGTGTTCTCACAGTGGAAGCAGACGAAGCCTGCGCTGCATTAGGATGCGTTTAATAGCGCGTCTGATTTTTATAGAGTCAGACTGTGGTTGCAGTTTCTCAAGGTGTAAATGTGTGCAAACAACCCAGCGGGGTGAAAAAAAGACTGGAAAGCAGAGGCAGGAGATTAGAAAGACAGCAAGCAAGCAGTGAGGATAAGGGTGGGGGATCGGACGATTATAGATCGGACGTCTAATTCCTAAGAATTGTAGGAATTGCTGTATTCAATATCATCTTCTGTTTCTGAACGTAACATAACTTTATCGACTGGCTGATCAGCGCTACGGGAACGTGCCAACAGAATGATGCAGCCAACTGGATGGCAATGCAGATCCAAAGGCTTCACATGGCTCTTCCTTGGGTGACATATGCTGATTATTGCAAGACGGAGCACGAGTAGCTTGTGCCAAGCCAATCTATATTTAATGCAATATTGTGCTTTAAACTTCCCATGAAACAGCTCGCCAAATAGCGCATGCACATCTTGCAGACTTCCCTCCCATCGAGTAGAGGTTAAATTGGCAAGAGGAGGTATGAGGAGCGTGTGCTAATTGGGAGGACCTTGGCAAGACACTGGCATTTAGTCAGCATCTTGCCGAGGTCCTCCCAATTAACACTCTAAAATAATTAGATCACAAATTGTGGTCGCGATTAAAAAGTTTGTGATATCATGTTTTTGGGGCAGATTGGCGAACACCCCAGGGGGAGGACGGCTCGCGAGAAAAGGTCATGAGTTGAATCCGGACCCGTGACATCATAAGTAGACGGTCTGTGCCTGCAACCTCTTGAGCTGTGTAACAGACGGGCTGCCTAAATGACAGAGGCACGGGGCTGCTTTTTATTGGTCAGTGCGGGTAGACCATGCGTCTCACTGCCTACCGCAGATGGAGAAACGCGGCGGGCGGAACGGGAGGAGGAAAAAAAAAGATGGAGAAACAGTGAGGTAGAGCGATAGAGACGAGTGAGGAGAAGTCAAGGAAGGGCGGCATAAAAAAAGAGACTGACAGTAATCCAGCAAGACTCACAGAGAGAGAGAGAGGAAGTAGAAAGACAGCGAAGCGGGTAAATTATGTGAGCTGGGAATTTGCTTTCACCACGGAAATACCTCAAGTGCAGCATGGGAAACAGGGAGAGGGACTATTTCGGGCTTCGCTCCTGTTTGTTATGCCAGCCAGCATCTGAGGGCAGAGTGCAGGGTTTGCAGTAAGTACATTAACATGTGAAGTGGAAGGAGAAGAGGAAGAAGGGGAAGAGGAGGAGCAGAATCTTTCAGGCGGGGAGAAATTACCCTGTTGCACCAGTGTGCCCTCTCTTGTTTTGTGCCCTCTCTCGCCATTTAATCTAAATCCATTCAAGAGGCTTTATTGGCAAGATAAGATCACTCTGACATTGCCAAGGCTTAAGTGCATCTCCCCCACTTTCTGGTTGGATGGGAGGAGGAAGTAGGTTGGTGGTGGGAGCGGAATGACAGCCTTTATCTCGGTCAGTAAACACAGGCCGAGGGAGTCCCTACATTGTTTACACTGTGTCTTTAACTTCCCCTTCTCCCATGCCTACACACTTAGAGGACACTGTAACACAATCGCTCGCAAGAAGAGGACCCACACATGTACACGCTGGCCTGCGGCGCGCGCGCACACACACAAATGCAAGGTCAAGCTCACATGGATACTCACACACACACACGTGGATGGACACACACTCAGAGGTTGTGGTTGGGTAAAGCAGCGGTTGTATGATGATGATGATGATGTGTGTGTGTGTGTTTGTGTGTGTGTGTGTGTGTGTGTTTGTGTGTGTGTGTGTGTGTGTGTGTGTGCGGTGGATCATTGGCAGCCAGTGTACGGTGAACTGGTCAGATCCCAGCACACTCAAGCTTCCCTCCTGCCTGCCAGTCTGACCACTAGTGTGTGTGTGTGTGTGTGTGTGACTGCTCTGTAGAGATAAGTGTTGGGCTGCTCTGTATTTTGCTCTCATAGTTGCTCATTTGGTGCATTTTATGATACTTGGAGAATATTTTACATGACAGGCGTGCCTGTGTGTGTATTTGCACAAGAGTCTGTTTACAGCTCTTTTCAAAGGAGGCTGGCTGATATATGTTTTTTACAGAGATGATAATGTCAGAAAATGATAATTGGGGTAATTTATAATTGCTACAAATCCAGTGATGTTACTCGCGGCTCTCGTTGGCAATGTATAGAACCACTCCCCTGTTCTACTAAGAAGAGGATAGGCCTTTCTTGATAATGATGTTA
The DNA here is from genome assembly GCA_903131615.1 of Diplodus sargus. Taxonomy (NCBI): domain Eukaryota; kingdom Metazoa; phylum Chordata; class Actinopteri; order Spariformes; family Sparidae; genus Diplodus; species Diplodus sargus. Next base: position 1,581,703 of record CAEMYA010000017.1, on the reverse strand, counting down.
TTGACTTTCACACATCTTATCTTATCAGTTTATTGTTATATTGTATGTACACGACCTAGATTATTATGTTGGCTGACCTCGACATTGCCCTTTGTGTTGACGTGCAGTTTTTGAAAATGCATTTGATTTATTGTTTTTTGGATGTAATTTTGTCTTATTTGTATTTTATTCTATTAGGATCTTAAATTTTTTTTCTCACATTTGAAAAATTGGCATATTTGAGAGGGTGTGCTTTGATTTTTAAGCTATTACACTATTACTCAAAGGTTTTGGTTCACTTAGAAATGTCTTTATTTTGTAAAGAAAGGCTTCCTTTTTCCAATTAAAACAACATTATAATGATCACAAACACATTTTTGACATTATTAATGTGGTACAGGACTATTTTGTAGTCTCACCCTGGAGCCCTGAATATCTACATAACCTTACAAAGGGCCAAATTTCAGCAACCATGACTCCTGTGGTCCAGTGGCTCATCGTGTTCGCTAATCCAAGTTTGTTGTAAAAGGCTTGTTGAAAACATTAGATATGTCATTAGAAAACTCGGTTGAAAACTGATGTGCTGATAAAGGAGCAATAAAATTGGCCTTCCTTAGTTGAGTATCTGCAGAATCAGCATGTGTGGGTTTGATTATACTCTCAATATGGCCAGAAAAATACAACTTTCCTCAAAAACTCGTCAGGCTATACTTGTTCTGGGAAATGAGGGCTATTCCAATGTGAGAAATTGCTGAGAAAGTAAAGATCTCATATGATGGCGTGTGCCACTGCCTTCAAGCAAACTGCCTCCGACCACAATAGAAGGAGAAGCTGGAGGCCCCCGGTGAACAACCGAGCAAGATGACAAGTACATCACAGTCTGGAGTTTGAGGCTGTTTCATTAAATGGTACCCGCAAAACACCAGTCTCCGTGTCGACAGTGATGATGTGGCCTTCAAGGCGGAATTGCAGCGGAAAAGCCATATCTGTGGCCGGCAGTGAAAGGAATAAGATATTGCAACGTCTGATTGTCGGCACAAAGTTCATGCCGTGTTCAAATTGCCTTCTTCTTTGTGAAAGCGCGCTATAGAGCGTGTCTT
>CAEMYA010000017.1:1526010-1578882 GCA_903131615.1 Diplodus sargus | reverse complement strand
TTTTTTTTTTTTTTTGTGACATTTTGAGAGTTTATTTAAAATCCCCTTGACAGTTGGATGGAAACATAGCCTCTCCCTCCCCCTCCCCCTCCTCCTCTCCGCTGCTTCTTGCTTTTTCTGGAAGCAGTCTTAAACATGTATGAGGGCTGAGACTGACAGGTAGGTTTTAACTCATTTTGATCAGCTTTATACGAGCAACAACCTGCGCTCTGCCCTTTTTGTGGTGTCTGTGTTTTGCTTTTCTTTCTGTATCCTCTTCTCTTCTTTCTCTTTCTTCAGTATCTCCTTCATCTCTCCTCTGATCTGTTCAGACAAGGCTGACAACACTTTCTTCCTCACCCCCCCAACCCCCCCCCCGAGTATCTGCTTCCTCTGACTTCTCATCTGTCCAGGTACAGGACCCTCGGGGGAGGAGGGGGGGAAAACACCAGAGACATTAGAGCCTCATCCAAACTGAATGAGCGACATGTGTAAAGTATTTGTTCATGTACCGTACAGGGAGCCACTGCCTTAAACATGCTGGAGTAGCTATCTGAACGCTCTCACTTTTTGTCTGTGAGAGCCCGTTGTGTGTGTGTGTGTGTGTGTGTGTGTGTGTGTGTGTGTGTGTGTTCGTACCCCATGCCTTGGAGAGAAGGGAGATGTGGTAGTTTGATATCATTGGCATTCTTTCATCAGTGAGGTGATTCTCCTGCTATGTGTTTGAACTGCGGAGAATCAAAGACAGCTTGTTGTGCAGCTGTGGCCACATCACCTGCACACCAAATCTGCTGGATCTTTCCATCTCCCTCTCTTCCTCTCTCTCTTCTCCTTCTTCTTCGTTTTTTGTCGGCTGCCTTTGTAGCTTTCCGGGCTTTGTCCAATTTCTTGTGCTGTGTCTCTTTTTTGATGCCTGATGTGGCCTCCAGAAGCCCAATTCTCTTTTCGCCTGTTGTCAGCCCCCGCCTCTCTCTCTGCAGCCAGCAGTTACCACAGCATGTAATCCGTCCAATATTACAATCACAGCTGAGAGTTTTTGTGTTGTTTTTTTTTTGCAAAAGTCTCTCTTTTATACTTGGAGACTTGTGTTTGCTTGCTGAGTCGAGGTAGAGTGGTAGTGACACAGAAAGGGAATTTTGTACAAAAATGACAGGCGAAATTGTCCAACTGAAAATAAGCTTCAGGTGGAGTTTGGAATCCAATTTTTCCACAGAACAAGGCCCCGGGAGCTTTTCTTTCTCTTCGTAACTGTTGAAGAAACAATTCCAGAGAACAGCAACTCCCTCAGCTGTGGGAATGTGTTTGTTATTCTAAGATTTGATAAGGTGCGAACCTATCCTTTAACTCCAAATCTTTATTTTTGCACCAATGACTGACATCCTGTAGCTTTCCGTTGTGCAATTGCAAATGTGTACTCACACCTCTGATAAGGCTAAATGATGCATACGGGCCCAGGACTGCTGTTGCAACACTGCGCTTCCACTGTAGGCAATACAACTGGGCAGTGATCCTCTCAAGAGAAGTCTCCTCTGTTTATGGTTTTTACCCTCGGTGTTTTGTTTTTTTTACAGAAATTGATAACAGCTTGTTAAACTACTTGAATACAGGAAATAACTCTTATTGGCTTCCACTTTGGGGTCTTCATCACTTTGTCAGCATTTATCACCTGGTGTTTACTTTGTCGCTTTATCTGGCTCACTGTAGTCTGTAGATGTAAACCCTATCCATATTACACAAACTCATTGTGAATTTGAAGTTTTCACAGCGCGATGCTCCTGCCTCTCATGTAGAATAACGCTTGCAGAAGAAGCCAGATCTGTTGGACTGTAGCAGCGGAAGAGTCGATGAGTTTTTTTTCTTCTTGATTTTAAATCCAACGAAGCCGAAAGAATCTTTTCTGTCTGACCTTCGATTTTTTTTCTTTCTCGACAACCGTTCATCCGCTCTGCTTCACACCTGGCAGATGTATGTCTGAGAGCCCGGGGAAGTGCAGTATCGAGTGTGAAGAAGTTTGGATGAGCGCTTCTTGATAAAACTGCAAGGATTTAAGAATTTTATCTGCACTTTAAATGTGCACTATATCCTGCTCTGTGGTGCTGGTTTGTCTCCTTCTAACTTTTTTTGGTTCTATTTCTGATCTTTTCCCACGTCACAGGGACATTTTTTCAATTTTCCTTTTACTCTTAAGGAATTTAGATGTTACATCATAGTAGGGCGTTCATCTTTCTAAAGATGACTTATGTTTTCCCGTTAGTCCTCCCTTTCAGCTCCATATCTCCCGCCACACACAGCGTCAGCAAGACGCAGAAAGGAAAAAGCTATTTTTGTTGGGGGTTCTTCATTCTCTACTCATAACCCCACCATGAGAAACTGAGTGAAAATAGATGCTAAAGTTATGTTTAGAAGTCAAGGTATAAGTAGCTACAATTAGAATAATAGTACAATGGCATGCTCTGGCGTTTCCCAGTCTGATTGCGTGCTGATTAGAGACTGAGGTTTTGAAGCCTTCATCGCAGGAACACAGACACAGGACCAGCTACATGGCGACTACATTGATGTGGCCCGCGTGTGCAATTTCGCTGTAATTTCATCGCAGTAACGCTGTGATTAAGCAATGATTTACTGGTTTATTTCGAGCAACAATTGTACAGAGTTTCATAATAGAAGAACCAACACAATCCAGTGACAGACTGCGTTGGCCCGGGCGCTCATGGGAACCAGAGGGGCTTTTTTAGTGTTCGGGTCCTCGGGGGACAGCTGAGACCGTGTTGTTGTTGTTGATGATAAAAGCACTCCCACAGTTCGAGGGCCAAAATACACAGTGCGCGTGCATACACACACACACACACACACACACACATACACACACACACACACACACACACACACACACACACACACACACACACACACACACACACACACACACACACACACACACACACACACACACACACACATACAAGCGGAGAAAAAGAAATCCTGTTTAACACGCATGTGGGGAAATCACGTAACGTCACAGATGGGCGTAAAAGTTTAAACTTTCAGGAAACTAAAAAAAACAAACATCGCCTTGTGTTTTCATCCTGGAACACTCAAGCACACGCCTCTTTTGCTTAAGTTCACCAACGCCCCAGGGAACAGATACTGCATGTATGAATACACACAAACACGTTTGAATGCATCCCAAACACACATGTAAGTAGAAAGTTCAGAGATGTGGATCGGAGCCAGAGAGCGCACAACAAACCGACTGTAGCCTCCTTCCTGCTCCGTCATTTGCCCTTTAAGTCGCACAGGGAATATTTTGGAGAGTTTTTGATTAGCTGGTTCCTTAACTCCTTGACTCCTTTGACTGTATTTTTATTTATTTTTTTACAGTCGGCATACAGCATGGAAACAGATAACTCTGTTTTCGCAACAGAAACTGATTATACAAACCAGGTGAAATATTATTACAGAAAAGTCTAAAAGTAAAAATGTAGACTTGACATTTATTTTCAACAGGCAGAGCGAGAGAGCTGCTTCTGGGACGCTTCAAATTAACACATTTTTCTCTATTTTGTGCCATTTTATAGGCAAATCAATTCATCACTGATTGATAATCCGCTGACTGGAATAGTCCCACCCTACTTTTTAAGCACTGAGAACCCGTATGACTGCAATTACAAACAGTTGTCCTGTTTCCATTCGCTGCTGTTGCATCCTGAAGAGAGAGATGTGGGGATCGAGTGACACATTTTCTGGCGTGCGTGAGTATAAAGGGGGCAAATGAGGTGAGGATAGGAGTTGAGTGTTAGGATTCACCCATGGGCGAAGGGGGGAGACAGACTGTGTGGAAAGATATGTAAGGTATCCATCTTTAAGGCTGAATCAGAGGAATGCAGGCTACTCGACCCCGAGGCATGGAGGCCGACAGTATATAGGCCGTACACCCACGGGACGCCGGCGTCTCCCTCTGCACGCCCACCTCCTATGGATGCAACATACACCTACATATGCGTATTAATCACACACTTGAGCACAGTCAGACCGTTTTCTCAGAAGGCGTGCTGTAATGCCGTGCCCTCAAAGTCGTCTGTCTCTGTTTGTCTGACTGTCTCCATGACTCGACAATCCCTTCTTTTTTGTCACGATGAAAGGGGGGGAAATGATGGATTGCGAATTAGAAGGGGCAAAAAGAGAAGCCAAATGTTTACTCTTCCCTGCCTTTATTCTTCCCTCTCTGCAGCTCCGTCTCTTTATTTGTCCATGTGGATGTGTTTTTCAGGCGGTGTGGAGGTTTTTTTTTCTCAGTGAGCATGTGGATGTGAGTTAGCTGTAAGGGAAAAAGGTGTTTCAATTCGAACTGTCAGAGTCTCTCTCCTATGCTTTCTGTCTCTCTAAGCGTGATGGATTTCCTCAATTCCGCTCTTTCTTTTAAGTCAGAATCTCTCCTCCGCTTAAACCCGGAGCCTTAATCCCAAACAGTGCGGCGTGTCACTGGGAGAAAGAGAGTCGAGGAGACGGGAAGCTTTTTGAGAAACCTCCGACGAATGACTGATGCTTTTTTGGAAACGAGCGAGTGTTTTTCCCCAAAAGAAGATGCAATCTCTGGACTTAACTTGACACAAAAGGCCCTGGGCTCTTTTTTTTTTTTTTTTGAATAGATCATTATAACAAGAAGCTCCTCTCTTGACTTCGTAATGAGGCTTTTCGGGAAGCCGCTCTTTAGCTGCAGACTGAGGGGTGGAGACGGGGCGAGGATCGAAGCCAGTTTCCCAGAGGTTTACTGACTCCTGACTTCAAAGGCCGAAAGCAGTCGCACTGTCACTGCTGTGAGAGGAGCCAAATCCTGAGGGATCAGGAGTGTGTGTGTGCATTTGCAGTCGTGGGGCATTACAGCTCGAGACTGTTGATGTGAAAGGGGCTACTTAAGGCAAGATGGCAAGTATACGGTCGAATCAATGACGTCGGCTTGTTGCTCTTGTTGCTTTCCGGGAATTTAAATTGCAGAGATGTTCAGGCATCAGCGCTGATTACGTGATGGCAGTTTCATCCGTCGCAAAACAGGTGCTAATTGGCTGACGAGAGGAAGAAAATGCAAGTTAATGCAATAAAGAGGGGGCTGAAAGCGTTCTAATGCAGTTTGATTGACAGTGTTACATCACTGTATTTATCCAGCTCGCTCATTTAACACTGTGAAGTTGCTGCCTCTTTTCAAGCATCCATACGTGATGCGCGCTCAACTCACCCAGCACTGTTTGCATGCTCTTAGTTTCGTCGGTGAACCCGTGTGGGCAGTTTGCGTGGGAGTCACGGTTCCTCTCTCGCACCAAAACCGAGCAAGTGTCGGCGGCCGAACGCAGTGCATCCTGCGGGCGGGTGCGCGTACGTGCGCGTAACGGCAAACAGATGTGAGACACGGAAGACCTGGCAGAGCACCGACGGGATGACTGTGTGTCTGCCTCGTCTGCCAGGAGCTCAGTAACGCTGACTGGAAAAGTTTGGAATCACGGCGCTCGCTGCCTGCTCATGTTATGTGGAAACACACACACACACACACACACGGCCGCATTTACATTAGGTATTTACTGGCAGCTAATGGTAAGACGCAAGACACCCACATACACATACTTGACATACAGCATTTACTGCCTTCTCAACTTTTATGGGAATATACGCACACACACACACACACACACACACACACACACACACACACACACACACACACACACACACACACACACACACACACACACACACATTAAGTGCTGAGATATGAGCCAATGACACATCCCAGCGGTATACGACATGCCGTCATACCGAATGCATGAGGGATCCAAGGCAGACGAGGACTTGACTTGGATTTTTTTGGAGAGCTGCAGCGTTACGTCTCAGTGTGCGTGTGTGTGTGTGTGTGTGTGCATGTGTGTGTGTGTGTGTGCGTGTTGCACCACTCAAGATAAGGCAGCTTTAGTGCTGTTGGCCCTGCCTCTGACCCACCTTACGCAGCTGCACACTGCAGAGAATATCATTCTTCATATCGACTCACAATAGTGATGATGATATCCAGTCAGTTCTGTCTTCTCAGGCTTGTACTGCAGTTCCTCTTCAGTTCACAGCTCACAGCGTGTTGTAGAGTAGAACTACACATCATTTTGATCGTTTTGATAAGTATATAGCAACGGGAACCTGTTGATTAGATATATATGTTGTGACATGATACTACATGTCACTTGGAATTTAAGTCTATAATAGTTAATAGTGATATACCTGTGATCTGAGTTCCTCTTTAGAGACCTGCCGCTAGCTGCTAGCATGGCGAAAAACAGACACATTGGTAACTTACTGCAAGAAGATTAACAATAATCTAAACTCAGTGGTCCACTTTCTAGCTTTTGGAGTGTTTTGGAGTCTTGATTCAGCAACTGAGTCGCATGCTGACCCCTAAGCAAGCTCCATTTGGTCAATAAAGGTCTGGAAATGTGATTTAAACGATCTGAGAGCTCGCTAGTACCTTTAATCTGAGATCATTTTGTTGTATAAAGGTCAAAAATGAACTTCCATGCTCAAATGCAAGTTTTCTTGGCTCCCTCTGGCTCCCTGTCAAGCTCTGAATTCAATTGAAAGTTCTTTTTTCTCACTGTCAGAGCTCCGCGTGGCAGGGGGCTGCCTCCTACAGTATGTTACTGAGTTACCACAGCTCTGTGATCACAAGTACAACACTTAAGTCCTCTGAGCATAGCTTTACTTGATGTATTTCTCGTTTTTTTTTTTTTTTTCACCATGGTTACATTATGTCTGCAGTTCATGACCTATACTATCTATTAAACGCGCTGTATTATAAATAACATGTCCTTCTCAGCTTTGGTTTCGTGACTTCACATGGTCCATTACTTGAGATCCTGTAATAGTCCGAGAACTGACATCACTGCTGGCCGCTCAGGATTAGTGTGCGTGACTCGCCAGCCTATCGGTCAGTGTGTTAGTATGATAAAAAGTGACAGCAGTCAGTGTGATGGTCCAGGCGTGTAGCCAGTCATACCCATAGTTACAGCACCGCGTTCCCACTCCGCCTTTGAACTGCTGCTATGCTGCTATAATGAGGGAATGTTCTTTTCTAAGCCTAACCCAGGGGAGGTTGTTTGTGTGTGTGTGTGTGTGCGTGTGTCTTTGTAGCAATGGTGAGTCATATGTGCAGCAGCCATTGTCTTTGTACTCTTGACATGCCGGCCTGTAACCAGAGGCCTTGCTGCTTTCCCTCGGCCCTCCAGGTGACAGAAACAAACCCGGAGAAAGTGTGTGTGTGTGTGTGTGTGTGTGTGTGTGTGTGTGTGTGTGTGTGCGTGGCGAGCGCACGTGTGTGCGTATGAATATATGCCGCCCGAGGGTAGATACTTATATATGTAGTCTCACATGAGATCACGGTTTTCGTTCCACTCCTTTGCAAAATTTGGCCGACAACGCCGGGCGGCCTGACAAGAATCTCGGTCTGTGCGTTTGTGCAAAAAGTGTTTGTGTGTGTGTGTGTGTGTGTGTGATGACAGCAGAGACAGGTAGCCCCCCTCCCTCCTTCAGCTCTCAGTTAAGTCCTGGTTTGACATTATTGGAGTCTAATAAGCCATACGCGAGTCAGCTCATGTAGTAAATCTTTGCCATTGTGCTGCCATATTACAAACAGATGTGCACACACACACACACACACACACACACGCGGTAGACACACGTAAATACAGCCCGCAGCTATATTTGGAAGCCAGAAAAAACAGCCTCTCTCTCCCTCAGTCTCTCCTTCCTTCTCTTATGTTTGCTTTGAATCTCTGCTGAGGACGAACCCACTTTTCTAACCCGGTTGAACAAACGAGCTCTTTTCATTATGTCGTATTATATTATGCTCATTCTCTCTTTCTTTTATCCAGCCACCATCATTGTTTTACTCATGTTTTTGTTCTGCTCGCCAGTGTCCTTTTGTTCACACTGTCTTTTTACTTTTGCTTCCCTTCTTCGTCTTTTATTTCAAATGTCAACCACGTCTTGATTTTTCACCGGATTTTCCCAAACCTTGTTTATTGAGGATGAAGAAGCAAAAAATGTTTTGTTTTTGTTTCTTATTTTTCTTCCTTGTGCTCACCTGGCTCTGGTTTCACAAGAGTCCAACCTCAGTACTCTGGAGGGTAGTTTCTAACAAGTGACATGTTCTTAAATTGGTTAATACATTAAGACCTGAGAAATATCTTCATTGATTTATTGGAAAAAACGATTGCAAGGAACCATTTTGAGCTCTGTCCAATCAAAAGATTCAACAGTGCGCTTTAAAAATACGCGACCATTTACCACTTAGTGCTTTAGTTTAAACTCAGCTAGATTTGAATGCGCAGAGAACTGGTGTGACCATCTTCTAGCCAGATGTATTACACTGACTCGGGTCAAACTTGAGATTTACCTGATTGAAGCGCAGATCTATTTATTTTTTATTTTCCTGCACATTCGCACGGATCCATGCGGGCTCATGTACCGTATGTAATATCCCAGACTTCCACGGCTGCGTGCTGTGCTAGAGGGCTGCTTCTTATTAGCAAAGTCTAGACCTAAACCCTGGGCTTATAGCGGCAGAGCCACAGCCGCATGCTCGGCTAAAAACCCACATCCCGGGCCTGCGCTTGGCGTACACTGAGGGTTTATGGGCGAGGGAATGAAACAAAAAAAAAAAAACAACAAACCCTGCTGGTGCGCGATGATGTCTCAGACAGATTAAATGAAATGTCAGGGAAAGCACCGGCAAAACACGAGTACACAAAGGAGGAGAGGAGAGAAACTGTCTGTATTTATCTTTCAGGCTCCGGAGGGGGGTTGAGATTCACCGAGTGGATATAACTAAATACATGCTGATTAAGAGATGAAAGATGGGAGAAGAGGCGGCGGGAGGGGATTTCTTGGGGAAGAAGACAATCGAAGAAATTCTGAGTGGATGCTGTAGGCAGGTGTTGGGAGGTAAAAGCAAAGTATTAAAGAGACGGTTTCGGAGGGGGGTGATGGACCAGAAGGTGTTCACGTGACCCCCCTGTCACCGTGGATCGGGTTGTGCGGATGCACTCGGAGACAGCGAGACTCACAAACATGTGCACGCATTCGTTCCCTGAGATGAAAAGGCAGCCGGACACTTGACCGTGAGCAGCGACCGGCGGGGTCACAAACACAACTCCAAGAATAGACTCCAAACACTGGGGAAGAAAATAACCCAGCGACAGAGGATGTGACGTGTGTGTGTGTGTATGTGTGTGTGTGTGCGGGAGCGAGAGGGGCAGATGTATTTGTTTGTCGGGGTTAACTGAGTTTATAAATGAAGCAATCCAGTTACTTTTTCAAAGTCTTTCGCTTTCATCTCCTCGCCGTAATGAATCCCATAAGACGTTTAATATCAATTAAATCGTCGTGTTGTGCCTCAACTGCTTGTTCCCACTAATTTTCCCTCAGCTGAGGTTGTGTACAGCCGCAAGTTTAATAGACGGGAGGGAGGAAAGTTGAGGGAGAGGTGAGGGGAGTCCAGTTTTATAGTCTTGTTTGTATGCCGGGTTGTAAATGCCCCCCTAACAGGCTTAAAGTGGCAGTCCCACATACTGTCATAGCTGATTTGTTGTACTGTACAATAAAAGCATTTTGAAACTAGACCAGAGGATTTGGGGGGCTCTTTGACGAGGCCAGTCATTCCTCAAATTCCAAAAATAAACATGACGTTGTCTCTGCCTTTACGGTTTTCGGTCAAGACTCGAAAACCCACAATGCCTCCCGTGCCTCTTTTATGAATAATATGCAAAGTACAACAAGAAGCAGACACTGAGTCAGGGTCCTGGAGTTAGATGAAATCCACTAATAGCAGGGATGATTTAGATCACCAACATGCATCATGGAAAACCTGATTACAGGGTTGGACGGGCCCGGTGGTCAGCAAAAATCAGCCGCATGAGGTGTTCAGAAATGACTTTAGCAGCCTTCTCAACATGCAAAGCGATGACGTGTTGATCTTCAGCTCCGCACACAGTATAAGGAAGGTAAAATATAGTGCTAATCAGGAAAACGGTGTTGCAGAGAAGCTGTCGGTGCCACATTTTGGGGGAGGAGAGGGGTGAGAAGAAATTAAGAAATTGATAAGCAAATTTTTTGTCTCTTGATTACATTTAATTGACTGAATAATCATAATTCTACTGTGCTATCAATACATTTTCCTGCTTTTTGAACAAGACAAGATGCATCGGCCAATCATTTTGCAGCTCAGCGTCTTGCGGGGGGATGGAGGAGGGCTTGAATCTCCTTAATTAAGGACTCGACTTGATTTACTTAACCTTTGACTCCACTTGCCCCAGAAAAAATGACTTGGCCCAAAGGACTTGAGTCACACGTCTGATGTATAAATACACTGGTGTTGCACTGGGGAACAGACTCCCATTTAATATGAAGTTAAAATAGACAAGAGGGACCTTTTTAGAGGTCGGGTCAGAGCCATTTGGGGAATAAAGACGTATTATCGATCAGTATTTTCTTTGTTTGAAGAGGAAGCAGAAAGAGGCTGTGGGTGGGCGGTGCATGAGTTGGACAGTAGTTGAAGTCTCCCTTCCTGTCATTGCCTCTCATTTCACTCATAATTACAATAATAGCAAAGCATATAAGTAAGTAATGACCGCATGTTTGAGGAAAGTATGATTGCTTGCGTAACCAGCCACAGTTGCAGCCCTAATTTGGACGATGGCATTCACCTGCTCTGGCTGAACTCCTGTGATTGGTCGAGATGCCGAGGCTGCAGAGAGGGGGGGATGACGAACATGCGAGACCACAAAGTCCTGATTTAGATGTGGTTTTTGTGTGTGTGCGTGCGCATTTGCATGCACGGCGGCGAGATAAGGGCGCAAGAGTCAGTGGCGGTCCGGAACACGATGACTCCCTCCAGCCTCCTCTTTGACGACGGGCCATGGCGACAGGGGTTTGCGGTTAGAAACCCTATTCTGCTCCTCATATGACCCTCTGACGGACAGGGACAGCAGTCAACTCACACATATACACACACACTTACACACACACAGACAGACAGCCCCTCTGACTAGTTAGTCTAGCTTCGGATCTCCAGTCTAAACATGCTCTTATATGGATTTCTGTTAAAATCTCTACTCTTTCTTTCATTATAAACACACAGTGCTGCTGCCGACATGTAACCGACCGTCGAGCACAAACACGTCCGACAGACATCCAGAAGACGTTTTTAGAGGAGTGAGAATAAATGGTTCTTATATGTCGTCCTGTGACACTGTATAAACTGAACATCACTCATGAGACGTCTTTTAAGATGTTAGTTTTGGACCTTTAAACCTTCAGCGTTCATTTCCAGGGAGGCCAGAAGTGTTTTAAAGTGTGACATCTTTAAGACTTCTTGAAGAGAGTCAACAACATTTTATACCTTTTATAACATCTTATACCTCTTTTTTTGGAAAAAAAGAGGAAAACCACTTGTTCTCTCCGAATGCTGTGGTAGTTTGCGGCTTTGATTTCGGCCTCTGTTGCATCCGATTGCCTCAATAACTGTGAGAAAGTGATCGGATGTCATGTAACCAGCTGCCGTCTGCTCGATCTCTTACGCCTCTGCTCCTTTGACGCTCCCTCTCTTGTGTCTGACTCACCCTCGGTAGTCTGTCTGTGTGTGTGTGTGTGTGTGTGTGTGTGTGTGTGTGTATGTGTGTGTCTGGGTGTGTTTGTGTACAAAAATGATACTGTAATTTCACAATCTGTTGTGCCACACCTGCCCACCAGGCACCCATACATTTAAAGACTTTAATGGTGATGCCGCCCACGATCCTCTTGTCACTCACCTGCTCATTACCTCAGTTGTTGTAAGTGTTGTGTCAGTGTGTGAGTGAATTTGTGTGTATTGCACGTATTGGACGTTACTCTTGGCTCTTTGACTGATGTCTGTTAGTGTAACGGCTCTGTGGTATTTTGGGAATGTCTGAGTCCATTACATTTTTTGGAGGGAGCCATTCAGCTCTCACCAGAAGTGGGTCTGGAACTTGGTCTGGTTCTGGCTCCATGTTGTCTAGTTTTGGTCCACTTCTTCTCCTTTTTGGGCTCTAAGTGTGCCTGAACAGTCAACAGCTCATAATTAATTGTGTTCACCCTTTTTTTTACTTCTCTTTCTGTGACATATCGTTATGAGATGACGCTATAGGACCAAAGGCAAGGATAGATTGTATTGTAGGAAACTATGATAATTAATTAAGACTCTATAAAAGAGCTGTACTGTAGAGGAATGCGTTTTCAGAGTGCAGTTTTTCTGCTTTTATATATAATCTAAATGGGACTGGCATTGCTAGTGTCCCAGCATTTGATCTTCCCACTCTGAGCGTGGCGTTGTGAGAATATTATTAATGATGGGTAATGAAGGTCGGCAGGTTCTGATAAGAGAGACGAATACCTGGAATAAAAAAAACCATATCGCTGGTTTGGATGCATGAATTTGTGATACGAGTGCAACGCGAAATTAATGGGATGCTCCTTTAAGGGACGATGGAAATCGGCAAAAAACTGACTTAGAGTTCCTGATGTTATATTAGATATTAAAGTTTTATAGTCATACAAATCAAAATCAAGCGAAGCAGCCTAATAATAGTCCAGACAAGTTACTCAGCCAGAGCTGCTGACCATTTGGATAAAAGACTAATTTAATCTGTGTGTGACGATTATTTATTTTTCGAAATTCTCAAACGAAACAGCGTGTAAACGTTCTTCTTTTTTCATTGAATTGTGCTCTGATGAACCAACTGATGAGTCACTGATCTGCTAAAATAGACTCGATAGCAATGATGTTTGCAGATGAATCATTCTTTGGCTCATTGATTGTCCGCCGCTCCAAACACAGAACCGTACCCTTGCTTCCATACCTTCCTCGTGTTCATGTATGATATTGGATGTGGTTGATGTAAGCTGGTCGCCTTCGGGTCTGGATTTGTAGGTGGTAGCAGGAATAAACTGTTGACTGGCTGAATCCAGGTCAGCTGTCTTCACGCATTACATTAGATTTTATTTGTGTGTCCTTTGTCTTCTGTGCCAGCGTGCGCTTGAGTGCGTGTGCGGGGTGTCTGATGTGTGTGTCTCCGTGTGCATTAGCTCAACGAGCATGACATCACCCAAAAATATGCTTTTTTAAATTAGCAGCAATGCAGAGAGACCGGGTCATAGTGAGCCTAAGGCGAGGCAGCACAGACAGATGTGTGTGTGTGTGTGTGTGTGTGTGTGTGTGTGTGTGTGCTTGTGTGTGTGGGTTTGTTGTTTTTGTGTAGATGTGCACTTATATATCTTTGCATTAATGTGCATGTTTGTATCAGATGAGTGTGGTGCAGAGGTTTATTTCACTGTGCACGCATCTGCAAATGAATTCTGCAGGTTTGGATGTTTTGAAGTAGATACCAGCTTTCATCATCGTCGCCTCCTGTGGCCTGCAGTGTTGCGTATTTACAGCAAGTTTTTTTTTTTTTTTTTTTTCCACCCTTTGCAGGGGAACAGTAGGATCTGTGTTTGTCTCTGTGCGTGCGTGTATGTGTGTGTATTTGACCCGCCACTGTGTGCGAGCCTTATAAGGCCAACCAGGAAACATTTAAGGATAAGAAAAGATGTGAGTCACTGTTTTCCCTCATCTGCTCGGAGGCTCGAAAACATCCTCTTCTCTGCCCCCGGTGACTCCCCTGAGGGGATATATATATATATATTGTGTGTGTGTGTGTGTGTGTCCTGTAGTCCTCAGGGTTACTGTCTTGCTCCTAATGAGGTGCTGAGCTATTCACACAACCCGCTTTCCCGAGAGATGTGAAGAGCGCCGGGGGAACAGCTGGTACAGCGCTGAAGGTGTAGAACTGTGGAGGAACGCCTGTGCTATCTCGGCCTGTAAAGTAGGAGCGTGCGGCCGGATAAAGACGAGGGGAAATGAATTAATTAAGGGAGGGAGGAAGATAATGAGAAGAGGCCAGAGTATGAGGAGAATAAGAAGAAGGTAGCAGCAGAAAGGCGAGAGGACTCTTCACCTTGTTCATTGTACATATTGCTGACTAATAAGATATTGTCATCCGTGCTGACTATGGAAGCCTCTACAGCCCACTCCTGTCTTCTGTACTGGCCTACGGAGACCACTGACTCTGCTGCCTGGTGGACAAAAGCAATAGAAAACAAATGAATCACCTTCTGTCGTAACATTAAGATGAATACCAACTGTACAAACATAAATCAATACTGCCTTTGTCCTGTGTTTCCTGTCTCTGTTTACATTAAAATGCCTCCACAGCCATCGTCCTTATAGGCCCGGACCTGCCCGCACGCAGCTTAGTCCTGTTCAGCCCTGACTGCCGTTTCTGACCTATAAAGACCAGTGTTTTTATTCTGGGGCGTGCTCTATCAAGTCTGCAGGCGGGGGTTTCATCATGAACAGCTGTGTGTACTTGTGAGTGTGTGTGTGTGTGTGTGTGTGTGTGTGTGTGTGTGTGTGTGTGTGTGTGTGTGTGTGTGAGTGTGAGTGTGAGTGTGTGTGTGTGTGTGTGTGTGTGTGTCTCCGGAGTGCTGTGATTTGTGCTCTCATCGGCCTGGGTCTCATCCAGACAATAAGTTTGGCAGACATAACTAGAGAACCCCCGAGTCTCAGTGCCAGATGCACACACGCACACACACACACGCACACATGTTAATTCATGTCACTTTTGGGGACTTCACATAGACTTGCTTTTATTTCCTGGAGTCATGCCCTAACCCTGACTACTACTACCTGAGCCTTAACCAATATTGCCTCAACCTAACCCCATCTTTTGTATATCTTGACCTGCCCTTTGTCTTTTATCCCCCTAACCCTTACCTTATTTAACCTCTACAGAAGAGGATTTGGGCCACTGAAAAAAAAATTGGTTTGACTTTTTTCCCAGAATTCTGACTTATTTCGTTTCTCTATATCTTAAATCATACCTCGCCTCTTTTTCAAAACCTAATCTGTTTTTTTTGCCTAAACCTAACCTTTATTTTAACTTTTATTTGCCCGTAGCCTTTTTTTTGTAACCTTGACCCCTCAAACTACCATTGCCTAAATGCTGGCCCCTATTATTTGTTTATGTGTGGCCATGTTTTTTAACATATTGCACCTTCAATAACTGACCTACAACTCAGTTATTTCCCAGTTGGTGACACAGTTATTGGTCCCAATTGGACAAGCCGTCCCCAATAAACTGGACTCCAGTCTGAAACACACAAGAACCCTCGCTCGTATTCATATTCAGTTTTACATGTCTGTCTTTCTCTTCATGTTCTCTTTTAAGAGCCTTAACAACAGTATATTATGGCTCCATGTGACTGTGTGTGTGAGGCATACATAAATGGGTAAATAAATCAAAAGGACGCAACTCTGTGGAAACAAAAGAAAATGAACTGCAGGAATGTGTATGTGTGGGTTTGTAAGCACACCTGCGTTGTTGTCATCCTTCATTTTAGTGATGTTCCACATCAACAGATGTTAGAAAATGGTTTTTGCTTTCCACCGTTAGTGGAATCCAAACAAACGTTAACCGTCCCTTAATCCTTAATTGTGTCAGATATCCCCTCTGATCCTCCTCCAGCCTGTGTTTTGGCTGGCGTACAGACGTCTGGTTTGCATAGAAGCTCCCTGCTAGTCTCTGTGTGGGACCTGGTGGGGGATTTTCTTGGTTTTTTTTGCAGTCCAGACCTCCAAAAACTCCAGCGCTCCTCCTCAAGAAAAGACTGATAGCCTTGTGCATCTGGCATAGTCAACAGAAACCTCCTGCTGTGTTTTAAATGTCACATATTTAACTTGCTGTATTTTAGGGGATTTTCTTGCCTTATCAGACAAAAGATGGGGAGGAGAGAAATGATTTTGGGATTCAAGCCTAGAGGTTTTTAGTCTGTCGGGCCTGCAGAACTCTCTGCAAATAGTCTGATGCAAATTTAATATTTAAAGAGACTAAACAAACAGTAAATTCCCTGCTGTAGTTTGTTGTTGTTATCTTGTGCTGAGTTTTCTTTTGCCTGCACAAGTAGGACAATAGTTCTTCTTCTTCCCATTTAAGACGATCTGATTGCAAGCCAGGCCGACTTTCTCCCCGTTTTTCCTCAGTCCGACTTTCTCTGCAGCCGTAGCCGACGTAGAAAAGAGATGATGATGATTGTGAAAGCGTGGCCTCGGCCTGACAAGGACGGAGCTGTCTGCCAGAATGTCTTCTTATCTGTCTGCACCTCCGTCTCAAAATGACAGTCAGACAGTTGATTGATGTGCAGCTGACGAACCGCTGCCGCCGCTTCAGAATAAGTTTGACTCTAATTTTCGAGAGAATATGACTGTGCAGCCCGTGTGTGCGGAGGGCAACAGACACTTAAAATTCAGAGTAAATAATTCATGCGAGGATTACAGAAAAGGAGCAAAGAAGTGGGTCAGAACTGCAGTTAGGTCTTTCGGACATTTGTGAACATCAGAGTGTGGGAGAGGGGGTGCGGGAGGATGGATCGATAAAAGAAAGAAAATTGCATTTTTAAACAGCTGATGCTTTTGTAGTTATTGGGCATGAAGACTGCACACTCTTGCTCAGTTTTTCATGTTTGTGTGCTTATTCTTCTGAATGTGTGTGTTTGTGTTTCTCAGAGGAGAACAACATCATATAAAGCCCTCTTAAATCCCTCTTTTTGTAGCCTCTGTTGTCCCCCATTGTAGGGCAGAAGTCACAAACTGCAGAGCCTCCAGTATCTCTCTCTCTTAGTTCTTCTGTTTAGTATGTGCATAGTGTAGCAGAGCTCTCTGCTTTTTCTGTGTGATCTCAGGAGCAACACTGAAGTTGTGCATCAAACTGTGTGTGTGTGTGTGTGTGTGTACAGTGAAAGGGCTAGTTTAGACCTGTCCTCTTTCCCTGGGGGGATGTTTAAGGTTCCTATTTGGGCCTTCTTCCTCACAAAGACTCACTTCCCCTGGGAGGGCCCCCCTGGCCCCTTGCTTTATACGCATTAACACACACACACGCAAACAAACATGCAGGCATTAACGAGCGCAAAGTACACGGCCTTCCTTTTCGTGCACGTTTGCTCTGACATACTTTTAGTGGCTGGTTTTAGAGGTTGTGACAGAAGTGGCCTCCGGTGATTAAGTGCTTCCTGGTGAAGGTCAGGCTGAAGGGACGACTTTTTTTAGGGTGGAGGAGAGGATGGGAAGGAGAGAGAGGGCTGTTGCAAAACAACCACAGGGGAACTGAAAGAGCACAATCAACCAATCTACCTCCTCCGCCGCTCTTGTCTTGTTCATGCTTTTGAATCCATTCAGTCAGGAAGAGAGAGCAATAAATCCTGTGAAAAGAAATACAAAGTGGAGGAAGCGACGGATAAAGGAGACTGCAAATTGCAATCAATAGCATGTTTTAATCTGAGGAAAATTCAAGTTTTTCTCATCTAAGCAGAGCGATAACACACAGGGCTGCGTGTTTGAACGGATAGGTTATGAAAGCAAACAAGCAAACGCTCATGTTTTGTTTATTTCCTCGCAGGATTTCTTAAACATAAACTCACATTTTTCATCTCTAAAGACATTCCCGATTTCAGCTGTAAGCTTTGGCCTGTTGATGTTAAACTGAAAGCTGATACCTCCACACATTCTCAGCTAAGTCGCCCATAAAGTATTTCCAAAAAAAAAATAATCCCCCAACACTTTGCTGCCACTAAATCAGCGCAAGGCTTGTGTGTGTGTATGTGTGTGTGTGTGTTCGCCAGTGAATCATCTTTTTTCTCCAATGTGTGTCAGTGAGGCATGTGTAGGCATTCACGAGTGGGTGTTTGCACGTGCATGTGCGTAGAGCTCAGTGTTATAAACACCAGTGGAGTTTGTTAACATGCTCAGTATCACTTTGGGAAGCTGTCCTTTAGCGAGATATACACACAGATACCAAGAGCGTGCGCCGCCACAAGGAAGGGGGTATGTTTGCGCGCATGTGTGCGCGTGATCATTATCCTGTAATAGTCTATTTCTAACAGTCTGTCCAGATTTCAAGTGCATCTTGCCAGGAAGTGTAATTTCCTGCTCGAGCGACTGATTCAGCAGCATCCAGCTGTTGTGTTTGTGTGGAGAGAAAGGGAGACAGTAAGATGAGGTGACCGTCTGTTTTTTCCATACAACCCCTTAATAGTTGTTTTTCCAGGTGCCACAATCCCCCTCAACCCCCTCCAAAGCCCTCCTTGTCAGCCGCTCTCCCCCACCCACAAGCCCACCAATCACTCCTCCTCTCTCCCCAGTTGCTCTTTTTCGCACTTTTAAGCAGGCAACTCCGGCTCCTTAATTCCCACGAGAACCCACTACGGATCATATATCGGTGCTCTCAGACTTAGTTGTAATCACCTTGAAATGTTGTTCTTTCTTCCTGTGGTTATTCTGAACATCCTGCATCCCACACGGATGAACTCATTTAAACTCAGCTTTTTGGTCTGCGTTGGCAGGGTGTTAATGAATGCTTGTAAAGTCTGGAAAAATTCTCAAAATCAGTTATTTGAGTACATGACCTTGACTTCGCCAAAATTTTACTTTTCAGTTTTCTTTTTTAATCCTTTGTAGATTCAAATTTGCACAGTCAAAAAGTCTTACATCAGAAATCCTGACAGTTTCAGTGGATTTGCAGTCTGTGTAGTCTGGATTCAGCTTGAAGTTAGACTGCATGTGTGTGGTTGTGGTTATAGTAATACCGTCTCACCGCAGTACAGTTAATGTACAGTATATGTATGTTTAAACGCTACAAACGGGCATGCATGTGTGCAAGGGGAACAGCTCTGAGGAATGTTTCGTCCTTGAAGAGGGGGAGGGAAAACAGGGAGAGATGGAAAATGGTACAAGACAAAATCTGAGGCAAGAAGGCATTTAAAAGTAATAGACTGAGGGGGAGAGAGATGTGGAGAATGTCAGAGAAATGTAAAAGGGAGGGCGAGAGTGATACAACAAAAAGAATAAAAGAACTGGATCCTTATGAGTGGAATCTTTTCTCTCCTTTAGAAGGACTTTAAAGGTGACATATCACACACAGAGGTGACTTTTTAAGGGTCATAATTTTATTTTAGGGCTCCCTCCTAGAAGAGGTTTACATCCTTTAGTGCTCAAACACACCACTTTTTTATTAGTGCTACAGCTTTGTATTCAACCTCTGTTTGAAATGCTCTGTTTTAGCTCTTGTCTCTTTAATCCCCCCCCCCCAAATACCCAGTCCTTCTCCAATTGGTCAGCTCTCGCATGCCTGAGCTAGTGCTGCTAAAAACAACAGAGCTGTGCTAAATCAATTCTTACATGCCAAACTAGCTGCTAGGCATAAATTATGCAAATGTGTGACTCTGTGAGGTAGTGATGTCACAAATTCACATAATTCAAGCGAGACTACTGACGAGGCCTTCCAGGGGCAGTGTTTTATGTGGGAGAGAGGAGCTTTTGTTGGTGCAGACTTTGGCCTTTTTACGTTTAGAGCACCTGTAGGTCTAAAAGTCAGACTTTATAGCCCTGTGATGAGTAATTGATTTATAAAAGCTTATAATAAAGGGAGCAATGACTGCTGTCCTAGTTGGCAACACATATGTGTATGTAATTAAGGTCACAACGTAACCTAATTTCACAAATGTTGATGTGTCTGGCAGTGTATTTTTGTTTGCGCGTCTATGCTCGTCTGCTTCAATCTTTTCTTCTGAAGCACTAGAAGTAGAACAGAAAAGTACTTTCCAAACATACAAACATAGGATCCGCACTAGAGCGTAATGAATGTGAAAGCGACAGGTGTTTTCTCCTTCCAACACACCCGCCTCTCTGCTACTGAGTCATGATTCCGCAGCAGGGTTAAAGAAAACTCTTTGTAGCCGTGCTGTGAGTAGAGAGGGAGTCACATCTTTTTTCTCTCTCCTGCCTGTTTAACCGTCCATGCTTCAGACTACCTTCCTCCCCTCCTTTTGATCTGTGTGTGTATCGAGGTTAATGTGGTAAGAAGTTATGTGCGGTTTTGCAGATTTTTTGATGATAACAGGGCTAAACCTTTATATCAGCTGTCATCTGGATGATAGCTGGAAGGAAAGTGTCTTACTCATAAACAACTCCACATGTGTGCACTCTGGTGCACTCGCATTCACAAGAACCCACTTCTTGATAACTGTCTTAATGATTTACTTTCTCCTCCTCTGTTTTCCCCTTCCCTCCTTCTCACCCTCTCTCCTCCCTCCCTCTCTCCCTCCCTTCCCTCTGTGCTGACTCGCAGGTGGTGTCCTCCTGTCAGAAACACACACTTCCTCTGACACATGGCTGACAGCGGGAGACGGAAGGGGTGAGAGAGAGTACGGGATTGACACACACCGAAAGAAAGAGGCAGTCGGCCATCTGCGGTCGGTCCCCTGCTAGTCTGCAGCTGTGTTGGAATCAGTGAACAGCTCTCAACTCCGTCAGGACTTCAGAAAACCACAGAGTGAGTTAAGGGGGTTCTTCCAACATCTCTTTACCCAGGAGATGAGCCGAGGTTGGGCCAATGTTGAGGCCTCGCTGGCCTTGGATTAGGCCCCTGGGGCTGCTTCTTTGGAGGGATGGGTGAAAGCCCAGCTGGGTCTTCTGCTGTCGCCATCCTCCACGGCTGTCATTAGTGGCTAATGAGCTGCTGCTAGAGAGGAAACAGAGAAGGTGCCTGTGGAGAGAGGAGGAACCGTACAGCTGTTATTAAGAGGCCCAGAGATCTCAGACAAGGAATTCTTTTGCCTCTGCAAGAGAGTGGAACCCTTAAAAACTCTTTTGGATGCAAGCATGAAAGGATATTGACTTTGGAAGCTGTTGTTGTAGACATTTACTTACGGGTATTTGCTACAGCATTGTGTCTTTGGAAATTGTCACCATGGATTTAAAAGTGGGATGATTCAGTATTTAGATGTCCCTAAACTGAAAGAGTTTTCAGGATATTTTAAAAAGATATTCTGTTTTACATTTACACTTTAAATATTTTTTGACCTTCCTATGCCCTGAAAGAATTTGTCACCATGGCAGCAGCCTATCGTGTAGTGGTGAGCAGTGTGAGCTGCTACAACAGTGTGGTTGTGGACCGGCGCACTCACTCCCATGCTGTGCACTACTGCTCAGGGCCATGTGGGGCCCTGTCCCAAGGACTGGACTGTACTGTTGCACACCGCGGCACATGCTCCGAGCTGATTATTGCACCTGACCCTACATACACTGACCCAAACAGCTCACTCATACACTCCCGCAACATCATCACTCAGCAGCTTCCTAACCATGGTAAAATTAGTGTTACCATGGATACTAGTTATAATGGTGGTCTAGAGAGGGCAGGCAGCAGTGGCAATTTGTCTTTGGGGGAGGACAGCCCCACATGGCGTGGTAAAAAGACTCCCACTGTTGGTGCATCGACTGGGAACTTGATTTCCTCTGGCAGTTTGAAGGACATTACTGAAGAAGCCATCAACCTGGCCAGTGGTAAGCTCAAAGAGTTCTCTTTTGACAAGCTCCGCCTCTCCTCCTCCAGCCACGTCACCTTCCGGAAAGGTCGTAAGGTCCGTCCTGACTCTTTCAGCCGTCGCTCCACTGACCTGGAGATTATCTACGGCCAGTTCAGCTCCCAAATCACCACAAACGGAACTACTAATGGCATAACAAATGGCATGGCTACTTCCAATGACGAGAACCTGCCACCATTTGTGCCAGGGAAAGGAGCAGGCCTGGAAGAGACAAAGCTAAAGGGAAGCGCAAGCACCTTGTCAGCCATCACCAAAGTGGGCGGTGGATCAACAAGCAGCCTATCGAGTATTGGGTCTTTGGACCAAAGTCTAAACACGGTGGCCTCCCTATACCTCAACACCCTGGGAGAGGAGAACCTGATTGCCCGTTTGTTGGAGAAAACACGAGCGGAGGCGGGCGCTGGGGGAGCAGGCGGGGAGGACATTCGTGCCTGCCTTGACATCCTGCTTAAATGCTCTGAAGACCTAAAGAAATGCACTGACATCATCAAGCAGTGTATCAGACGCAAAGCTGGTGGAGGGCCAGAGGATGGAGGAGCCAGTCCTGACAGTATGTATCGGGCTGTGATGACCCGACTCAGCTCCTATTTGAAGAGACTACCTCTGGAGCTGGAAGGAATTGGAAGTTTGGGAGGCAGTGTGCAGGGTGGTCAGGGTGGTCCCGGAAGCGGGCACAGTGATCTGGCTGAGCTTGTCAGCACACTTCACTCCATCCAACAGGGGCCATTCTCTCCAATATTTGGCAATGAGCAGCCTCCTCGCTATGAGGATGTGGTGCAGTCACCGCCTATCCCGAAGACTGTTCCGCATTCTGCATCTTCTACTCCCTCCTCTGTTTTATCCTCCTCAGACTCTATCAACACCAAACCAGTCCAAAGCTCCCCATCCAGAGCCACGCCACTTACCAATGGACTACAACATCTGCATCCTTCTTCTATTACACAAAACACACTCTCTCCCCCATCTGTCACTCTCTCTCCATCCAGAACCTCTCCAACACACTCCCCTTCACCTCTTCGTACCTCCCCAACCCCACCGTACACACAAACTCCCCCAGCATCCCCCATGGAGGCTCTTTATATTGAGGAGGAAGAAGCAGATGTGGACACCACAACAGAACAAATCTCACAACAGACACACACTCCAACCAGAGGGGTGAACACTACCCAGAACATAAACGGGATAACATTGGGTCAACACATACACCTTTCCCATTCACACACACGCCATAACTCTTCAAATACTTTGCCGACCAGCTCTGGCTACAGCCCCTCTTGGCCTTCCTCTGCCTCCCAAACAGTCTCAGCACCCAAAGCTGTCTCGCACAGGAATGATGACATTGACAAGCTGCTGATGGACTTAGAGAATCTGTCTCAGAGTATGAGCCATCCCAGAGGCACTGAACCTCCACTTCCAGCCAAAACCAGGAAGAGAGAAGGAGGCAAGGGAATCACTTCTAGTGAAGTCCTCAGTCAGTCCAAAATGGCCCAATTCCAAGTCCAGAAGCCAGACAACCACCTAACCATGAATGGCCCCACTTCTAGGACTCCCCAGAGTCTCACTCCTCCCCAGATAGAGAACAGTGAATCTGTGGTAGGAGAGGAGGAGGATGGTGCACTGCTGCTGAGAATCCTGGAGAGCATTGAGAGTTTTGCCCAGGAGCTGGTGGATTCTGGTGCAGGGAGTACAGGGAGTGCTGAGAGGAAGTGTGGGAAGGAGCGGGAGGTGATGAGGCTTCTGCAGGATACGCTTGCCACCACCGGCCGTCCTGACACCCCTCTGGAGAGCCCAAGCCCTCCAGCTCTTCCCTCTGTTCCATCCATGCACTCAAATGCAGTCCCAGCAATACCACCAAAACAATCCCCGGCAAATATAACTACAGTTTTACCTGCACCGCCACCAATAATTGCAGTTCCTGAAAATGTGGTGTGTGAACCAACACCCAAACCTACACCTGATACGGCCCCCAAGCCGCTGCCTATACCTATACCTGAACCTGCAACTGAGGATACAAATAAACTTTCAGAAGCCTCTGTAGATGAGACTGATTCAAAATCCATCTCTGCCCCTGGAATACCTGAACCTGCAAGCTTGCATCCCTCCACACAATCACCTGAACCTACTGCTGTCACTGTACCTGAAGCTCCAGCACCTGTTGCCATCTCAGTTGTGGTAGCTTCAAGAGATGATGCCATTGCTGTTGGGGACCCTGCTGCTGTGAGGGACACTGGTGCAACACTCCTTATCCAGCAGACTCCAGAGGTGATCAGAGTAAGTGAAATACACACTTACACATACACAAGCCAATGGACAGTCAGACATTCATTCATTACAATTCCACACTATTACAGCTGTATGATTACCCATGTATCAACACATCATTTGAGATTTTATCATGCACAATCAGCTTAAAAATTTAAAGCTCGTCTGGGACATAGAGGAATAGGAATTTCAAGAACTTTAATTATATGATAAATT
Organism: Diplodus sargus; assembly: GCA_903131615.1. Classification (NCBI taxonomy): domain Eukaryota; kingdom Metazoa; phylum Chordata; class Actinopteri; order Spariformes; family Sparidae; genus Diplodus; species Diplodus sargus. Next base: position 1,554,900 of record CAEMYA010000017.1, on the reverse strand, counting down.
CCACATCCCAGAGCTGAATTTTTATTCCTTTTGATTGATAATAAAAAGTCATTATTGAGTCCAACTTTCTCTGGATGAAACACAGCTGACTGCTTTGAAGAAGACAGTATCTGGTATTTGGAGTATGGTACTGCACAAGTCTACAGCAGCGTCTCATTTAAGGCAGATATCAGCAGAGGACAATTTGCATTTTGTGATTTTGGAGGATATTTGCATGCTTTGATTTAACTCACTGTGGTTGCAGTGTCATTTTAGTATGTATTTTACAATGTTTTAAGAAGCAAATAGAACCAAGAAACAGAGTGATTGACAGCATTAGACTGGGAACATACAATTTGAAAAGAAGCCTTGCTTTCAGTACATGTCACATAAACACCCCGGGCGGGAACATTATCGCTGTGACACAACGGGGTTGATGCCATTGTAATTGATGGTCCGTGATGAATAGTACTCATTAACTGCGATGAACACGCTGATACAGTTTCCCCATCTGGGCTTGAATAAAAAGGCTGGCGCTCTGAATCGTGGAAAAGAACAGCTCATTGTGTTAGGAGTGGCTCTTTGTTGACTTTTCCCTGGTTTCTAACCTGTGTTTTGAACCGTCAGTGTGTATATGTGAGTTTGTATGTGCAGACGTGTGTGTGTGTGTTGGCTCTCCTTTCCACCCCGGGGAATATTTAAAGGTAATTTAGGGTTGTGCTACAGAGGGAGAGAGATGCAATTGGAGCTTGTGTTTCTATGTGTGTGTGCGAATTGGCGTACGTAAGGCAATGGCACTGCAGTAAATAAACTTGAAAAGGGGGAGTCACCTCAGCTTGTATCTGTTGTGGGTGTTCAACATCACGTAGTAGATTTAGGTAATTACATTTGACAGACAAACACACATTAACGCCTACACAGAGTATCAAGTCATTACCGTTGTCAGCATTTCCTGTCTCTCTCCCTCACTCACTTAGATTTTTTTATCTCTTAGTAATTTGCTTATTTTACTCAGCTCACCCATCATCCCTCCTTCTCCTCGCCAGCCGCCCGCTGCTGTTTGTGTGAGTGTGTTTATTTACTGAGCTGTGTAACCTTATGCCCTAAAGATATGTAGGGCACCTATTTATGAGGTTACCATGGTAGCTGCCACAGTCAGAACAGAACAGCCAGAACCGAACACATCATTACGCGTTCTCATTCCTCCTCCGTCCTCTGTCTGCCTAGCCATCCCTCCCTCCTCGCTGTTTTTGTTTTTTTTCCTGCTCTTCTGCCTCCACATTTCTTGTTATCTCTTGACATTCTTTCTCTCTACTTTTTCCTTTCTTTCCTGCCTCTGTGTCCCTTTTTGTTTTCCTTCTTAGTGTCCTTCTTTCACCTGCAGTCAAAAAGTCGGTCCACGTTGACCGCCGCTTCTTTTCCCTGCCCTGTGATTGGCCGCTGTGTTATTTTGGGAGCGGTGAATAACAGTTGTTGCCGTGTGGAGGGCAGAGCAGCCCAATGAGGGGTGCTGATTGGAGCACAGCAGGAGTGGGGGTGAGGGCGGGGTGAGGTGAGGTAGGGCAGGGTTTGTGGGGGGGCATCTGTTGGCACACTGAGTGTTAACGGTATCGTTACCCTCCGGCCCTCTCTGCCGCTGGCAAAGCTAGGTGTGAGGGAGGCCTAAATCTGTCCGCCCCTTGGTACTATGGCATCCCGCTAACAGACTCACTGTCGCCACAGTGTAAATGGATCTGCATATGTGTGTGTGGGGGTGTGACGGTGTCCATGTTTGTTTGTGTGATGTGCACGCATCCTAGCTTTCTTACACATCCAGATGTTTGTGTATGCGTGTGCATTTAGATGTGTTCATGCATGAGCATACGCATAAAGGTGTATTCATATGAATCCCATGTGGTGAATGTGAGTGTGGCCGAGCGTGTGTGTGTGTGTGTGTGCGTGTGTGTGTGTGTGTCTGTCTGTCTGTCTGTTTGTTGGCCCGAGGGTAAATTGACCCAGTGCTACTGTGGGTCACAGCTGAGTTTCGGAATAGCTCCTCGACACCCAATACCAACTCTGGCACTCTGGGAATTATGCTAATATTCGTCAGCGCCAACCCCGCCTCCTGCCTCAGTCGCACATTAAACTGCCAATCAAGCTGTAAACAAGACAAGCCCGCTCACACACAAGTGAGAAAATGCCCTTGCACTATCACGCACAGTGTCTTACACACCTCACCTTGGAGATTTGTAGCTGTGTTTCCTTTGGCACTGCCGTGGCTTTGATGGGAAGCTGTGCTAAGCCCTCCGGGATGACAGTGGCCTCAGGCAGTAGCATCCTCATCTGTATGTGCGTGTGAGTGTGTGTGTGTGTGTATCTGCACACGTGTTTATTGTTGATTCTGCTGCTGACAGACTAATACAGGGCTTTCTGCACCTGTCAGAGCAGACCCATTAATCTCCATGGAGACAAGGAAGCGAGCTGATATAAATCAGCAGGGAGACGTGGCAGCAGTGATGCTGCGAGTGGAGCTGGATAAATCTGTTAGTGGTACTTCAGGTCAGTGGCCTTCCAGTGGCTTCCAGTGGCTTCCAGTCGCTCTTTCTCTTCCTCTGTCGTTTCCCTGCGCCTAAATTTGACCTGTATGTTTTTGTCTTGGTGAAGCCAACGGTGACATGATTTACAGACACACGTACACCCATGGCTGTATCCAGAGCTGCCATTCTGATGGCTTAATTATCAAGCTGCTGATCTGAGTGTTTATGCCAACTGCTGTGGACGTGTTGCTAGGGGAGAAGTGGGCATACAGTTTGGACTTGGACTTGCTGGAGGGGTTTCCTTTTGGAAACCTGTGAGGAGTTGCTAGAGCTTTACCTCAGTAGTTGTCCACACCTGAATATTAACCACAATCCTCTGCTGTTCTGTTTTTTTTTGTCCATTGACAAATTGTTTTTCAGCAGAGTTAATTTCACTTTATATAAGCAATTTGACTCTGTGTTAATGCATTTATTTTTCAGTCAGAAAGCAAAGCAACATATTGTCTCCTAGTAACAGGTACCTTTCTCAGGTCCTGTTGAGCCCCATTAAAGCTGCATGTTGAAATGGGCAGAAAACACTGACAACCCAGAACCAACAATGAATAATAAGTTTTGACCTGTAGCTGTGCAGTCGTCCTGCTGGAATGAGTTTCTGAATGTACCTGTTCTCAACAATCATAGTTACCCTCCGCCAAGAGGTCATGTTTTCATCCGTGTCCATTTTTGTGTTTATTGCTTGGTTGGATTGTCAGCAGGATTACACAAAATCTACTGGAAGGATTTCCACAAAACCCAGAACAGACCGCCATTAACTTTTGGTGCAGAACCGGATAAAATGATGGATCCAGGAACTTTTGTCTCTCTTTCTGTAACATTGCGTGATCTTTTTTTAACATTTCTCAGGGAATCTTGATGAAAAAAATCAGTAGTAGTTAGGTGGCTGGTAATTATTAGTCAGTACAATTTGATGCTGATCCTGATAGATAAATGTATCTTGAGGATTTAAACATGTTTTCGTGAAGGGCAGTCTTTTTCAGCTGCTATATGCTGTCAAATAGGGATAGAACCTGCAGCTACCATCAGTGTGCAGCTGAGGTAATGGAGATTCAGAAAGGTACTGATGGTTTGAAGGGGGCTGTTGAACCTTGGCAGATGTGTACACTGTACTGAGTGCCATTCTAGTTCAGCATATTCTCATCTGTAAATAACAGGCCTATTGCATGAGTCACCTTTCCCTTTTCTGACTTTTTTAGCCAGTTCAGAAAAGGAATTGTTCACCTTTTACATCTGTGAAGTTTTGGCACAGTGAGCCTTGATGAAAGGATAAAAAAGACTCATAAAGAAAAGTGTGGAGATAGAAAGGAAATAACAGGAAGACAGGAAAGCCGAATGAATGAATGAGCGTCTGTGTGTGACAGCAGGGGTGAGGGACATTTTTTTGTTATGTGAGAGGTTGACTTAGAGAAAAGAGGAATTCATAGCGACTTAAAGGAGAAGAGGAAAGAGGCTCATGGTACTGGGGGAAGGGGATGGAGTCAGCGAGGTTGGGGGGCGGCTGAAGCATACAGTTGTTGACTCTGGGTTGGCGGAGGGTGACATCATTCCTCGGCTGCTTCCACAGGAAATAAGGTCACAGCAGGAACCTCGGCCAAGCGGGGAAGGACGCCTGCTTCAACCTAGGTGCACAAGCACACAGATGAATGCATTCATTTACACGCACGCACGCACACACACACACACACACACACACACACACACACACACACACACGCATGCGTGCGCACACACACACACACACACACATACACACAATGCACTCCCAGACCGGGGGCTGTGTTGCTATGTGTGAGAGGACTTTTCCAATACAGTTCATACCATCCAAGGTTAGCCTGGACAATGAAATATTCACAACCCAGCCCTTTGATACAAGCACACACACACAGACACACGCACACAGAAGTGGTGCCGATCATTAACCTCACATATTTGGCTGGGAGATATTCACGCACACACACACAAATGCAGCGCTGACATCATGATTCACCACTCCCAGCAGTGTGTCTCCGTCAGAGTGTGCAAACTAAGCCAGATTTTTTTTTTTTAACGCAAGCGACTTTTCATCTGAAAAGTTTTTATCTCAGCGGGGAGGCGTTGCTTCGTAACTCACTGCGCCTCCCGTGTGTCACCATGGAAACCACCACAACATGTTTATAAGCAGTATGTAGCTGGTGGGACTCCCCTACCCCCAGAATATCCTTTGTGCAAATCTGATTGGGGGGGCTCCCTCGCAGAGATCAAGTAAAGGCTGGATTTGTATTAGGTTTATTTCAGAATAGTGACTGTGTTCATGTGGGTGTGGCTGGCTGTGTGTACATGCCTGTGTTTGTGCATGCGTGTGTGTGTGTGTGCTTGTTTCCATGTTTGCAAAAGTTCCAGAACATCATGAGTCTGTAAAAGCTTGTGTGTCACTCCCCCCCCCCACCCATCTACTTTCAGTCTCCCTCTCCCTTTGATCTCACCCTCTCACCCAGCTCCACCTAAGCTGGTTCGGGGGTTTCCTCCACCACTTAATCGCCATATTGGGATTCATTCTCTGTAAACATTTTCAGGCCTTTCCCCCCTAAACTTGAATGCACAAAAGCATCAGCAAACTTTATATTATATTACTTATATTAAGAGCGTCCCCTCTCTGGTGATCTGTGAGTATGTAGCTTTCATCCTACGAACCTCTTACTCCGTGATTTCATCTTATATAAGATGAGATAAGGGATCAAAGGGAGCATCTTCTGTCAGATGAGGCTTGAGGTTGGACTGTTCAGACAGAGTAATGAGCAGAGAGCTGCTACCCTCTAGTGACTCTCAGCCCCTACTGTACCACAGGGAGCCGTGTGTGTGCTTGCAGACCAGGCTTGCCTCTGTGTTGTGACGATGATGTCAAGAGGATCTGTAGCTCCATCTACAGGAGGTTCTGTGAACTAACACAGTTGTTTGCTTTCTTTACCTAAGCAGGTATACACATGTTCTTCTGTTATATGAGCTGCTTTCTGCAGTTCAATGAAAGGAATTGGCACTATCTATGAAATGAATGTAAGGTCAGAATAGTTGGAATGACTACAGAAGTGTTTCAAGTATGTTATGATTGAATCATTTAGTGTGCTGGGAAGATGTTGCTCAAGATGCATGGCAGATGTTGGGATATTAAAGGAGTTCATCCGGCAATAAAAATGTAGTCGTTATCTGCTCACCCCCATGCCGTTGGAAAGTCAGATGAAGTTTCGTAGTCCACAAAACATTTCTGGAGCTTCTTCAGCTAAACGGGGTTGCAGCATTCTCCTAAACAACTGAAGTAGATGGGGAAGAAAACATAATCCAAGTCATAGGCGTAAACCTCAAGATGCCAAATTGATTAAAACAGAAGTTGTTTGCATGCTTTTTTAGGCTGATATCTTCACTATAGCTGCTAGGTTAAAGGTGGAAGCCCCCCCCCCATCTGAAGTGGAGCATGAGATCGGCCACACATTGAGGGTGTAAATATTGTCTTTTCAAATCAATTTGTGAGACTTCGGGGGACCTGGATTTCACTGGATGAGCAGTTTCTTTTGTTTTGTTTAAGAACTAATCCCAAGTTGTTTTGCTAAATGCTTCAATGGTCTTTTGCTGTTAAACTTAAAAAAAAACCCCAAAAAAACAAAAAACGTTTTTATGGACCAGAAACCTTTTTGTGTTTTTCCATCAGTATGGAGGTGAGTAGATAATGACTGAATAATCATTTTTGGGTGAACTTCTCTTTTATGGTTGTTAATTTGTTCCATCTAAATGGTCTGCGGGGTACGATCATGACTTATGCAACATATTTATGTGCATTCTCCAGTGTTATTGGACCATCTCCTACAAAGATGTATTAATAGTGCAGGGCTGCATCTGAATAGGTAATGGCTTATGCAGTAGCTACTTCTTAATTCTCCCTCTTAACATTCCTGTCTATCTTTACTCTTCTCTCTGAAAAAGAGAGGTAACAGGAGCTCATCTGCTCCGCCATTGGCTGTGTAAAGTCTCTCACTGCACTGTAGTGACAGCTCTGTCACTGCAGCCCCAGGCTGAGCCCCATCACCGCTGCTGATGTAGGATTAGCTCACTTACTCTAGCTCTTAAGATAGCCATGAGAGGGTAATGCAAAACTCGCCCTGATAGCTGTGTGTATAAATATAAAAAAAGCCGCGCTGGCCAATGAAGTCCTGCAGTTTGTTGTTATTAAAGATTACTTGCTGACAGGCTGCTGTTCCTGCAGAGGGAGGTGATTTACTGGGCAGTTTTTTGGTGATGTAGCCGGGCAACACGCCCAGAAATAGGCAGTAAAGTAACACATTAAGTAAAGAATTCCATTAATCTTCTCAAAGCATTGAACCTTTTCCCCCCTGCGATGATTGAGGCAGCTCTATTACCTAAAACCTCTGGGTTATTTTTATGATTTTGTGTAATGCAGTTATTCAGAGTGATGTACTGGGAATGTGAATATAGAATCAATCCTAGTGTTTATTTACAACTTTCAGATAGAAAAACCCACCATCATGCACTAAGCTTACATACAATTTAATGTTCTTTTTTTCCATTATTTAATATCAAAGTATCTATCGAATGTACACGTTTGACGTATATTGACAGATGTCATTGATAACAACACTTTCACTGTTAGTTTGGAGACCCAATTTACCTGTTGGGCCATAGACTAAAGAAAATTAATCTTGGTTAGATCTCAAAGCAACACAGCACAAAACATAATGCAAGCAGAAACATCAGATCAGGTCAGAGCATCGTCTTTTACTTTAAAAGAAACAGTAACAAGATGTTACTGTTTCTTGTCTCAGTTCAAGTTTGATCTATCTCATTTTAGAAATTAGAAATTCAAATGATCCTTACTGTCCTATCTTGTTATTTACTCTCTCTTAACTATAGAATATATTTACTCAAACATACATTTTCACCCGTAATCACGATGCAGGAGTGTTTCACTTGCACGATCGCTAGAAAGAAACAAAGTATCAGCAGTGAAAGAACAGTTTTAATGATGTATTTCTGATTATGGTTCTAGATTTGTGTCTTAAAGGAGTGTTTGATATTTTGGAAAATATGCTTTCATGAAAATATTATTCATTTCTTAATAGCGTCTACAGCCAGCAGCTTAGCTTAGCATGAAGACATGAAACGGAGAAAAACTCTCTAAAGCTCAGTACTTAACAACGTTCTCATTCCTTTAATCCATACAAAAACTCAAATGTTTTACATGAGGGTTTTCTGCCAGACTACTTCTTAGTTTAGAGCGGGAACCTCCCGGAGTTTCTCCTTGGCAACTGCTCAGAAACAATAAATAGTCTGGCATATAAATCCCTGCAAAACGGTTAACTGTTGTTTTTTTTTTTACAAAGTAGAATCCGGGGGATCAAATAAAGAAGATATAATGCGGGCTTCGGGATGTTGCCTTTGATATGCTGGAGAGCGAGTGCTACAGGGCGGTTGTAATTTAGACTAGACACTGCATACTTTTTAGGTACCGGGACAATGGTCCTTGTCTCGAGGGAGAGGGGAGAGTCACCTGTTAAAAAAGTCAGTAATTATAACAGTAAGTAGCTGATTGGCACATGTTTTTAGTACACGGGCAGGAGTGTTATCAGGCCCAGCAGCTTTATTCACTCTCGGCAGGATTTTCGTCACATCCACTGTGTATACAGACAGTGGCTGGTCCTCTCCTGCAACATATTCTTAGTGCTGTTTGTGTTTAGGTTCCTCTCCAGTCAGTTCTGTCTCCCTGACACTTCTTACTTCCTTCCTTGTCACCTGACTATTCTTATATAGAAGGAATATCACCAGATATATTCCAGGCACTTTTTTCCTCTTCTTCAAAACAGGCCGGTTCGCTTCTGTGTTACTTGAGATTGTGACGTTTATTAGGGACAGCCCCGCTCCCAGACAGCTCGAGCAGCTGTGTCTTTAACGGTTCCCATGTTGTTCTCCTCTGATTCGGATGTGAGGTAGACCGTGGCCGGCACTGATTCACTTCATCTATCACGGAAGCAGCGCTTGAACTCTGCTCGTTCTCGGCAGTTTAGGGAGGAGGTTCCCGAGGCAACTTTGCGTGTGTGTCTATGTTTATCTCTGTGTGTGTCCTTCTTGAGAGGAAGTGGGAGCGAGAATAAAGAACAGGGCAGCGGCGATGTGAACTGCGTTTCCTGCTGTTGGCACCACAACCCTGGGAGCATTCCACCCGCCACTCAATCCAGGGAAAGGGTTATCGCCATAGAGATGGCATTTGGCAGGCATGGTCTAAAGCGAGTGCGCGTATAATCGCAGAGACGGGGGAGGAGTTGCCCATTTCATGTGAGATCAGGTTCAAGTTTAAACTTTATTTGTCCCAGTGGGCAGTTAGTTTCAGTGCAAGTATTAAAAATAACATTACATAAAAATAAAAGGCTGACATGCATTACAACACGCACTTGCCAGTGCAGTAATCATCTTCTTATTAAAAAATAGTTAAATATATGTTACGGTAATTTATTAATTTTGCTTTTTTAAAGGCTCCAAAACTTTTTATGTAAAACTTTATATCATGAAGATTTGTAAAGTGGAAATGAAACAATAAATCATAGTAATTGGTTTAATGTGATTGAGCAGTCCAATTTAAAAACCTGATCATAACTCAGGGTCAACAAGGTAACAACAAAACTTTTATGTTTTCAGGCTTTCACAACCTGAAGCAAGTGTGTGTTTTGCCACGTGTTCATCCATGTCTGAAGTCTGCCTGGTGCCTGAGGCAGGAATAAACATGAAATCAGCCGCTATATTTACACAGATAATTTTACACCCCGCAGACAGCCACTTTTACTGAGCAGGTGTGTGCATGTGGTGTGTGTGTGTGTGTGTGTGTGTGCGTGTGTGTGTGTGTGTGTTTAGGAAGTTGTTATGTTCACACTATTCGACTTCTCTGGAAGCCTGGAAGAAGCAGTTCCTGTTAGTCAAATCCATCGAGGCATACAGGGCACACCCAGAAACACTAACACAAATGATATGCCTGACAAATTAGACACATGTGTCTGTGCTTGTGTGCTAATTAAACCCTAAGGAGGCCGTTTGTGCACGTCCACTGTGTATTTAACAGTTGGACGAAGGCGACAGTTGTTGTTGGACAGCTGATCCTTTGCCTTCTGTCCCTCTGCTTTTCCCCCACGCGCACGTATTTGATCAATGCCGCGAAGGCTGCTAACTCACCTGTTCCTGTAACAGTGGGGTTGGATTAGGTTTATGTGGTGGGTGGAGGAAAGCACTTGCAGACACCTGTTGCCGTATCCTAGTCCTCGCGGAAACAGCACCTTAAAGGAATACAGTTATTTTATGGAGCTTATGCAGTATTGTTGATCAACTGACTATTTAAGAAATGAGAATGCCAGGCAACACATATTATACAGTGGATTGAATAGTGAGTTGAAAAACAAATGTGTAGCTTGGGAGTGTATGAGCGCTGCATATCGTTCATAAAGCTCACGCAAAGTTCACATGTCCCAAACTGCAATAACCCTACATCACCAGCAGGAGAATCACTTACCAATCATCAGTACACTTTGCTTAGTGATACAATATTTTCAGAAAAAGTAAGATTTTATTAAAAAAAACCTACTTGTATATGTGGTTTTCTACTTAAGTTATGCTTCGTAAGCACTTCTTTGTAAATGAGGCCCTGAATATTTGTAGGATTTGATAAAGGGGTCACTCAGAAATCCTCCAATCCTGCAAAATTCTAACTGTACTCCAAATAGTTCTTAAGTTATGAGTTTTATAATAATCAATAATCTTTTATTCATCTGAAAGAACAGTCTTTCATTTTCAAAAGTACTTTTTTTTTACCATGCTTATCTGAGTTGCAACCTAGTTTTGTTTCCAGTAACACTATAGATCTATCACATCCAGAAGTGAGTTGGTCCTGCACAAAAAAATCTGGTTGAATTATAACATTTTCATTCAGGTTTTTTTTTTTATGTGTCTTGGATTGGTTAGGCGGGCAGGAACACAGGAACTGGTAAAAGCTCTAACATCTGTGTGCGATGGCATGGAAAGACCCGTAACATATTAAGAAATAAAGCATTGAGGTAAATTGAGTAGTTATGCATTGAGCTGGCCTCAGAACTGACCCACACATCACTGCTGACCTTATGTATTCCTCCCATTGGGAACAGTTTGTCCCAGAGGTCGCGCTCATGTCACCTGAGCAGACGGCAGCGACTCGCCCGCATACTGTAGTGGAACATCTCAGAATCTTTAAAGGAGTTGGCTCCGGCACCATCCACTCATGTCCTGGTTAAAAGAGCCTTTTTAGTCATTGCCAGCTGAAGTGAGAGATATTTTAAAAGCCGGAGTTTAACACTCGAGAATGAGAGGCTGGTTTTAGGACCGAGCGGAGACTTTGACCGAGGGCAGAGTTACACCGACTGTCAGCCAGACAGGAAAAGAGCACACAGCTGCCCAGTGGCATCTGCTCTGGCTCCCTTTACACACACTCATATTTACATGCACACACGTATCTCTTTATACAGAGATTTATGATTTCACAAGTGCATCGCCGGAGAGGAAGTGGTGGGAACTAACTTTCAGTGATCAGCCTGAGCGGGGGGAGAGAGAGAGAGAGAGAGGGGGGAACAGAAAGGGAGTTTGGGGGGGGGGGTTTGGGATCGTTCTCATTTGTTGATAGACGCGAGATAGTGATTGTATAAAGTTTCCCCCAGCAGCACTGAGGTGAGAAGTGGCCAGAGAGGAGACAATGTGTGTCAGCGTAAGAGTGTGTGTGTGTGTGTGTGTGTGGGATCGGTATGTGACCTTGGCTTTAGTACAGAGTCCAGTTGTTCCAAAGAATTCAGTAGGGCGTACAGGGAACTGAGAGGAGTTACCCTAAAAACCCAAGGTGACTCACTTATTTCTGTGAAAAACAGCTCACGCGCCCGGGACACTTTCTGAGCATTAGATCATGTTGAGTGTGGGAAAGAGTCATCGGTTTACTCACGTGGCGTGTTGTCAATGCTCCAGAGACATTTTGCAAAGTGATGAAATAAATGCTGAAAAACAAGGACGGCGAGAAAAGAGGGACTCTTGGGGAAAAATACGTGTTTTTCTGGAAGTAGACCACTTCAACTGGAAAAATCGTTTACATGGTTCCTCAAAAGATCTCATCCATCAGCAGTGAGATCTTTCACCTAAATATATCCCTCTGTTGCACATTTTAGCACTAGAGGGCGCTAGACTCCCCATCTGTGCAGCCCTGAAACACAACCGCAGTGGCATCCGTGTTTACTGCGCCAACTGATTCTGAGAAATTGATGGTTTCCTTTTTCTTTGACAGTCAGCGGCAAACATTATTGTGCACGCTAAAGCAAACAGTTATATGGCGGACATTTAATGTAGCGTCTTCATCTCGGAGGGATCTTTAGTTGGGCAAGTTTGAAATAGATCACGGCTGTCTTTCCTGAGGGATCCCCTCTTGCTGGGTCAGGCTTCAGATCGGTGTGGCACCGGCCCGATCTGGCACCGCCGGGTGAAAGAGCAGACTCTCCCTGGCAGACGGAGGATTTTGGATTGACAATTTATAGACTTGTATACTTACGCTGTCTATTAATTAGCCGTTACCTTATATGCAAATGTACCAAAGGGTGATGGAGCAAAATACATTTCTATTTTGCATCTTCATATCAGAAGCATCAGGAAAGACAACCGAATACCACTGATGGCTTGTGAGTCTTTTGATGGGTGTGAATCAAATGAAACACAATGAATTGGCAATGAGTTTGATCTTGCCTGGTTTCTGCCTTTTCAAACATGAGGATCTGCTTTATTTCTTCCTTGACACCATCGTTGTGTTTTGGTAATTTAACCGCAGAGCTGACATATTAATTCATCTATCAGTCAATCGTCAGAAAATTAAACAGCAAGTAGACTGTAATTAGTTTTTTTCTTTTCTTTTATAATTTTCTGATGTTTTCCAGGCCGGTAGCTTAATCGCTTATCAAAAATATAATCAATAGGAATAACAAGTATTAGTTTCAGCTCCAATCAGGAGTGACTCTTCATACACGCGTGGATTGTGACGCTTTTTAATGTTCAAGCAAAAGAGAACGCCGCTTTAAGTATCATAGCACGTCCACTGGAATAACTGTAAGTCAACAGATATAACAACAGGTGCTCGCCTGCTGATTCATCACTCCATCCCAAACTGCCCCTATGAGAATATTTCAGGTTGCTCCGCTCGCACTGAAGCGCCGACCTAAGATTCCGGTCTGCGGTAAAATTTATTTCCCTCCGAGTTGTAACTTCCCACTTGCTAACTTTAGTTGAATGCAGTGACCGACAAGGGCTCAGATCCTGCAAAACACTGCGCACAGATATGCAACATGTCTGAACCCCCGCCACCCCCTCCACCACCGCCCCCACCCTAATGCTCAGGACAGCCGGTTTGCTGTGTGTGTGTGTGTGTGTGTGTTGCCAGACCCCGGCATGGCTCATGTTTCTCAGTGCAGTTTGTCAGAGCCCAGCTTGGAGCAGCAGGCACCAGTGAGACTACACCGAATATATACATACATCCAGAGCTGTCGGGGGGACACCAGAGGTTTTCTAACCCGGAGAGGAAGCCGCTGTTTGGGTCCCTAACGCAGCCCAGTGCCATGGTTCTCAATCCCAGCCTGCACGTTAGCGCGAGAGTCTTGAGGAACATCTCTTTGCACAGATACACTGCTGGATTACCGCTTTGGGAGCGTGTGCACACGAGTAGAGCCTGGAGGAGAGAAATTTTGTGAGTGATTGCCAAAGGGGCGTTTCGTCTGAAATCACACACATGCTTTCCTGAGGGTGTTTGGCAATTTTTTTTTTTTTCTTTGGTTACGGGATATCTGAGCTGTTAGGTGGACTTCTTTACTACAGTCCACTCGATTTCCTTGTTTTGCTCTCCGGGCAAGCCGGTCTGTCGCTGTGTCAGTAGCCGCACCGGTGGCCGTGTCTGGTGGGGGGTTGCGTGTCTCGGCCCCCACCATGATGATCAAGGAGACGTCGTTACGCCGGGACCCTGACCTGAGGGGGGAACTGGCCTTTCTGGCCAGGGGGTGTGACTTTGTCCTCCCCTCGCGCTTCAAGAAGAGACTCAAGTCCTTCCAGCAGCAGCAGGTCAGTCGGTGCAATAAGCAGGATGGAGAGGGTGCCAGTTTGGACATGCATAATGCAAACTAATGAAAAATCATCTAACTTTCATCTTATTTTTCATCCTTTTCATTATTTCCCTCTTCTGTCCTCGACTCACATGAGCAGATGTTCGTATCTCACAAACACTAACATACAGTAAATTCATCTTGTTGCTCGCACAGAGTGACATGCCAGGGACACCAACACTATTCTGAGGCAGATACCAGCAAGTTATTAATAGTGTAGGAGGTGCAGGAATAGAGTGATAGAATGAACTCTGTGAAGGAGAGCGGGCGGGGGAGGACCGCTACAGCTGTCCTGCTCAGTACACACAGAATGCCCCTGAGGAGATGCACACCAAACACACCGGGAGTGCTTTTGGCTCCAGCAGTGTTCTTTAAATTCTCGCTGCAGGTCTTGAACTTGAGCGATCATTATCTCACCTTGTCGTCTCGCGAATTAGATAATCGAGAGCTCCTCCTGAGGACAGTCCACCATGTGTTTGGCTGCATTTCTTTCATCTCTGAGTCTTACGTCAAGTCTCAAATAGAGAACACAATCACACTTTATAATATCCATCATCAATGAATTGTAAATAGTAATTATTAGTAAGTAAGTAGTAAGTAATCATTAGTTAATAGTTACTTTACTATTAACAAACAATAAGATTCTTTAAAAACATCAGTTACAACTTTATTAAGGCTGTCCAGATGATGTTTATAGATGAACTACACAGTATGAACCATTTTATAAAGCATGTCATTGTTAACAGTAAACTAACTATTAACTGGAGTTTAATTAACTATACATTTACCATTTATCAGTGATTCTTATAAAGTGTTTTCAAAGCAATTTAAAATGTTGGAAATGTTTGTGAAACAAAAACTAGACTTCTAGTCTCAACCAGCCGCGTTCCGGACGCATTATGGTATTTTTTTCCTTCATGCATCGCTGCAAACCTTTTTTTTTGTAATCCACTGTGTGGTCCAGTTCAGGTATTTGTAGAGCGCTCATGTAAATTCCTGCATGCGCATATTTGTTCACAAAGGCTTCATCGAACCATCATAAATCTTAGTACTCCAGTCTTGGTATTGTTTGGGTTCCAGAAATTAGGATGAATCAAATTAGACCCAACAAAGTCTTGTTCCACCTGGAGCTTTGTTTTTCCAGCCATTTAAGTCTGTCTAAGGTGCTGACTGTCAAACAAGTCTCTTGTTGTTTGTACCTATGTTTATGACTCACTGGGAGTTTCCACCACATCCCTTACATTGGCTCTTTATCCTCATAAAGTGAAGTAGTGTCTTGTCTGCAACCCGAGGGAAAGTACTCGGTTCCTTCAGTCTGTTACCCCCCATAAAAAAAAAAAAGAGAAGGCAATTCATGCTCACAGGTCAGAATCATGCAGCAATATCATGGCAGCTGATATTTCAAATGCAACAGTGAACTCTGATGTGGAAAGTAAGCATCATCAGGCAGCCCGAGTCAATGGTGTTTTTTGCATGTGGTGTAGTTTTTTCCACATTATTGATTATGATTTGATTCACAAACCATATGGAAAAACACATCAAATTAACGATGTTCCTATTTTGAATTCAGAGTTATCACAGATGAGAAGAATTGCAATTACGAGGTGCAAAATCGCCACGACAGGAAATCACCCCCAAGCATGCCTCTCTCCCGTTCCCACACATGATCTCCCCCTCTCTCTTTTCAGGTCCAGTCCAAACCAGAGAAGAAGCCCGGCACACCCCCTCCAGCCCCCACACTGGCCACAGCCTCACCGACCCCCACACCGCGCTCGCCCAGCCCTCCTCCGGCTCCGGTGATAGTCACCCCTCCTCCGCCTGCCATCAACATTCCCAGGTTCTACTACCCCCGTGGGCTCCCTGCCATGGGCCCGGTCACCAACCACGACGCGGCCATTGCTGCCATCGAGGCGGCCTTCGCTGAGTTTGAGGAGGAGAAGGCGGACATATATGAAATGGGCAAGATTGCGAAGGTCAGCAGTTGCAGCACGACACATTTGATACATAACTTGTGTTTAGTTTTAGACCAGAGACCAGAAAATTACGCACATGGGCCAAGTTATTATTTTCAAACATGAGTTAAACCTTGTGGATGGGTCTGTTTTTAACCCAAACCATCTTCTCCTAAACTTGACCAAGTATTTCTGTTCCCTAAACCAAGTATGTTATATAAACCAGGCTATTAGTGACATATGAACAAACAACAAATATAAACTTTGAGAATATATTTGAGATTATTTATATATAAAAAGAAATCTGAAACAAAATAAACACTGACATTATTGTTTTTGGACATTTTCTTTACACTATTCTGTGCACAAAAGACATGTTTTCACCTGCAGTGTCTCCCTTTTTGAAATCTGTGTTTTCATGTTTTATTTTGAAGCTCGCGCACTGATTTATTGCACAAAGCTGTCATTTCCCAAGAAATCATTACTCACACAGTAGTCTGGTTGATACTGTGCTGTTTTTTGTGCCGCCACTCCCTTCTCAGCAGGGTGATCACCGGTTCTAGGAAACAAACACTGCGGTGAGCAGCGGTACATGATTGTTTTTGCAGGGTAAGGTAATGGCAGTGCTGCGTGTCTTTCTCTGCAGGCATGCGGGTGTCCACTTTACTGGAAGGCGCCCATGTTTTACTCAGCAGGTGGCGAGAGGACGGGCTTCGTCTCCGTTCACTCCTTCGTTGCAACCTGGAGGAAGTAAGACATACCTCAATGACCTCTTTGTTCATCTAAGTCATCTTAGTAAAATGATGTACAGTAATTATAATTAAGTTATGATATGAAACCTCTCCTCTACTCTACTCTACTCCTGCAGGTTGTTGCACAGTTGCCATGATGATTCATCAAGGTTTATTTCCCTGCTAGCCAAACCTGGCTGTAACTACCTGGAGCAGGAGGACTTCATCCCTCTATTGCAGGTGAGCGTCTCGCCAACGTGGCTTAATCGGATGAGCAACACAATTTTTGCACAATCTTGGAAATAGACTTCCTTTCCGACGTCTAAAGACAGTGCTGCAACATGGCTACCGCTAAAAAAAGCAACTGTAAGAATCCTAATTCTGGATATTACTGACATAATAGAAAAAAGATCTTCATCTTTTGCAGCGTAGAGCCTCCCAGTTCTTCTGCCATCACCTGGGGGATAACAACCGGGGAGGACAATGCCTCTTTCTGTTTTGGTTAGCGCAATGGCACACATGCTTCCTTTGTGCCGTAACTCGACTTTAATTTCTACGGGAAAATCCAGCTTGATTGGCAGACCGAATGGGATAGTCAAAGCAAGGTTTATAGGCAAGCGATCTATACAGGGGTGGTGTCATTTTTCAACAGCCATTACACTGCGCAATCAGTATTTATTTCAGAATGTAAAAAAGTTGTTTATTGCCAGATTACGTACAAATTTAAGGTACTTGTACTTTTCCTTTTCATGCCACTTTCCTAATCAAGCAAAGACCTTATAAAATGCACTGTTTTGTTATAAATAAAGTGCAGCTGAAATGTTTAATTGATTAATCATTCAGATTTCTACCACTGGTTGAACAAAACAAATCTTGTGATTGTCTCTGGGCTATAGACTTTATTTTTCACTGTTAATTAATGGAGAAAATAGTCAGGAGATGAATCCATAATGAAAACAATCATCAGTGTAAATCCTATAGATATACAGCTGCAGTTATCTCAACCTCAACCAACAAAAGCTGCTTTTACCTTCATCTAATGATATAACTTTCCAATTTCCTGATTATACTTACATACCTTTATTTGTAATGGACTATTTTTACAATGTGACGTTAGTATTTTTATTCTATTACAGGATGCGACTACTTCCTCTTCTCTGCATTTACCTCGAACCTGCATAAATGTTTCTTTTTTCTGTGTCTTCCTGTTTGCATTTGTCCCTCTAGGACATAGTGGATACACACCCGGGGCTCACGTTTCTGAAGGATGCACCTGAGTTCCATTCCCGCTACATAACAACGGTAAATGGCCTGAAAAATAATACCAGATATCCTTCTCACGTATTATTCCAATAGTGTATTCAATAGTGTATTGTGCCTTTTTACCCGAGTAAACCATCTGAATAAGTCTCTTCAGCTGCACTGAACAAAGAGTTAGATAGTCAGAAACCTCACAATCAGATCAGTATTAAATATCAGTGACCTCTCACAGTTTACTCCTCCTACATTGTCAGCAAAACTGCTTGTGAGCATCTAGTAACTTTAGCAGCAGATGGTGTGTGCGCGCGCGTGTGTGTGATCTTGACAGCTGCAACACGTGCTTTAGAAGTCGAGGCTTCGTTGCGTCCAAGTGCAGAGATGCAGAGAAGTGACGTCACGGAAACACTGA
The DNA here is from genome assembly GCA_903131615.1 of Diplodus sargus. NCBI lineage: Eukaryota > Metazoa > Chordata > Actinopteri > Spariformes > Sparidae > Diplodus > Diplodus sargus. Next base: position 1,536,822 of record CAEMYA010000017.1, on the reverse strand, counting down.
CGCCCCCTACAGCCCGCTGCAGCGGAGGCCCCCCGACCCTCCACATGCCCAAATTAAGACACTTCCTTCAGTTTAGGCCGGCTGAGCCGCTACTGTATGAGACATTAGTGGCCCTGGGAGGTCCGTGTACCAGGAAATGGGCGCTAATCCGCTCTTTACTAAGCCTTAGTGTTTTGTTACAGGGCCAGGACAGGGCCCGGATCTCATTGTTTCCACTGTATGCTAAAGACCCGCTCACTCATATAATGAACAAGGACAAAAGTATCAGTCAGAGGATGTGCTGTTGGTAGGTCCGATACGATAAGGAAAATGTTTAATTAGTCCTGATGACAGGGCTGCACAACATGCAATGTATTTTCATAGACTGAAAGCAGACATGTCGTACCCTCCTCTATCTTTTAACTTTGCTCTGGGAAGGTGACATATAAACCACTTGTACGGAGTCAGGACCCAGATTACAAATTTAAATTAATTAAAGTTTTTGTACATTTAAATGAATGGATTTAAAACAGCTGATATCATATCAATATCAAGTCTCTAATACTGTTATTAATTAGTTTGAACACGCAGTTTTTAATCACCTTTGCTTGTGCTTGCTGTTGTCTAATTGTGTTGATTGTGACATTTGTGGCAGTATCTCATTAAATTTGATTTAGCCTGTTCTTTTCACTTACGCTCTACACTTTGGGAACCGCTGCCTCTAGCCTTAAACGTATTCAATCATGCTGATCAGCACCGTTCGGATACTCTCGTTACTGCAGGTGATCCAGCGGATATTCTACGTGGTGAACCGTTCGTGGACGGGTCGCATCACCATGATGGAGCTGCGCCGGAGCAACTTCCTACAGACCCTGGCCCTGCTGGAGGAGGAGGACGACATCAACCAGATCACCGACTACTTCTCCTACGAACACTTCTACGTCATCTACTGCAAGTTCTGGGAGCTGGACACCGACCACGACCTCTACATTGACGCCAAAGACTTGGGGAGATACAACGACCACGGTAAGGACAACTTAAAGAGAGGAGGGTTTCATTTTCCCAACTGGAACACATCCATACCAGATACATGGGAGAATATCAGGTACTATCTCAAAATAAGAAACAGCACATTTATGGTCCATGACATGAAGCATCGACGGACGTCAGAAGAGGATCATAATTCAGCTGTATCTGGATGTGTCACACTCATATGCTTCCACTTTTTTGGCCCCCACTAGCTAGCACAGAGCACAACAGCTGTTTCTGCTAGGCTCAACACGTTCACGCTGTCTGACGTGAACAGCATTACACTGTTGACTTCATTTTGTGTCGACTTAGGCAAAATTTAATCCACTACTTACGCAAGCAACTCTACTGTACACGCAATACTTTACAACAGTATCCGTTTGTTTCTCGGCCTTTGCTTATTTTTCTCATTCTCTCCTCTGACAGCCTCCTCAAACAGAATCATTGAAAGATTATTTTCGGGGGCCGTAACTCGGTAAGTGGACACGTAAACATATACGCGCACATAAACAAACACGGAGGAGCGGATTTCTTCACCATGATGGCGGTTGTGAGTGTATGACGTGAATCTGTCGCTCCTGTTTCCAGGGGCAGCGCTGTGCAGAGAGAAGGCAGGATAAGCTACGCCGAGTTCGTCTGGTTCCTCATATCAGAGGAGGACAAGAAAAATCCCACCAGGTAGAAACAGCAGCTTGGTTCAATGTGTCTGCTAAATATGTTGCATCTCAGCCCGATGTGTCTGTAACTCTCTGCATCTGCCATTTCTCTTTCCAGTATAGAGTACTGGTTCCGCTGCATGGACACAGATGGCGACGGTGTTCTGTCCATGTTCGAGTTGGAGTATTTCTACGAGGAGCAGTGTGAGAGGATGGAACGGATGGGCATCGAACCTCTGCCCTTCCAGGATTTGCTCTGCCAGATGCTCGACCTGGTCAAACCTGAGAGCCAAGGTTTTTTCCTTTTATTTCTCTTTTTTTTATTAGACAAGCACACCCTGCCACCATCCTTTTTTACCATCTGAACTTCACACATGCGTCTGTTTGCTTTTTGTTGTTTATCTCAGGTAAGATAACCCTCGGCGATTTGAAGCGCTGCCGGATGGCCCACATATTCTTCGACACCTTCTTCAACCTGGAGAAGTACCTGGACCACGAACAGAGAGACCCATTTGCTGTGCAAAAGGTGTGAATTCACATATCTTGTAACAGACGTGAAAGTCGGCTGTGTAAGAGATGTTGAATCAAAATTCAAACATAATGTGCGAGTGTGAAGCAGAACACAGAGTTCGTGAGGAGATATATTTTTGATAACACTTCATATTACAGCCTGCAATTTATACAGTACATTTCCAAAATGCGCCGTGTAATTTTGCTTAACTTACTGTGTATTTTCTTCGTATGAATCAGTACATATGAAATACATACATTTAGGTTAAGGAGAGAAGTAACAGTTGGGAATTTTAGCGGGGAGGAGAAATAATTAATACTGTAAGTATTTTTTTAAGGGCCGGGTGCCTTCGGGGTATTTTAGAGGAAATACCCTCTAGTAGCCAGTACTAGTAGTAGTAGTTGGGCATTGTCTACTGAATTGACAACATAATATTGTCTGGGCACTCAATGACAATTTACTCCACACAAAATTCCCCCATTACCTCGAGACAAATGGGCTACTGGGTTGTGATACATCATTTTGTATAGATTCAGAGCTGCCTTCCCTTTGGTGCCTTATTTTATTTTGTAAAAATGTATGAAACTTTACTGTTTTTTTGTGTTTGTCAATACCTTAACATATACAAAATAATAATGTTGATATTTGGCATGTGTTTGTGTTCCAGGACATTGATAGTGAAGGTCCAGAGCCATCTGACTGGGATAAATATGCCTCTGAAGAGTATGAGATTCTGGTGGCAGAGGAAACTGCAAATGAACAGCTACATGAGGGGTATGACATACACACGCACGCACACATGCGCACACACACTGATTGACTGATTAGATTGATTGTCAAGACAGCAAAAAGGTGTTTGCAAGAAAAATGAATCACTTCTACAATGTGTGTGTCTGTCTGTAGGTCATTTGATGATGACTACGAATCTGAGGATCTTCAAGTCCCCGGAGAGATCGGGAATAAAATGGAAAAGCTGGTCATATCGGACCTGTCGGCATAGAACTCCTGCCCTGGAACACTTTGGATGGACGCATCCAGAAATACATGGATTAAAAGAAAGAGAGAGAGCAAAACGATCACGCTGTCAGTTTTTTCGACGACTCTGGAGTCTCACTCGTAACGGAGTCCTCAGCTTTTTGTGTGTGTGACCGTAAACCAGTACTGTTCTGCGTCTGGTGCAATAACACATCTGTATTAATACAGAGGACAATGTCACTGCCTCCAGCTCTTCGCTCCGTCTGAAAGCGACAAAGCAAACGGTGGGTGGAGAAGTGTACAATAAGCTCTAAAAAGGAAACAAGGAACAATAAAACTGTAAGATAGTTGTGAATTCTCTACTGACAATCCTGCCAGAAGACAATCACCTGAATTTTTAATCGTCACTGTGCTCAAGTTCGACAGACAGGCAGACTGTCGGTTGCGCAAATAGAAACAGGGAGACAGAAACAGATAATTATAGATAGTCACTGCCACAGTCACCAAACAGTCAGCTGCTCTATTATGATACATACAGACAGACACTGCCATCAGAAACCTGCTGCCTGTGCAGCTCGTCACTGTGTTCCTTGTAAAGGAAGTAGTTAAACCTCCAGCTCCTTCAGGGAGGAATCATGTAACAGTCTGCGTTGTCCCAGCAGCACCTCTCTGTGGCCGGCCTGTGCTACTGCAAACCATCACAGGGCGCGTAATGGCTGGTCACCGTTTCCAAAAGGGAGTTTAGTTCACTGCACAGTCTGAGCTGCTCTATTATTAGCACAGCATTATCAGAGCTGCACCTCTGGACTCTCCGGTCCGCATTAGCCATCCATTTCATCGCTTCAGTTCTCAATCAGGTCACACTGAGTCGAATGCACATAAAATGATGCATGTTGAGAAAACATATCAAACTCTCTGGTAGAGTTGCCCGCACATTTCCACCCATAGCATTTGTAACGACGCAATAGATACATAATAGAACTGTGAGTCTGACGCAGTTATCCAGCACATCCCACTGTATGTTTCCTCACATCCTTGTTGATTGTGTACAGCACCTGGTGATAATTATCGATCTGTTTTTGTCATTTATGCCAAAAAAACATTTTTCTCTGTAGAATTCTCATCGTATTACCGTTTGTTTATGAAACTCTGTGGTGTCTATTTTCCCTGTAACACACAAGCCAAACCTGCAACTAACGATGCCTCTTAAAGGGTCAGTTCACCCTCGGACAAACATAAGCTCTCACACGTCTAGTGGTGTCTAGCCTGCAGGAGCTGTGGCCCAAGTTTGATTAATTTCTTGCACAACATTACAAAGAAACTGAAAAGTCTTTATGTGAACTCCTCACAGTAAATTCTGTGAATTATGCACAGTGACAGGGACACTGTTATAAAAAGATGTGTTGCTGAAGAATTTTTTTTTTTTAATGTAATTTTATCCTTCCGCCTTTATCGTCATCTGATCTCAGACGGATATCTCGCAACTTGGGCAAAACAAATCCAAACTATTTGCACAGATGGATACCTTAAGTGAGATTTTGTCTTCTAACTTGGGTGAACTCGTCCTTTAACTCCATTATTTACTGTGCTGCGCCCACGGGGACAGGTGCGAGTGTGTACACTGCCCTTTCCTGCAATAGCTCAGAGTGTGTGTTTGCTTATAAATCACTGATAGAGGGGTGTGTTATAGGAGCGTGTGATGGGTAGCTCTCAGTTTCGGGGGCTGTTTATGTCATAGCTGTTGCCATAGGGACGTGTTCCCGGAGTCTGTGTGTGCGCCGATTGTATAACTCTTTAATTAGGAAAAGGGACAGCTCTTGTCCTCACTGAACTCAAACCCACTTGCGTATACCTCCTTTACCTGCACTTACTGTACACACACACACACACACACACACACACATTACACTATAGATGCTATTGAAAGAGAGAGAGAGAGAAAGCGAGAGGATGCTGTGAGGCCTTGACGACCTTGAGTTTCTTGTGCTCTACAGCCATTGTAAATGTGCCTGACTGTGTATTAAACTCTATTATTATAATAATAACAGTAATGATAAGCCATTATAGAAATAACGGCTGTGATTTTTCATGTATTTTACTGGTTTGTATTTTGCTGTGCCACTGTGTGGCTCGGGATAGGGGGGTAAATTATGTTAGGCGTGTGTATGTTTGTGTGTTGGGTGCACGGTGGATTTTCATCAGCAGAGGACGAGGGAATCCTCTGGCGGACTGATCTGACAATCACAGAAATATGAGACAAATCCCTGACGGACACCCTCCGAGACTGATGTTCCACTGCTGTGGTCACACACACACACTCACGCGCTCTCAAGGAGAACCTGCTCATCCGGACAGTATTTAAGAAGAACTGTTGAGGGCAACAGGACGTCTCCGGCTGATGACTTTGTTGCTCTATGTACGGTGCCCTCGTGTTTGCACAAAGCAGGATTCGAGGAGAAAAGCCATGCAAGACTTTTATTTTGAAATTACATCTCTACTGCGAGAGGTAGAGAAAAGAGAGGACTTTTACTTTGACATCCTCGGTGCCGAGGAGACTGGCCGAGATGTGTTCAATCCTGATGGTTATTGTATTGGCATGGTTTTACTTTCCGTCCATCACTTCTTTCTTTCTTTCTTTCTTTCTTTCTTTCTTTCTTTCTTTCTTTCTTTCTTTCTTTTCTCTTTCTTGTCTTTCTTCCTCTCTTTCTTTTTCTCGTCTCTGTTATTTGTTGCTTTTGTCTGAAGTTTAAAAGTTTAAATAAAGATGTTTCAACAGTATTAATTCCCCTTGCAGATTCTTCACGGCTGCTCACATACGCCCTCCTCCCATCCCCTCAGACACACAAACCTCTCTTTCACACGCCAACGTTCGTCATCACTCCCTCCTTGTGTACACACACTGTGTACTGTAAGTCTGTTTGTCTGGACTGGTGCTCAGCAGAGAGTACTTTACAGTCTTTTGAACCGATGAGTGCCTGTGACCCTTTTACCTGTAGGCACATTTTTTCCAACATTCCTGCTTTTTCTGTTCATGTGTTGAACATGTGTGTTATAACATGTCTCCAATTAGCATTAAGCAGAACTTCAAACTCAAATAAGGACTTTTTTTTTTTTTAATCTGCCATTCTTTGTGCAACTTTGTTTGTTTTTTCCTCAAGAGCAGGAAATGTTTTGATGCCAGTTCACCTCATTAAGGATGGTCAGACCCACTTGGCTTGGACTGCTGGCATACGTGACGTAAGCAGCTCTGCACTGAATCACTGTCACCGATCGCTGGCGTCACTGTTGTCATGACAAACGGGGACCAAAACAGAAAGCGTTTGGCGAGTGTGGCACATTGTGGATTGTTCTTTTGGCAGAACACATTCAGGAGATTCCCAACCTAACCACAGCTGATGATCTCAAGTTGACTGAAAATCTTAAGTCACTGGATTTTACCCAGTCCCATCATCAGATATCATCGTGCAGCTTACGTTGTCAGTTAAAGTGTGTAACTTTCCACACTTAACTGGGGTCAAACCTCGTTCAAGTGGTTGCCCTTCTCTTTAATGGCCTAATGACCCTCTCCATCCAGCTTGCCGTGACATCTCTGCTGGTGTTTGCCCTTACTTTGTAAGCAGTATTACCTGGGCTATCAGCAGTGTTATTCCTACTTTGGAGCAGTTGCCATTGGATACCTCTCACCCGCTACTTGCTACCAGTAAGCTTACCGTGCAGTGCTGTGTGCCCGAAACCCACCAGGAGCCAGCTCGCCAAGTGGTACCATCTGGCCTGACTGATCTCCTCTGTTGGACCATTGTTCAGTCTTTGTCATTTTTGGCCTGATGGCAAGCATACGACATGGTGGGCAAACGCTACAGTCTTTTGATCACAAAGGGTATCTGACATAATCAGTATCAACAAAAGAAATGTAGCATGGCTTCTGTGTTTGACCTGTTATCAAGCCTCTTACTTATTGATCACTTGTGAGGACACTTTGGACTTCAACCATTCAGAAGAAGTCAGAACTCCAGCCTGAGTAGTATAATAGCAGAACTTGCTGCTCATGAAACACGATAAGAAACATCATTTAAAGCAACATTATGTAGAAATTGACATTTTGTGTGATTTGGTGCCCCCCCACATTTTTTGACACCCTGTTGTAAATGGAAATCCCAGGTCCATAACAATTTGTCAGACGTAATGTAGGTGTTGTAGGTGTTAACTATGTCGGGCGGTTACCGCTCCACATTTATGTGTATCGAGGAAGGAGGGGATTGCTAACAGCTAAATGGACAGGAAGTTAGCAAAAACATCTCTAGCAGTTTAATGGCAGTCTATCCAGTCAAGTCAAAGAATGTCAACTCGTGGCGCTAGACGACAAGACGGTAGGCTTCATCCACAATAGTTACCGGCACTCAAACACTGCAACTGGCATGGCTAAAGGGTAGCTGTTAACATCTGAAATAGTTTGACTTCATATGTTGAATTTGGATCGACGAATTTCATGTAGCATAGGTTACTTTAACTATCACATGTTCTCGTTCCCATACTTCAGTCTAAAACATTTAGTCACTCATCGTCCCACATCAAATTATTTTGTTCACAAAGGACTGAAAAGAACTTTGACTACATCTTTTCTCAGGGATGTAAGCCGTGGCAAACCGAACGTGATTGTAGGCAGCAGTTCCTACTGGGGGTTTATTGTTCTGAATACAAGGATTGTCCTGGGACTGGTGTAATAGTTGGCGTGCCACCATGTTGTGATTTGTACATGAGCAATTTGCCTCCCATCGAAGGTCAGAGTTGACTGGTCATTGTTTGAAATGGCAGTCTGCTTGTTTTCCACAAATGTCAGGGACAAAGCAATTACCCAACCAGATGGCAGTCCCACCTCTTTGAGTCATGTAGGCATTCCACTGCCATAATTGCCACCACCCACCACCCAATGGTGGTGTGACCAAGTCGGTGTGATGTCATAGCTGGAAGGTGTTCTGTAAGTAGGAACACATGACATGATTGGCAGAGCTGGAACAAACGCTGATCTCCTCTGAACGGCAACTGGAACCAATTCATCTTATTAAAGGCAGAAAGATGGAGTCAGAGAGATGTGTCCAGATACCGAAGGGTCTTGAGTCAGACGGAGAGTCGTGCTTGTTATAGACATACCAGCGATGCCAGAAACATGAGCTTTCCATAAAGCTGCACGGAAAAGTCCTGAAAAGAGCGAGGAGGCAACTGGAAGCAATTCATCTTATCAAAGAACGACGGAGAGATGAACTCGGGCACTGACGGAGCGTGAATTAGATGTCCTGCTTGTTCCAGACACACCACATTTAAAGGGCTAAACATTTAAAGCTACCTTATGTAGATACTTAGGCCATACTGGCAGCACGGTAAAGCTGGCTCAGTCGGTCAGTCTGTTGGTCTGTCCACCAGTTTGGGCCAACCTGAAATATCTCTGCAAATACTGGCCAATACTGGTTTATGCCAACCTTCACGGTGCCCAGAGGAAACATCCAAAAGCCTTTGTTCACCTTCTGGTTCAGAATTAAATGCCTCCATTTAAGTACAGACATGTGTCCCCCTCAGGATGAATAGTGGTTACTTCCATAATCCTCCCACACTTCTTATTGCCCCATCATTAGGTAAAGTTTTAAATATACCCATTTTTTTGCCTAATGACTAAATACCTGCAAAACTAATCACATCAGCTGTACTTTAGTGTTTATCATTAAATATTAGCACGCTAACATGCCAAGCTAAGATGTTGAACGTGGTAAACATTACCTTCCGACTTGAGGATGCACTATGATGTTAACGTTCAAAGCACTGCCGTGCACATGCAGCCTTGAGGAGCCGCAAGCATGACTGCGCGTCGTGATTAAAGTGTCTTGTAACTCATAGCATAAGTTTAAGATGAAACAGTTATGGTGAGAACTCTCGCGTTCTGTCTGTTACACATTCATCTCAGGCTGCATCCTAAAGTCCGGACGTCACCACCCTTACAGACAGAGTCTGAGAGACAACAGCCCTCAGGTGGACTTTCTGCAGACTTCCAGAGTCCATTTTTGCATAGAACTTCACAGATATAATTACCCACAATTTATTGTCATACGGACGTAAAGGCTATAGAGGTAATCAAAGCGCATTTTATTGTCTTAGGCCACAACCAGCATCTTACACGGCCCTTGCTGACTTGACTTGACGTGGCGACGGTGAACACGTCACAATGCTTACAACTGAAGTCTGAGAATGCTCGGCCTGCAAGTCCAGAGGGTGGACGTTTGAATTCAGCCTCAGTATTAGCAGGTCGTCCGACGATGTTAAAGGTGCATGCCGCCACTTCTATGTGTTCTGCTGCAGTGTTCGATTTTGACTACCACTAGATGGCACCAGATGCAGAAGATTTAAAATCAAGCACTTGTGGCTTTAAATAAGAATAACATTAAACATATATCATGATTTACATGATTTACCTCAATTCTTCTTCTTTTTTGCATATTCACTGTTAATGATCTGTGTGACGTTTTTGTCATTTGCAACTCTCTCCAGCTCACTGACGCACACAGTGATCCATTATGAGTATTCCCAGATCATTAAAGCTGTAAAAAATTTGGTAAGTATCACCTCAAAAATATGCTGTTGCACAAGACGTGGTACATTGCACATTTTTACATCACGAATCCGTCACATGCCACCGATTAACAAAAGCAAGGCTGAAAAGCCAGAAAAATTCGGAAATGTATTACACTTGGAGAAAATACATTATGTTTGCTAAAGAGGAATTCTTTCTTAAAATCTGGCAACCTTTTCTTGATTCAATGTCTGAACTTGTGCTATTCTGTCGCTGTGCCATTATCTTTGTGCCTATGTCCTGTTTGTTGCATGTCAAAAACCCCCTGTCAAGAAACCTGTACTGTTCTGTGTAGCACTGTCTATTTCTTTATTACGATACAATAAAAATAAATACACGAAAAAGAAAAGTTTTCCCCTTCAAGGAAATATACTTTTATTCTATATTAGTACAGTTTGTCTTCGCACACATGTTATTCTTCCCTCATAACTTTCTACTTTCTAATTTGTCATTTAAAGAGGAGTGTGGTGTGATGTAACGCGACGTGTGTTTTACAACGTGTTTTATGCAATGAGAGGTGATGCAAATGATCGCATCCTTAATCACATCCTGCTTCCTTTTCTGTTTTTTTCCACACACATGCACAGTAAGCCCGTATCTACTTCAATGAGACACACAGTGAAGGGCATGTGCACTCAAACATACACACAGCCACACCGCAGGAATAGGTGAAGTCAGCGTTTGATGGTCCAACCAGCTGCCCATGCAGAACTCTCAGAAGAAAGAAGAAGAATGAGGGGGTTGGTGGAGGTAGAGAGAGGTCGACGAAGACAGACAGAGAGAGGAAGAGAGAGAGAGAGAGAGATAGAGAGAGAGAGAGGCATGTCTGCTCTTGTTGGTGTGCAGAGGGCTTTGGGTTGACTCCTTTGAACTCATGATGAGCCAAATTCCATCCTCACATCTATGGGAGGAAGCATCTCACACACGCACGCACATACACACACGCACGCGCGCGCGCACACACACACACACACACACACGCACACACGCTCCATCATGCCACATCCCACAGTCCTCTCTTGCTGCCAGACGGCCGTTATCATCAC